>JAANYP010000716.1:0-184947 GCA_020465985.1 Centrapalus pauciflorus | reverse complement strand
TCATGAAATCTAAGTATGAAATGAGTATGATGGGAGAACTAACTTTCTTTTTAGGATTACAGGTTAAACAAACCTCAACTGGAATTTTTATAAATCAAAGAAAGTACACTTTAGATCTTTTGAAAAAGTTTAAATTTGATCAAAGTTCTCCTATTAAACCCCAATGGCAACCAATGTAAAATTGGATGCTGATGCCAGTGGCAAAGCTGTTTCAGTAACAGCTTACAGAGGCATGATTGGGAGCTTGCTATACTTGACTGCTAGTAGACCTGATATTATGTTTGCCACCTGTTTATGTGCTAGGTTCCAAGCTGATCCAAAGGAATCACATCTAGCAGCTGTTAAAAGAATCTTCAGATACCTGAAGGGTACTCCAGGTTTAGGTCTTTGGTATCCCAAAGACTCAAGTCTTGAACTAACAGGCTATTCAGATTCTGATTTTGCAGGCTGCAGGTTAGATAGGAAAAGCACAACAGGTGGATGTCAACTCCTTGGTGGAAAGTTGATCAGTTGGAGTAGCAAGAAGCAGAACTCAGTGTCCACTTCAACTGCTGAAGCTGAATACATTGCTGCTGGAAGCTGCTGTGGGCAGATTCTGTGGATGCAGCATCAGCTTGAAGACTATGGGCTTGTGTATAGGAAAACTCCTATTCTGTGTGATAACACAAGTGCCATAGCCATCTCCAACAATCCAGTATTTCACTCAAGAACAAAGCATATTGAAGTCAGACATCACTTCATCAGGGATCACATCCAAAAAGGTAATGTGGAGGTAAGTTTTATTTCCACAAATGAACAGCTTGCAGACATTTTCACCAAACCTCTGGATGAAACAAGGTTTAATTACCTTGTCAGCAAGCTGGGCATGTTAAACAAGAGTGACTAAGTGTCTCTCAAAGGTCTAATAATTTGTATGTTTCACACTGCTCAAGTTTCTCTGAACAGCTTAGACAGAACAGGTTATACATGTTCTGTACTTAATCATTTGTCTGAAAAACTTGAACAGCTTGAGCATACAACAGGCTGAACAAAAACAGTTTAACCTGTTTATTCGTCCAGCCTGCTCTGATGGTTCAGTCTTCAACCTGTTCACTTCTTCATACTGTAACCTGTTCATCTATTGAACACAACCTGTTCTCACAAAGGAGAGCAGGCTGAAGGAACAGTTTGAAGGAAGAACAGCTTGAAGACTGAGAACCTTGTTAACCCTGATCATCACAGGGTTGACCATCAGCGTAGACCAGCAGTTTAATTACCTTTCTTCATAATTAAGTTTCTTAAATTATGTTTTATTTAACTTAATTACTGCGGATAATGTTTGTTACGTGTGTTAGTGATTAAAAAGGTCAAGTGGTCTGACAAATGTTTCTGACATGGACAACCGTTCCGTTTTTCCGTCAACTAACATTTCAAATCAAACTGCCCAAACCTTTTCTCTCTCATACACACGAACATTCAAATCCTATAAATACCAACATACTGTTTCATCTTCGTCTTCCTCATCATTCCCAGAAATCCTCAAGAACCCTAAAATCGACTAAGTGTCTTTTGCTTCCCCAAACCTTCAAAATTCCCAAATGGCTCACAGACCTAATCCCTTTCTACCAGTCTTCGTTGGTGAGGATGTCGTTAAACATCCATCTGTCACCACGATGCTGACCCTCAAGCCCACCAACTACATTGCAAACCTCACTATCCCCAAAAACTATGTGGGAAAGGGTTACGACCGAATGGTGGAATTTCTGCAAGTTCATCCGTTGAACTATGCACTGACTGCATCTCCTGGTGTCCTGTACCAGGAGATGGTATACGAGTTCTGGTATACCTGCTCCTACAATCCAAACACTCAGGTTATCAAAGGTACTATTCTCAATGGGACTCAAACCATTGAGATTACAGTCGATCTTCTGAGGGAGGTTCTTCATCTTCCAGTTGCTGAGAACTATGATCTCCCTCACCCTGAAAATGAGCAAATGGGCAATCTGCTACGCTTATGTGGTGTGGCAGAACCCAAGGTTGGAGCTACTCTGTACAGGAAGGAGCTGTCACCCACTTACAGCTTCTTATTTGCCTCTGTGGTAATGTCATTCAGCAGCAAGGTTGGTTCCTTTGACCAACTAAGTAGAGATGAAGTGCCTGTAGTCCTTCAGCTGGTGGATGGGACTACACTTGACATGGCCAAATGGATCTTCTTGAACATGAGAAACCTGGTGCAGCAAGAGACAAGACCAGCTGCTGTCCGATATCCCAGGTTCCTGAGTCTCATCTTCTGCCATGTCTGTGGTGAGCATCTATATCATACTCAACCTCTACTTAAAACTGCTGCCTTCCCTGTCATAGGGAATAGAGTTTTTCATACTCCTGTACTGGCAAATGAGCCTCCTCTATCAACACCTATGAGGAGGCTGTTGGGTTTAGTGGAAGGACCCTCTGCTGTGAGGGTGGATCCAGTCACTGCTGCTCCCACTGGAAAATCCAAAGCCAGGTCCAAGCTTGTGAAAAGGACCATGGCAGCTGAAGCTGGGCCTGCTAAAAAGAAGGCCAAAACAGCTCAGGCTGAGTCTGCTCCCTTAGCCTCTGTGGCTGAGGAAGAGCAGATTCCTCACCCTGGCTCATCTGTTGAGCCTGAAGCCTTTGTGGCTGGTGCCTCTGTGGCACAAGAGACTATGGAACAGTCCAGCCCCACTGTTCCTGACCCAGTCTCACATCCAGTCCAAACAGATCCTCTCTCCTCTCCACAATCACCCACATCATCCGTCCATTACCAAAGAAAATCAATAGCCAAAAAGAAAACAGCCCAGAAAACCACCTCCTCTGTTCCCTCTCAACAGGGTTCAGTTGTAAAAGAAGCAACCCCAGCTGCCTCTCCTATTTTGGGAGAAGGTTCAGCTCATTTGGAGCCTGCTTCACTCCAGCCTGAATCACCCTTGAGTCAGCCCAGACCCTCTGGTTCCTCCCAACAGGAACCAGTTGTACAAATGGAGATACCCACATCCACTATCCCAGCCTCCCAACAGGCTGAGGATATTGAAAGACAGGAGCCCTCTCCACTCCATACTGAGTCCACACTGTCCCCCACTCATATCCCCTTACACTCTGAGTCTGCACGAGGTGCCCATGCTGCTGATATAGACCAATCAGCAGCTCAGCCTCAACCTTCTGTTCCCCATGATTCAGCTGTTCAACACCAAACAGCTGCTGAGGGACCAATATCCCAAGCTGATGAACCTCAGGGATCATACCATCCCTCTAGTGAGGCTGCTCCCTCAATGCAAATTCCATCAGCAGGTTTCACCACTGCTGATGTTGAAATGCATATCCCATCTCCCCATGATGAGGTGCCTTTAGACCAAGGCACTGCAGAGGGAACCACCACTGGTCTTCATGAGGGTGCTGCAACACAAGCAGCATCTGAGAGGCCCCAAACATCATCCCCTTCTCCTAATGATGCAGCTACAGCCGCTGCTGAAGGACCCCTTGATCCCTCTAACCTGGGCCATCTTACTTTTGCCCAGGCTATGGAACTACTGTCCAAAGTTTCCCTTCCTTCTCCATCTCATCCTCAAACACCAGCCTCATCATCATCTTCTCCATCCACTCACTCCAAACAGTCTACCCATACACCTCCATCTCCCAAAGACCTGCCTTTGAAGGATCAGCTTTCATTGCTGACCAACAAAGTTGGTTCTTTGGAAAATACCATGCACTCCCTACCATCCATCATCTCAGACTCTGTGTCTGAGCAGCTCAAAGGCTTCTTTGATATGTTCAAAGAATCCTTCCCAGTCACTCCCCAAACTGACCACTCTCCACAGCTGCTTGCACTCACTGCACAGCTGCAAAATGTATCCAACTCTCTCTCCTCTATCCTCTCCTTACAGCAGGACTCTGTGTCCTCTATGACAGCCATTTCTCAACAGCTGTCCTCTCTTCTCACTTCTTGCAATACTACCCTTCCTTCAACATTGGCCAGCCTGAACACTCTTATGGGCTCTCTATCAAATTCTGTGTCATCAAACCTTGCTGATGTGCAAGATTCTCTTGAACTTCATCTTGCACAGCTCCAAAGTTTGTTGTTCACAGCTTCTGATAGAGACAACATTGTTAAGCTGACCACTTTTGCTGATTCCCAAGCTTCTTCTCTTCAAAACTGTCTTTCCCAACTTGGTGAGGTGAAGGATAACTTGGCTTACTTAGTGAACAGCCTTGTTGGTCCTAAACCTTCCAAACCTGCTGGCAAGCCTGCTGACTTTGTGTCTTCAGGCAGACCAGGGGTTGAAGTCGCTGCCTCATCTCCTTCAAAGGGGGAGAAATCATCTGCCTCGAAGACTAAGTCTAAGGGGGAGAAGATTCCTTCTCCTAAGGAGATACCAGTGTCTGCAACCCAAACTGATCAACCAGCAGAAACAGGTGCAGCTGAAGGTGTTTCTCAAGCTGCTATGCCTACTCAGGCTGGCTCTCCAAACCCTGCTCAGTCTAAGGGGGAGGAAGTCATTCCTGAGGACAGGCCTAGCAGCAAAAGGAGGCACCTTATCCTAGAAGAAGAAGAAGAAGAAGAAACTTCTGAAGCTGCTGTCACTAAAGCAGCAGCTAAAGGCAAAGAAAAGGCAGCTGAGGATCCTATTGAGCAGAAACAGGCAGATACACAGTTTCACAAAGCCAGAGCCAAAGAGATGGGCCTCCCTATGCACAAGTACTTTGAGTTTAGGGAAGAACAGCTTAAGGCTCTGGAAGAGTTAAGAAAAGAAGAAGAATCTGCCAAAGCTGCTAAGTCTCTTGCCCTCCAAGAAGCAAAGAAAATAAAAATGTCTACCTTGGAGGTGCAAAAGAAAATAATGGAAGCTGCCAGGAAATCAGCAGAAGAGAAAGAGAAGGAAGGAGAAAAGGGTACTCAGGTCTCTGTGACCAAATCAACAGTACCTTCTGCCAGAGCCAAATTCCACTTTGACAACTTGGCCAGAAAGAAATTTCATGATGTTGCTACTAGAAGGCTGGCCAAGGAGGCGATTGTCAAAGCTGTTCCCATTTCAAGGAAAGGCACACAGTGGAAACTTCAGATCACCAGGATGGGTGCAACAGGCCCTGAAATGGAATCATATGATCACACTGATGTTGCTCAAATGGGTTACAGGGAATGGGTGGAACTGGCAGTTGCCCTGAGCCAGTCTAAGTCAGAAACGGCTAAGACTATCAGGGCATACATCAAGAAGCTGATGGAAAGAGTAAAGGAGCTGGGCCTGATTCCAAAAGAAATAAGTGAAGGTGTCTCTGTGACACATCCAAAGATAAAGGCCAGGAGAACAAAGAGGGATACAGAGCTGGAAGAACTCCTTATGATGATTGAACAAGGAGATTATGCTGTGGAAATTAAAGGAGTTGACCACAGCCTGCCTGAAGGAGTTGAATTTGAAGATGGCAAAGTGATTGAAGAGCCTGAGTTAGGGGCATTTTTTGTAGATCCCCTATCTCAGAAGAAATGTTTTCAAAGAGCTTCAGACCTACACAAAGTTGGTCTTAAGCAGCTTGCAGCCTTCAGAATTGCCACCTCCTTCAGTCAGTCCAGCCTATGGAGAGCAGCTATCTGGGAAGAGCTGAAAGGTTTTTATGACAGAGGTGAACTTCAAAGTTCTAACTTTATGTTTCTTACAGCTGAAATTGAAGAACACGAAGAAACAAGGGAAGAACTTGTAAAAAGATTCAAAGAAGGGATACCACCTCCTGTCGAATGAAGTCCACCTGCCATCTGGGTAGGTGAAGAATGGAAGCTGTCCATCAGTTGGACAGGCTTGCCATTATCTGCTCCCATCTCAAACAGTCCAAACATTTTGTACATTAGTTGTACATTCTATACATTAGTTGTACATTATTACATAAGTTGTAATTTCTGCTTTTACATTAGTTGTAAAATACATTAGCACATTAGTTGTACTTTTGTAAGAACATATGTTGTTCTAGTATAGTCAAGAATCAGTGTATATATAAACTGATCTTTTACTTTACTGAAATGTTGTAATTTTATTTCAGCAAATGTACTGTAAAAATATATAGTGATTTTTGACAAGACCAGCTTGGACTGGTTATTGCAAATAGGGGGAGATTGTTAGGCACAAAAAGGCCTCAGTCAAACCTGTTCTATATCTGAGGGGGAGATTTTATAATCAAACCTGTTGATACATTTGAAGGTTGAATTTAAGGCCTGTTATATGCCTTATTGAAACCTGAAAATGATTTGCAATATCAGTCTAAAGCTGTTCTATATGTTGCATGTGTTGCAACCAAGACAGTTTGTCCAAGCTGCTCAGTCTGCTGATCAGGCTGGACAGAAACTGTCTACGCTGCTCTACACTGTTGAGCAGCTTGGGCATTTTTAAAGTGTTCTGTTCTTTGTGAACAGAACCTGTTCTTTGTGAACATGCTAAACACTTTATGGAATTTGTTTCCAAGTCATCATGTATTGTTTTTAACTACAAGATCAGTTTACAAGTCGAAAACAAAGTGGAAAGCAGAACCGCTCAGCCTGCCCAAGCTGTTCTGTCACATGAAGACAAAAGGTTATTTGAAAAAGGATGACAGACCTTTTTCTTATATCAAAATAGGCCTTTACAAGGAAGAAAGACGCAAAGTTGACATTCCTAAATTAGTTAAAGGCAATGCAACAGTAGACAAAGTAAAAAGACAAAAGTTCTGCAAGTCTGCTTTTCAGAAAAGTGCAGAAAAGTTATATTGTCTTTTCAAACAAGACTTCTCCTTTTTCATTCTGTCCAATGAAGATGTTTCTCTTAGATCCTCTAAGTGAGTATAAAAGGAAGCTTCCAAGGTCAGAAAGAAGTGAAAAAAAAAGCTAAGTGCTTAAACCAAGAGTGAACGTGCAAGTGTGATATTCATGCATGCAAATCTTCTGTAAACCAGCATCTGTGTGTCAAAGCTGTTTTACCTAAGCTGTTCCTTAAAAGTCTTGTAAACACATTGAGTGCATCTTAGTGAGTGTATTCAGTGTATACTAGTTTGAGTCTGTCTTAGACTAGTAAAACATACTGTTGTATTCTGTCATCTCAGCTTGAACCATTCCGCATTCAAGCTTGTTTGTAATTAACAATTGTTGATAATACATACAAACATTGAGAAAAAGAGTGTGTAGTTTTTAAAGTGCTGTATTCACCCCCCCTCTACAGCTTATAACTATATACTTTGGGAACCTTTCAGGACCTACAAAAACAAATCTGAAATAGTGCCAATGTTATTAAGTGATAAATTTTTTTTCTTAAATTTAGTACGTATATCCTTTTTCTTAAAGAAAAATAAAGTAATCATAAACTTGCATATCTTTGGATTGCATGTCACACGTATAGTGTTTAGATATGACGCAAGTTCAATATTTAAACGAAATGTACCTTCACTAATTGAATGTTTAGAAACCAAATGAGACTCGTGCTGATAACGTGTTGTAGATAATAATATAATCAAAACTAAAACACTAATATCTTTGGAATATAAGAAGGAGAATTCTTATTCCAATATTAATTTGGTTGATACACATCAACTATTTATAGGCATCTTACAATTAATACAAATAAAACCAAAGGTTAATGAAAGGTTGGGAGTTATAGGATAATCCTTTATGATTGATTTATAACATTGTTGGGAGTTATAAGATAGTCATTTATGATTTATTTATAACAAATATATAATTATTTGGATTTTTGCATTAAATATATATGTAATTACAAATGATGTTCAAATTAATCTACATTAACTTAAAATAAAACTATCATGTAGTCGTTTATTAATGCAATGACAAAGTAGTCATCTATTTTCATATATGTTATTTACTTAGATGTACCAAAATGAGTATGTAAAACTTTTTTTATAGTTACATATTTAATTACAAATTAGTCATCTATTTTCTACATTCAATTACATATTTTGTCTTATTTTATTTGTTATATTTTCAAATTAATTTTTAAGCAATAAAAGTTATAACATTATTTAAGGAATAATATATATATATATATAGATTCAAGATCAATGAGGTACCATATTAGACTGGGATACCGGGGAATCATTTATAGCCAATCATTTATCATTAAAATCATTAAAATATAATATAGATTTTGTTTAAAATTCTTTCCCACATTAATTAATGTTGGGGGTAAAAATGGTATTAAAAAATTTAAATTATAATCAAATATTCTTTGCATCCCATAAGATCTCCATTTTAATTAATAGCATTTATTACACCCATACTGAACATGTGCAATGATAACATTACATAAACCACGTTTGAACATGTTCAATACCGTCAATATTGGTTTATCATCAAAACGGATAACAGCGACAAAAAACGCAATAAACTCCGACTGCACATGTTCAATAACGCGTAAATGAAACTGAAGATACACTAACGGTTTGAAGAAAATAATAAATACTTTTATTTGACACATACAGTTGAACATGTTCAGTTGTTCATTAAAACTCATTGTCGAATCCAACTGAACATGTGCACTAAAACCCATTGTCGAATCCGATTGAACATGTTCAATAAAACCCATTGTCGAATCCGATTGAACATGTTCATTAAAACCCATTTTGAATTTTTTTTAATATATATATGTTATGGAAGTAAATCCCTATAATTAAGGAAACTATTATATTATTAGTTGTCATCTATTATTTAATATAAATCTAATTGACTATATTACCCTTTTAAACTTATAACCAAACATGGGTGGACTCCGGTTCCCCAGTCTAACATGATATATATATATATATATATATATATATATATATATATATATATATATATATATATATATATATATATATATAGAATATGGTTCGAGAGAGTACCACCCTTATGCAGCGCACCAGAAGGTACCAGCTTTAAAAAAACTTTTTTTAAATTTTTTTTTCATAAACATGTTTTAATTAACATTATGAAGAACATATATAAATTTCACATACATTCACATCTCCTAGCTCTTAAAAAATGATGTGAACACACACTTACATAATTTTGAATGTATGTGAACGTGCATTTATGTGGTGCGTGTTTTCATGCACTTAGAGTGCTCGGATTTGCGTGAAATTCACAGATGATCTGTGTAATGTTAATTAGAACATGTTCATGAAAAAAAATTTCAAAAAAATTACTTTTAAGGATGGTACCTTCTGGTGCGCTGCATTAGAGGTGGTACTCACTTGAACCTAAATCTATATATATATATATATATTTATATATATATATATATATATATATATATATATATATATATATATATATATATATATATTATATAATAAAAAAACATATGCTCATTTAGAATGGTAAAATAATTGAAAATTTTGTTATGCAATTAATAAAGTAATACTAATTAAAGTTAATTCGAAAAAATTAGGCTTTGATTAATAAGAAAATGAATTGGGCATTTAGATAATTGTATTAGATTAATTAGATTTGATTAACTGATAAAAAAAAAACTTTAATTGTTGTATAAATTTATAAGCTACACAAGTTCATTACATAATAATCATATAGCATTTTTAATTATTTTACCTACGATACTAAGTAAATTCCAGAAAATTATCCAAGTGGATAAATTAGTAAAAAATAGACGTTGAAATGTTGAATGCATTAATTGATAATAAAAACTATTTAATTGTATAGATTGGTAAAAATGATATAAATAGTTTCATAAAGTAATACTAAAGTTAATATGTATATCAAAGATGTCAAAATCGAGATCTTGCCTAGGATCGTTTTGCCTTCGCGAAATTGGAGCGTAAGATCGAGATTGAAATTCTAAGATCCTACTAAGACAACATTGTATTTTTCACATGTGTTATAATTCATAACAATGATATCTATATGTTGCATGTTATGATCCAATAATTTTATGATAATTGAGTTGTGAAATTCTTTGTGTATGTTTTAGCGTTCCATAATGTGAATATGCACAATAATTATTGGTGTGATTTTGTGAATATCAACATAATGGTACTGGTAATATTATAAAAATAATATAGCCTTTTGAGACAACAAAATGACGACAATATGTTGAAGTCTTTTGGGACGACACGAATGATAAGGGGCTATATGAACACATAAGATAGATGAGCGGGGCTATATGTAAATATGAGATGGATAATGGAGATTTGTGTAATTGTGCATTTGATGTACGTTGAGATTACTTTCACAATGACGACTTATGTGTGAGTAACTTTTTGGCTTTGCGGCAAAAGTTGAAATGGTATACGAAAATTTTGGTAATTTGTCGTCGATTCATGCCTATAAATAGATGGTTAGCAAACAAAGGAAAACATACCTCAAACTCATAAAGTTGTATTTTGAGTAATTTTCTACTTCTTTCCTAAAAATTATTCTCATCGTTTTTGTACTACCGTAAGTTTCTATAAACTTTCACTTTGAACCTAATGTTTTGTTAATAAGTTATGTCATATTTATTGACTCTATGATATTTATATGTTGCATGTTATGATCCAATATTTTTATGATACTTGTGTTGTGACATTCTTCGTGTATATTTTGGTGTTACATCATGTGAATATACATAATAATTGTTGGTATAATTTTATGAATATCAACGTAATAAAACTGGTAATATTATAAAAATGATATAGTTTTTTTAGACGACAACGGAATGACGTCAATATAACGAAGCATTTTAAAACTACACAAATGATACTTATCTGTAATATACATGAGTAATAATAAACTAGTACATTTTACAACGAAGGATCAAAAACTTTTATGAAAATTATTAATGACTATCTTATTTATTTACTAACATACTCATTTTAATTAAAGTATCAAATGAAGAAATCAGTATTTATTGTATCATTGTTTCTTCACGACTTTTAGTTGTTATTTGCTGCATTATTTAAATTGTTACGAAAAATGTATTTATAAAAAAATAGTTATTTTTATAAATAAACTTTCGTATTCCATGATGATGTATTATTAAATATACAACTCCGCTTAGGTATTTAGTACTTGCTGGGAGTTGTCACTCATCCTTACATTAATGATAAAGGAAAAAAGAAAGCTTATGGTTAATTTATTAATGTCATAATTTCTGTATTTGCAATTTGCATTATGTATTTTCATTCAATAAATTATACTAAAACATTATGTCAGAATAATATTTGTTATGTTCAATTGTCAGGAATCAATCAATTGTTATGATGAATTTGACTACATCCACGTACCAATGTTATATAAAGTATTATTTATGGTGTGAAAAGTAAGAGGCATTAGAGTCCGGGTCTATGACAACAAAAAAAAAAAACCCATATGCATCATATTTTTGTACATAAAAACCATATTATTATTTTTAAACTTTTGCATCCCATTATATATATACACACTAGTTTATTACCCGCGTATTACGCAGATATTTTTAATATATATGAAATATAATAAATAAAAAGATAAATATATAAATATTATTTTTTAAATAAAAATATATAAGATGATATTATTATTTGTTATGATCTATTAATTTTGTATATTTCTAAATATATATGAAGAGTAATTATTTTCTTATATATTTTTTAAACTTTTATTATATTATCTTATAATTAATAAATTAGTAGATTATTAGATTTTGTTTGATTTACTTTGAATTTAAAAGTGGATTATATTAGATTTGGATAGATTTAATTAATAAGTTAGTTGAATATTATATTTTGTTTGATTTGATTTGAATTTAAAAGTGGATTATATTAGATTTGGATAGATTTGATTTAAATTTCTTTATTATTTTTAAAATCTATAAATGCCATGTGTCGATTCATGGTGACGACACGTGGCTTCACCAGAAATGAGTATAGTTACTCTTTTAATAGTATAGATAGATTTACCATATGGGGAGCGCCAATGGCGTATTTTTTTTTTAATTTAAATTTTTCATAACACACCCTTATCTTAGCGTTATCTTTTATTTAGCCCTTTTATTTTAATAAATTTTTGTTTAATCATATTTTAACATTTATTATTACAATATTTTCTTACACACTTAAATTTATGATTTAAATTATACTTATGTTTGGAGTTGTCTTTTGAAACTATAATGCTATGTTTAATTGTATGAAAAAGACTTTATTATTCGCATGCATGGAGTAAGCCAATAACGTTTTTTCTTTTTCTTTTTTAATTTTAAATTTAAGTTTTTCATAACATACCCTTATTTTAGCGTTATCTTTTATTTAAGCCATTTTAATTTAATAAATTTTTGTTTGGTCCTATTTTAACATTTATTATTACAACATTTCTTACACATTTAAAATTATGATTTTAATTATACTTATGTTTGGAGTTGTCTTTTGAAACTATTATGTTATGTTTAATTGTATGAAAAGAACTTTATTATTCAAATGAACATTACAAAATTCTAATGAAATTGTTTTATAATTAAAATGTAACTATTTAATATTTAGATTTTTTTTATTAAATATGATAATGTGTAACATTGAACATTATTATAAATTTATTTGATTTGATCGTAAAACCAACAAATTAAATTGACGATTAAACATAATCAATGTCAAAATTTCAAATTATGGTTATGAATATTTAATTAATTAATTCTGGTTCCGATCCAATTTAATAAGACATTGTTTATAATTTTAACATTGCAAAATCTAGAAAAACCAATGATAAGAACCAACTAACAGTATCATTTGTCTTGCTTCTTGATATAAGTTTTTCAATTTCACTATTCGATCCTGATTCAGTTGTATTTCGTTATTTGAATTGTTTGAAAAGTATTTTTGTTCATTTGTTTTTATAATTATTTTTATAATTAATGTTTTAGACCCTGCAGCAACGCGCGAGTGTTCAATAACTCGTTATAGACACAAAATACTAGACTTTATGTCGACTCAACTTTTGTTCTACTTTTTTTTTCTCCATTCTATACAAGGAATTATGGATTTTGTGTTGATCCAACTTCTTGAGGTGGTTTTAAAGTAAAATTTTATATTGAAAGACTTCATTGAGAATTTTAATAAATGTGATGGTTTTTGAGATAATTTTTTTGGTATTAAGGTTGCATTTTGTTGGACGTAATGGAATGACTCAGGAATTGAATGGACAAGATAATGGAATGGAAAATATTATGGAATGAATCAAAACCATTTCATATCACATTTGTTTGCATTATTAGAATGAAATGAATCAATACTGGTTGTTGTTTGATAGACAGAAATAAAGAAATGATAGGAATGAAATTAATGTATAATGACAAAAATGTCCATTATATAAAAAATATAAAATTTATATTGATTTAATAACATTATTTCATAAAACATTTTTTAGTTGGAATATATATATATGTTATATTAATGTTATATAATACTCCACTCAATTACAAAATTATCATTAATAAAATTAAAAATTATCAACATGTCATAATGAAACACAAACATTGTGCATGAATATAATACGAAATTTACCCAAACAAAATTTCAAAAGTAATAATTGTTTTACATCACACTGATAAATGCTTAGATTGCGTTTAGTTAACAAAAATCAGTTATTTTTCATTTCAGTTTTCGAGTTATAGTTTTTAGAAAAAAACAAGAGTTTCTGTGAAAAGTGAAAACTTGTTTAGATGATAAAATTTTGGTTTTAAGAAAAATAAGATGAGTGAATATAAAATAAGAAAAATAGGATAATGATAGAAAAGTAAGAGAAGGAAAGAGAGTATTATAACAAAATATAGGGTAGGTAATATAAAAGTAAGAGAAAGAATATGAAAAGTGTTATTTTAAAAATGAAATGATTTTTTATGAAATTGTTGTTAAGTAAACAAATTTTAGTTTTTACTGAAAAGTGAGATGGAAATTTTGGAAATTTTCGGTAACTAAACGCACCCTTAGGGGTTTAGCCCATTTGGTATGAGGGTGAAATGTAAGTGAGAGGTTGCGGGTTCGACTCTCGTCAGAAGCAAGTTGAAATTTAGGTATTGAATGTAAATTCTGAGATCCCCACTTGGGGCAAAGGAGTAGTTTAGGAGTAGGAGTAGGAGTAGGTTAGTTTGTCATCTAATATGTGTGTGTGTGTGTGTGTGTGTGTATGGTTGGGATCATTGCAGAACTTTAATTTAGTGCAGAACCATAGAACCAATCTAAACCATTGGATTATAATATAACACTAGGGATAAGATGATAATTATGCAATTAACATTGAATTAATAGTAGCTTACCAAGTTTGACTGTCCACTTTGACTTCTTTTGACTCTTTTAATATCGAATGGACGTTCAGTGTTGCATATATGATATATAGTATCACTTTGACGTTGAATATGTGATATAAACTGTAATTCGACATTGAATGATCTCTATATAACATATTAAATGGTCGTCTGGGTAAAAAAAAATTTATGAAAAATAAACACGTAAAATTTTTACGAAAAAATATATATCATGATCGTTCTCGTTAAATCCACCAACTTTGACTACTAATTTTGATCATTATTTTGGCTCTATTAATAGTGAACGTATATGTAATGTTGCATCGACGTTGAATATACGATATCAAGTGTTCTTTCGACATTGAATGATCTCACCATGCTATATTGCATGGTGATCTGGGTAAATTTTTTTTTTACGAAAAATAAACACGTAAATTTTTTTTGAAAAAAGTATATAATGACCGGTCGTCCGGTCTCGTTTTAAAAAGTATAAAATTATCGTTTTTATGGTATAATTTTTTGATTTAAAAATTAATCATATTAATGTTATTTTAATTTAAAGAAAAATGATATTTATTTTGCTAATGTCAATCTTTTTGCTAATTCCAATCTTTTTCTTTTTTACTCCTCAAAGAATTAAAATATCACTAATATCAATCTTTTTTCACTAATTCCAAACTTGACTCTTTTAATCAAAACCATTAGATTAATCTAATCTATGGATGATATTGGTTCTATAGTTCTACACTAAATTTAGGTTCTGCAATGATCTCATCTCTCTCTCTCTCTCTCTCTATATATATATATATATATATATATATAAAATTTCAAATATTACCATCAAATATGTCGTTAACCCACTGTAATTTGTCTTCATCATCGACTGTGAAGAAAATTACCATCAAATCATCATGACGTGAAAGCATACGTACATCGTTGTTACACTCATAAACGGTTAGACCAACGACTTTTTTCATCTGTCACCATGAAGCTTTTTACGAAGCTCTTCTCTATCTCTCTCTGTTTCAAGAACTAAAGTGAAGCTTTTCGTTGCATCCTCAATTTTTGAGCCAAGTACGTATGTGTGCTGAGTCCTTCAAGTTGCTAAGAAGAGAATCACAACTGTTGCTTCTTTTTCTTTTTTAATGTGTACTTGACTCTTCTCTCATAGAAACAGATATAGTATTATTTAGTTGAGAATCAACATGCATATCTTCTATTTCATCTCCACTGGCTTGTGACTGATCAACGTACATTCTCTTCATGCTCTTTATATATCTCATACGCGATATTGCAGCTATTTGAGCATATGTACCGTTTGCACAATCCTTACCAAATAAATACAAGACAAAAGTCCATATAGTGAGGAAATGATTTACCTCCGGCCGGCCTCCACTTTGAAACATTTGTATGTACCTGTCAAACAAATCAAAGAATTAAAATAATATTACTTAAGATAATCAAAGATGTTTTCTATTAGATACGCTCATTTACCTGAGCATATGATTCCAAACAGATGCTAGTGCAACAAGCATTTTATTTGTATCATCCCATCTAAATCCACTTGTGTTGTTCCATCGTAACATATCATGCACAACCAACCACTCACTCTTCAAAGTCTTTACCCATGATTCAATATGTGGCTTTGCCTTGATACCGGCCAGAATCAGGAAGTTAAATAGCTAGCCGCTTTTACACGACATTGAAGAATCCAGTCTTATATTAAAACCATTGTCGGCAGGGCCGTCCCATGGATTTTGGAGGCCCTTGCATACGATATAGACCCTTAATTACGAAAAATTTAAATAGTAGATTAATCATTTTGCAACTGAGTTTTAATATATAAATTAGATGTCGTGAATGACAAGTTTTATGTGTTTGTATATTCAATTGGACTTCTAAAATGGTACTTAATATGCTTAAAACGAAATAATGATTAATGAAAACTTAATATTTAAAGTACTTCGTTTAATACTCCGATCATTTTTACGATTGTGAGGCCCTACAAAATCGGAGGCCCTGTGCGGTTGACCTTCTCGATCGCACGCCCTAAAAGACGTCGGGCCTGGTTGTCGGATTTAAATGACAACCCTGAGTTAAGAATGTCAATCATATATATATAGCTTCAACTAGGTTTGCATATTCCATATCATTCCACTTCATTTTATTTTTCCCTGGACCCTTTTCACCCTCGAATTGTGATTCCATTCCTTCATATATAAAAATGATAATGTAGTTTTTAAAGCAAAATATAGAAAGCAAAGGAGAACGAGAGAGAAATATATAATAAGACAATAACATATAAAGATGACAAAAAGATGTTGTTGTATTCAAGTGCAATAGTAACATGTTTACAAATAGAAAAAATAAATACGACAAAACTAAATCAATCATGTCTAGATCTCCATGCATTAAACATAGATTCTTTCGATAAAAAAAACATGTTACCTCATTTGTAATTTCAGAAAACATATTTGACAATGTAAGTTATGCAAGGAAAAAAACAATATGCATATAATTAGAACACATATTTGACATGTAGAAGCCAAAAAGGAACTCTTTTCTTTGACAATGATAGTATTATTCCAATTACTCATGAACAACCATACTTGCAGAAACTTGGTTTTGTCTGTAATATCTATTTTGATGACATTCTTGTATGCGCACGGTAAAAGATCACAATGAGTATTGTTATTCATCGATACATAACTAGTATTTACCTGTACTTTACCCAAGTTGTTCTGTTTAAAAATTTTATAATTTTTTGTAGTGTTTTATAATAATATAATGAATGTTTGTGTGTATTTAAGAACTTTATGATTTTTTTTTAAGTCTTTTTACTGTGAATCAAATATCTGACAGTTGAGATTAATAACATTTGTTGTCTAGTGAAAACAATAGATAATTATAGATTCTTAATTTTATTAATTAAATAAAAGTTGATAATTAAACATTTTGAAAGATTAGTTTGATCATTGTGTATAACATGTGTTTGTCATTGTGTAAAAAGCTAATAACATTTAAATGTGTTTTAAAAAAACAATAACTGTAGTAATTAAAATGGTTTATTATAAAAAAACCCAACATGTTTTCACTTTTTTTGCGTTTTTGTCCCTCTATGTTTTTTTTTCCATAGAAGTCCTCAAATTATTTTTTTCTTTTTGGTTCAGTGAAATGGGTTTATTATGAAAAAAAAAACCAATATTTTTTCACATTTTTTGTGTTTTCGTCCCTCCATGTTACTTTTTTCCATAAAAAACCTCAAGTTATTTTTTTCTTTTTCGTTTAGTGAAATTTGGACATTAAACCCCGGTTATAATTTGTGAACCGGGGTTTCAAAAACTAAAAAACCGGGTTCTAATGTCCAAATTTCACTAAACCAAAAAAGAAAAAATTAACTTGAGGACTTTTATGGAAAAAAATAACATGACGCAAAAAATATGAAAACATGTTGGTTTTTTCAATAATAAACCCTAGTGAAATTTGAACACTAGAACCCGGTTATAATTAGCAAACCGGGTATTTAAAAAACTGAAAAATCGGGTAGTAATATCCAAATTTCACTAAACCAAAAAGAAAAAAATTATATTGCTGAATTTTTTGAAAAAAAATAATACAGAGGGACGAAAACGCAAAAGAAGTGAAAACATGTTAGTTTTTTTTCATAATAAACCCTAATTAAAAATTCTAAAACTACCAATTAAAGTTTATAATTTAAAGTTTTTTAATTATGTATATATTAAAATTTACTATAATTATATAAATTTGAAGTTGAAGATGAATTTTGATAAAATTGAATATTAAGCTATATAAAGTTTTTTAAAATTTACTATAATTATATTAAAATTTGTTAGAGAAATGATAAAATTGAATATTAAGCTATATATTGATACAACTTGAGAATTCATAGAGAATTGATACACATAAGTTTGAGTCTCCTAACTAATAATTTGTCTTCATTTTTCCTTCCATCGATTCTCTCTACCAAACACAACCTAACACTCTTAATATTTTTACGGTTACTATTAAAAGTTGATGTAATTTCGACGATCGAGATGATGACATGTCATATTTTTTTTCTCTCTGCTCTATCAGCATTATATTTATATAATTCCAAATTCTACAACTAAGGCATGTTTGGGTTTGCACGCTCTTTCAATTTTCCATAGAATAACCATATATATGAACAACTTCGTAATATCATAGAAATAAATTATAAACCAGCATCCTGAATAACAACTCTCAATCCTAATAATGATTGCATAGTGACATTTCATCAAACACCTAAACTTCTTAATATAAATTGATTTCACCTAAGATTCATATGTTTATGACATGATTTAGAAAAAGAAGACAGAAGAGGATGAAATTTAACATACCTGGAAGTAAAAGTAGGTTGAAATTGTTGAAGATGTATGTACTCACCCTTTTTATCGATCATGTATAAATAGAGCTTGATGTTGAAGATTTTTAGGATTCTAGGTAGATGATATTAACGTTCATCTATTTTGGATATGGGTACCAATATACCATAGTCATTATATCTTTTATCCCTGAATGAAAAAAAAAAAAAAAAAAAAAAAAAAAAAAAAAAAAAAAAAAAAAAAAAAAAAAAAAACAACAACAACAACAAAGGATTCCATTCCATTTGTTCAAATAAACAGAATTTAATAGATGAAAAAGAATGAACTTTTCCATTCCTTCTTTGATTACCACTTAACAAACACAACTTAAAAGTCATAATCGAAATTGGGTTTTGCCAATTTGGTACGAAAGATGATGTGTAAGTGAGAGGTCACGAGTTCGACTCTTGTTGGAGGCAAATTGGAATTTAGATAGTGAAAGTAAGTTATAAAGTCTAAAGTCTTCACTTACGGCAAAATGGTAATTTATGACTAAAAGTAGGTTAGTTCTGCCGTCCAAAAAAAAGTTTTTCATGATCGAAAAGTACATATTATCAAAGTCTCACATGTGCTATGTACAAGTCATGTGTATGTCATGTGTATCAAATTAACTAGTTAAACCAATAAAAAAAGTTAGTATATATTTTTTTTTAAATTGTAGGATTTATAAGGAAAGCCTTTATTGATCGACTTAATGAAAAACAATCTATATATTGAATGTTCTTTTTACATGATAATCCCTTAATTTTATATTGTATTTAGAATTCACCGATTAAATTTTGGTTGTCGATAGCTTATAGAAAACTCATTTGGAGGGTGTTTAGATTTGTGTTTCAAGAAATGCTTTAGCTTGTGTTTAGTTAATGAAAACTAATCAATTTTCAATTTCAGTTTTCAAGTTATAGTTTTCAAAAAAAATAAGGACTTTTATAAAAAGTGAAAACTTGTTTAGATGATAAAGTTTTAGTTTTAAGAAAAATAAGATGAGTGATTATAGAATAAGAAAAATAGGACATGTGATAAAAAAGTAAGAGAAGGAAATAGAGTATTATAAAGAAATATAGGGTAGGTAAAGAAAAGTAAGAGAGATAGTATGAAAAGTGATTTTTTGAAAAGCGAAATGAAAATTTATGAATTGTTATTAAGAAAACAAGTTTTCATTTTTTTCCTGAAAAGTGAGATAGAAATTTCCGGTAACTAAACACAATCTAGAATTTTGAAAATTAATAATCAAATAATAGATGTAACAAAAAGTGCTATAAGAAATATTGTGTTTGGTTTGGATCTAAGCAGTTAATTGCGGCGCTATAGCGGTTAGCGGTGTATAACAATGTAGCGGTATCAGTTAGCGGCCTCCTTTTGCAGTTCTACGATTTGCGCCGCTATTTAGTGCTATTTGGACGCAATTTCGTCACAAGTAGTGGTATAAAATAACGTTATTTTAAGGTCCAACACATTTTTCTTTTTAACTAGTCCAAATAGGGGTGTTCATCGGTTCGGTTTATGGGTTATTCGGTTTACTCGGTTCGGTTTCCTCGGTTTGAAAAAGTTTGAAGGTCAAACTGAAAACCGAATCAAACCGATTTCAGATTGGACGAAACCAAACCGAATTCGAATTCGGTTTTGAAATCAAGGAAACCGAATTTCTATGTCAATTCAGTTTCAACTTTTTTTTCCCCTAAATCCTCCTTTAATCAAAGACCAGCATCCAAAGTTAAATACCTAAATCTGAAACAAAAACAAAAAAAAAGAAGCAAACATTTAGTTAAATACTTAAATCTGAAACAAAAACTAACATTTGTCGTCGGAGAAGTAGATGATACGAAGATATGGTATTCCAACCAGCAACGATTTGGCGAAGGCGGCGATGGCGAGAGGAGACGACCAGGCGACCGCCGAATAGCAACGATGGAGAGAGGAGAGGACCAGGCGAAGGCGACAGCGCGGAGCGGAGGGCAGAGGAGCTAGGCGGCTAGGGTTTGAGTTGTGGAACCGTGGAATGGTGGTCTGTGGAATTGCGATTTGCCAATGTGGAGTGTGGATTTGTGTGGAGTCGTGGACTACTGGACTTGAAAATCGAAATGCATATTATTATTTATTTATTTTATTTACTTGTATATTTATTATTTATATAATGTTTATTATTATTATTTAATTAAAAATCAAATTCGGTTTTCGGTTTGGTTTGGTCTGAAAAAGGGAAAACCGATCATCAAACCGAAAACCATATTGTAAATTCGGTTTAAGACCAAACCAAACCGAAAACCGTTTTATGAATTCGGTTTGGTTTTATTTGAATTCGATGCGGTTTGGTTTTCGGTTTCTTCGAGTCCAAACAAAATATTGCACACCCCCTAAGTCCAGCCCAAATAAACATGTTGTTGCCTTAGCCCGTCCACACAAATAGAATACATATGCACGCACACCAGATCCAATCAGTCAACACACACCAGAGAGATAGAAGCAGGGGCGGACCAAAAGGTAAGCTATCGGTGTCACTCGACACTGATAAATTTGGCAGATGATCTATTATATATGTGTTTAAAAATCGAGTGACATCGTAGATTTTCATACGGTGACACCAAAAAAACCATTGTAGAAGGCAATCCACATAATCCTCTGGGATAAAAAAGAAGAAAACATAAGAGGTGAAGAGTACAATAGTGGCCGGTGGCAAACTATCTATCATTTGATTAGTGAATTTTCAAGTTTATAAGAGAAGAGGAAGAAAAGACTAAATGAGAGAGTGGGGAAGTTACTAACCTTTACTCACTATGATTTACGTTATTATCACCTAGGAGGGAGAAAGAGATATTGAGAAGATAAAGAGTCTACAGCTAAAGTATAAATTTTGCTTTGGAATTTGGAAGGGGTGATACTTGAGTTCAAAGAATCTTATATACTATAAAAGTTGAGTCCTAACCCTAATAAATGTTGGTAATCAATTTTATTTTTCTATAAATAAATTCATTATAAACCTCTAGATATATTGTTCAAATTAAATCATTCTTCAAATAATATTATTATATTTATCATAATAAATGTAGGTAATCAATTTTGTTTTTGTATAATTTAATTCATTTCATAAATAATATAAATCTCTAGATTTATTAAATGCATTTAAATAATTTTATTTTTGTATAAATTAGTTTATTTCATAAATAATATATGGTTTATTTAATGAAAATAAGCACTTATTTTTACCAAAAAAATATGTATCTGTTAAAAAATATTAGATAATTTTTTTTATATTTAAAACCTAATTTGAGTCTCATGTATGAATAGTTGTGTTAATGTTTTAAAATTTTCTTTTATATTTAAAAATTGTGTCTCATTTAAAATTTTGCTTTTTTTGTTTAGTGTCATTACCGTTTCATGACCTTTGGTCATTCATAATTAATTGTTATTTCATTATTCATCCATAGGTTACAAAGAAATTGAATGATCATCAAAAGTTTTAAATAGTATGGGTTGCAAATAAATCATTTGTCAACCTAAAACGTTCTCATTTCTTCTCCTAGAATTTCACCGGTTAGTTTTCTTCTCATTTCTTCTCCTAGAATTTCACCGGTTAGTTTTCTTCTTGAGTTATTCTTCTTTTATTTTTCAAATATCAAGTTCGTTCTTCATCTCTAACACATGTATGATTATTCTATTTTGTGAAATCGATTATTGTTTTTATTTTGTGATTTCTTATATTTGACAGTGATAATGATGAACATTATTGAAGGGACCATCCATGCAAAGAAGTTCTCGACAAATCGGTTTTCTATAAAAAAATTTATATTATAAATAATATAATTTTGAGATTGATTGATTTATTTTATATTACTTAAATCACTTCATAAATAATAATAATGATAATAGTAATAATAATATCATTATTATTATTATAAAAAATAAACATTTACATTTATTAATTAGTTTATTTGAGCACTTGAATAATATTTTAAAATTTTAATTTAAGATTAACATTTATCATTTATTAATTAGTTTATTTTAGGCAATTCTATTTATTATGTAGAATGGTTAAATGTTTTGAAATTATTCAATTTCATAATTGAATGTTCAAAATATTAAATATTTTGTTGTACTTGATTTCATTTTAATTTTTCTTTAATAAATAATAGTAACATTTAGTTAATTTGTGTTAAATACTTAAAATAGATAGTTCATCTAATAAATAACAACAATGATCGCATATATTTAATTTCAATTTTTTTTATATTTAGTAATTATAATGATTTATCTGAGTTATATCACTTTTTTTCAAAATAATACATATAATGATTTATGTAACTTTTAATTAATTATTGAAAAATCATCATAACATTACAAATTAGACTTATAAAAATACAATTGATTTTTATTTTATTTAAAAGTCAGATTCAAATTTTTTTTCGTAACTGATTGTTATAATAAGTTGTTTACTTCTATATAAATAAAACTACTATATAAGTTACACTTACTTCAATTGATAAGAGTATTAATTACCTGATTTTATTTTAATTTTCTAATAAATAATAGTAGCTTTCATTTTCTATTTAGGTGATCCAACTTAAGTTGTTTTTAATAGATAATAGAATAAATCACAGTTGCTTAATTTTTATTTAATCTATATCTATATACATAATAAAGGAAAACACAAAACGCCACATGGCGTCACCACGTTTAACCTAAGAAGATAAATATATATATTATTATTTTTAAATTAAAATTTTTTACGATATTGTGCTTTTGTAATTGTTTTAGATAATTAATATTTGAGTTATGGTTGTTTTTATTTCAATCGTCAAGACAAACATATTTTCTTAAACATCAACTGCTTAAATTTGGTGCCATAGTTATAAACAAATTTGATTTATTCAAAAACCTTGACAATCAGGTATTGAAAATTTATTTCAATATATTGTTCCAAATAAAATAATAAATGTAGTTCGTATATTTTATATATAAGAAAGATTAAATGACTCTCTTGATTATTACTTATTGAAAAATATATATCTAATTATCATATAATCTTATATAAAATTAGTCTTAACTTTATTTATTTGACAATTATTAATAAAAAAATGTTTCATCAAAAGATTAATATGCTTTTATCTCTAAAAGTCAACCTTTAAAAGTTCATGGTAGTCTTTTTTTTTTTTTTAGAAAAAAACTATATTTTTCATATACATAACGAAGTTTTAATAATTTAACCAAACTTTACTATGTTAAAGATTTGAATTAAATTCTTTTTGTTTTCAATTTAATATATATTGATCATTAACATAAACAAATACAAGAAAACGGTTTTAAGTTTATTTCTCTAATTTCAACTTAAAAAAAAAAATATATATATATATATATATATATATATATATATATATATATATATATATATATATGCACTTTAAAAAATTTTAAAATATAAAGTTATGAAACTTAAATAAATTGAATGCTAAAAAACGTAAACAAATGACCATCATTTTTTTGAATTAAAAGTGTGCATTTTCAATGTATAAAATTACTATTTCTAAAAAGTTATGTCTAAGTATTATATGTTGTCAATCTAAATTTTATATAGTGATCCAAACAATACAAATCTTTAATAATTACCCAAAATTTAAATCAAAAAATAAAATAAACATCCGGTGCATCGCACGGGTCATTTTGACTAGTTCAATGGAATAGTTAGGATTTATTGTTATTAATTTCTTTTTACCAAAATAATTATGACTTTTTTAATTTTATTTTATCTTATAAAAATATCATCCCTATAAATAATTTATTATAATTTATCCTATTCTAGTTATACAATTAATTATCAACTTTAAAACTTTAATTTAATTAGTGATCCGACCCGATTACTATCATAAAACTCTAAAATTTAGAACACTAAACATTAAAGGTGACACCGATGAAAAAAATTTCTAGATCCCCTGGGTAGAAGCGACATATGGAAGCAGAAATGAAGAAGCAGACTTGAAGATTATGTTATGTTTTTTTGTAATGTTCATGTTATGTTCTTTATGGTTTTATATATATGCATTATGTTATATACATATATTTTTTAAATTATATATATATTATTGTTATATCATCACGATAACCGCTATAGCAAACAGCGGTCTTGAGCGCGAGACGCTATTAACTGCATAGGTTTGGATACTGTTGTTTGCTATCATAATTATTAAATCATCAGTTTTAAAGTGTTTGGTTTTACGTTTTAACTTGTAAAATGACTAAATAATTACTTATTAAGCAATTAAGCTACATTTTTTAACTTATGAAAAAAAAAAATGTGATAGGATTAGCAACACAAATAACCACTTATTAATGTATGCAATCTAAACACTTTAAATCAAATATTTACGTTATTGTAAGATAATAATATAATAATTTCTATCATAAATGTAAAACCAAACACCCTCTTGAATTTATTGACATTTTAAGAAACCAATTTTCTTGATAGAGACAAAAGTATTTGTTTGGACGTCCCATTCCATATTTCCATTTCCACTAAACAAAGCCCGTTTTAGGTGGTAGAATAAAATTAATAATTTGGTGTAGGTAAAACTAAAACACATCACTTGTTAAAATACAATATTTTTTTTTTATAAATTATAAAATATGATACAAACGTTGAAATTGTTTGACTTGTTCATTTGATTTAAAATCTATTTAAAATGCAATCACGATCAATTATTAAAATAACAATAATTTTTTTATTGATTATAGGGTAAGACGAAAAAACCAACATGTTTTTTACGTTTTTATGGTTAGTCCCTCCGTGTTACTTTTTTATCAATAAAATCATTAAGTAATATATTTGTTGTGATTTTTAGAATTTTTTTTATTTTTTGAAAAGAGTTTTTAAGTTTGTGAACTTTTCAAAGAAAAATAGTGAAAACATGTTGGTTTTTTGTCTAAACAGACAAGATTGATCATGAAAAAAAACAAAACTTTTTCGAAAACCGGATTTAAAACAAAAACTTGATGACTTTCTTAGTAAAAAATAACACGAAAGGACTAAATTAGAAAAAATATGAAAACATGTTGGTTTTTTTTCATATTAAACCCTTGTTTATAATGATATTATTTAGCTTTATCATTAATAACAATATTTTTTTACCGTATGTAAGCATTTTTACTTGTTAACCTATGTAACAAGTTAACTGCAATCAAACACTCATTTATTTATACCAAACACCTTTTTTACAACTAAACACCCAATCGCCTGCTTCTTCAAGCTACTTCTTCAGTAACATAAACACACAAGTAAATGTAATCTTGTATGGTAACATAATGGGGTGTTTGGTTACATAGTTAACTACATATTAAATATATCGGTAAAAGAAATTATTAAGCTCCAAGTAATATGTAGAAATAAAAAAAAAGTTCATGAAAAATAAGAATGGAAAAACCATTTTAGAATCAAACACTCACAAGTTGTTTAGATTGTTAATTTTTTTATTGGGTTAATTTTTCATTTTAACGTGTTCTTAGGATATCGCATCCTTGATTTGTAGTTTTTGGTTGAAATCTTATATGTTGTTGTTATTAATAAAAATATTAAAAAATGTTATTATTATTGGTAATAAAAAATTATTGGTGACTTGCTAAACCGGTTTACATGTCTTTCGTGGCTATAAATTTTAAAAGTATATAAAAAGTTGGTGCTATTGATGATAATAATTAAATAATAGAGACTATTAACGGTAAAAAATACATATAATTGTTACTTTTTTTTAACAACAGAATACACACGTTCTAACTCTACTACTAAATCTACACATGATACCGCTAGATTAGAAACGCTTTGGTAAATAGTTGTTACTTTTAATAATTGATATTAACAGTAAAAACGATAAATTACAATTTGTTATGCATTCACATTGATTCTTGTAAATAATCATACTTTTTTGGTCAATTGTTAAAAATAGAAACAACTTTATGTATTTTTATCACTTTTAACAACATTATTTATTTTTTATTAGGGTTTATTATGAAAAAACCATCATGTTTTCATCTTTTTTGCGTTTTCGTCCCTCCATGTTGTTTTTTTCCATAAAAGTCCCCCAGTTTATTTTTTCTTTTTGGTTTAGTGAAATTTAGACATTTGAACCCGGTTTTTCAGTTTTTAAAAACCCGGTTCACAAATTATAACGGGGGTCTAATGTCCAAATTTCACTACACCAAAAAGAAAAAATAAATTGAGATTTTTATGAAAAAAACATGAAGGGACGAAAACGCAAAAAACGTGAAACATATTGGTTTTTTTTTCAAAATAAACCCTTTTTATTATTAATAACATCAACTGTTATATTTTTTTCTATCATTTATAGCAAAACTTTAAAAAAAATTGGTGCTACAAATGATAAAATGAATATACAAAAGTTAATGCTATTAAGGATACGGGAAAATTACGCAAAAAACCTCTAAGTTGGACCATTTTTTGGATTAAAATCCCCAAACATTTTTCATTGCACAAAAAACCTCCAACTGGTTAAAACTTTGTAAATTTGGGTTTTTTTTAAGAAATTTGATTTGCAACCGGTTTAGCCGGTTGCAACTTGATGACGTGTAAAACTTTTATATAGATTTTTTGCATAAAAAAACTTCAACATGTTTAGTTTTTTCAATTAAAACCCCAAATCATTTTTAATTTGATAAAAAAACCTCCAACCAACAAAGATAATTAAAATTGAGTATTCAATGATTTTATTTTGATTACATGGATATTTGTTAAACTTTTATTTATCAAACAAAGAATTTGTTTTCCGATGAAACCTCCATCTTCTAGGCTAGCGAACCTCACTGCTCTGGCTGATCATATTCAGATGCTAAAATGGAATATAAATAAATGAAATTGAACATAAAGCTGAACCTAAAAATGCAACTCGTGAACACAAAATGAAATCGATTCCATCGGCAAAATTGAAGTTAAAATTCAAGATTAAACGGCAAAAGTTAATCGAACATACATACATAAAATAAACAGCACTGAACATAAAGAGGAGATAGAGTAATCAGAGTTGTCAGAGGTAGAGAAAATGCAAATATTATTGTTGGTTAGAGGTGAGAAAAATATAGTTAAGGGTTTTAATAAAAAAAAGTCACCAATTTCGGGGTTTTTTATGCAAAAATTTAGTTTAAGAATTATACATGTAATGCCACGTAGGCGCCATGTAAGTCGGGTTTGCCATGTGGACGTCACGTGTGTGCCATGTAAGCATAGCAACCTATTATAACCAGTCAAGTCCTGATTTCAAAAGATTTTACAGGTTAGAGGTTTTTTGTGCAACAAAAAATGGTTAGGGGTTTTAATCACAAAAATGGTCCAACTTTAAGGTTTTTTACGCAATTATCCCTAAGGATACAAAATACAAAAGTTGATGGAATTCAAATGAAAAATATAAAAGTTGATACTATTAGTGATAAAATTAAATAATGTTACTATAAATGATAAAAAAAATAAAAAAAATTATTATTTTTAGTAATTAATGGATGAATCAAGTATTATAGATAAATACATCATAGTTTTATAAAATATAAAAGGGTTCATATAGTTTTATGTTTTCAAAACTTAAATACAAGTGTGGACTTAATTTGTCGTATATTTAGAGACAAAACTAAAAGCATTAGGTTTAGAAAAAGACAAAATTGTCAACCATTTCTAAGTACGTACTTGGAAGATTAGAGAAATCTCTCTAATAATTTTGGGTCACTATCTCATCTAACAACCTACTCACCCATTAAAATAATGTAACAAGGATTTCTTCCACAACCAAAATTAAACGTATTCTTACTTACTCAAAATCATTGCATATATATAATTTAGAATGTACGTTAAATTTATAAATTATCTGTATAATGTTAATTAAAAAATGTTTATAAAATTTTTTTAAAAATAATTACTTTTAAGGGTGATACCTTCTGGTGCGCTGCATAATGAGTGGTACTCAGTTGAACACACACACACACATACACACACACACACACATATATATATATATATATATATATATATATATATATATAGAGGTGGGTTCAATGGAGAACCTTCATGCATCGAAGAACCTTGAAGAACCTCAATGCACCACCACAAATGCATCACAATTCCCCCGTAATGCATCATTATTTCCACGTGGTGCATCAAATCCCCGCGTGATGCATCGATTTCTAAATTATTTCCACGTGATGCATCAAATTCCCGCGTGATGCATCGATTTCTACGTGATGCATTTCAGTTTTTCTAGCGATGCATCGTGGTTCTCCAAGGTTCTTCGATGCATAAGGTTCTCCGTTGAACCCACCCCTATATATATATATATATATATATATATATATATATATATATATATATATATATATATATATATATATATATATATATATTACGTAAATCCGAACACTCTAAGCGCATGAAAACACACATCACATAAATGCACTTTCACATGCATTCAAAATTATATAAGTGTGTGTTCACATCATTTTTTAGGAGCTAGGAGATGTGAATGTATGTGAAATTTACATATGATCTTTATAATGTTTATTAAAACATGTTTATGAAAAAAATTTAAAAAATGTTTTTTAAAGGTGGTACCTTATGGTGCGTTGCATAATGGGTGATACTCTCTCGAACCATATTTTATATATATACATACATATATATATATATATATATATATATATATATATATATATATATATATATATATATATATATATATATATATATATATATATATATATATATATATATATATATATATATATATATATGGATAAATATTGTGATTTGGTGAAAAAAATGAAGTGAATAATATCATGTGAATGATCATTCATTTGGATGATCATTCACATAAATATACATGATCATTCATTAATTTTTTAAGGATGTAATGCATCTGAGATTCACATATCATGTGTGTAACGTTAATTTAAACATTATTGTTTAAAAAAATTTTAAAAAAAAAGTTTTTTTAGAAATGTTATATTCGCGTGCATTCAATTTTGAGTGATACTTTTTAAACCTAATTATATATACACAAATGTATTGGGAGGCATGATAAAACATATTTGAAATTTCACATTGTTTGAAGGTACATTAAAAACATATATTCACATTGTTTCGAGTTGTGAAATTACGTTAAAACATACGTGCTTATTAATCATTGTCATTCATATTCACAATATATCTGTACATTCACATTTCATTTTAGAAGCCTATTAAAACTCGAAAAAATGTCAATGTTTGTTAAATAGTCTTATAATATTAATTTAAGCATGAAAATGAAAAAAAAATAAAAAAAAATTTAATTTTTGTTTTAGCGGTTCTATTTATATATAATGGTTGTATATTGAATATATATATATATATATATATATATATATATATATATATATATATATATATATATATATATATATATATATATTGGGGTTTGATTGAGAACTTTTGTGTACCGAGGCACCATTGAGAACTTTTGTGAATCAGACTATCTTCCAATGGTGCACAAAGGGCATTTAGGGGATATTAAATGTATGGAATTTATTTTTGAATTTAAATATTTTTAAAATTATTAATAGCTAAATTTGGTATGAAAATCATCATTAACTTCTTTACTAAAACCACTCCCTCTTTCTCTCTCTATCTCTCTCTCTCTCTCTCTTAGCCCCCTCTTGATTTTGGAAGAGATGAACGATATGCATGATTTATGCTTGTATGAACGATCATGTTTGTATTTTGATGTATTTTGATTTCGGAAGAGATGAACGATATGCATGATTTATTTTTGGAAGAGATGAACGATATGCATGAAGAAAAGAACGATATGCATGTATTTTGATGTATTTTGAATTTGTATTACTTTTGTTAATTTTGAAAGTGTAATAATTAAATAAGGATTGCATAATTCATGTTTTACCCCTCCGCGAATTTCATTATGTGCACTTGATGCATAAAACTTTCTATTTAATTACCATTTTGACATTTGATTTAACTCACACATTCTTTTCATCCAAGGGCCAGTGGAGGTTCTTTTGTGCCTCGATGCACAAAAGTTCTCAATGGAACCTCCCTTTATATATATATATATATATATATATATATATATATATATATATATATATATATATATGTATATATATATAATTAGGTTCATTAATGTACCCCTCAATATCCAGGTATTCAACATACCTCTTGTGAATGATCAATCACATTTTTTTTTGCATAGACATGTATGTATAAACCAACATTATAAAATTTTTCACCAAAATGATCATACCATAGATACGAAAAATAAATATTGTGAATGGTACAAAAGAATTATGTGGATGGTGTGAATGATCATTCATTTGGATAACCATTAACATAAATATGTATGAAAACTCATATAATTTTTATGGATGTAGAAAGTCTGAAGTTATGTAAAATTCACATATCATATATGTAACGTTAATTTAACATGATTATGAAAAAAAAATTAATTTATTTTAAGGGTACCTTCAGGTGCACTTGATTTCGATGGTTACTTTTTTGAACCTCAATATATATACACCACACCCACATACATACATATATAGGCGTAAGTAATCGTGAGATGCTAATATTATCTGGAGAAGTATGAGGACCACTATATATATATATATATATATATATATATATATATATATATATATATATATATATATATATATATATATATATATATATATATATATATATATATATATATATATATAGGGTTGGGTTCCGTTAAGAACCCTTGTTACCGTGAGAACCACTCCAAAATGCATAAATTTGTACATCAAATGCACAAATTTTAAAATTAAAAATTTTACTTAAAATCATTATTAGTCTTAAATATTAATAAATATCATAATTTAACACTAAAATTACATTAAAAAATTAGATTCATTAAATTAAAAACTAAATGCACAAATTTGAACATCAAATGCATAAATTTTCTTAAATGCACAATTCGTACATAAAATGGATAAATTATAGCATGAGATGCGTAAATTTTTACATGAAATGCATAAATATATTGAAAACATTTAATTTTAGTATCAAATGCACAATTTTATACAGTGGATGCACAATTTTTATAGTGGTTCTCACGTTCTCACGGTAATGAGGGGTTCTCATGTGAACCCAATCCTATATATATATATATATAGAGGGAGGTTCAATGGAAAACCACAATGCACCTGAAAACTTGTAAAAACCGCACTGCACCACTACAAATGTATCAAATTCCCCGCGTGATGCATCAAAATCCCGCGTGATACATCAAATTTCTCGCGTGATGCATCAAAATCCCGCGTGATGCATCACCTTATTTACGATCATGTCACCGCGTTTTTCATGAAATGCACCAAATCGGACGGTTTGCGTAGGTTTCCATGATTTTCACGTGCATAATGGTTTTCCATTGAACCCACCCCTATATAAAGCAACTCTATCTTATATATGCATGTATACTTAATTAATTGGCTGGCTTACCCATCTTCAATTCTTTCATGATCTGTATATATATATGTCACCTTCAATTCCATTCCCCTTGAAATATATATATATATATATATATATATATATATATATATATATATATATATATATATATATATATATATATAGAGAGAGAGAGAGAGAGAGAGAGAGAGAAAGATGGGTTCAATGAAGAACCTCCATGCAACACCACAAATGCATCACAATTCCCGCGTGATGCATGATCATTTCAACGTGATGCATCAAATTTCTGCATGACGCATTACGATTTACTAGCGATGAATTGTGGTTCTCCAAGGTTTTTCGATGCATTAAGTTCTCCATTGAACACACCCTATATATATATATATATATATATATATATATATATATATATATATATATATATATATATATATATATATATATATATATATATATATATATATATATATATATATATATATATATATATATGGTTGGGTTCATATGAGAACCCTTCTATTTCGTGAGAACGTGAGAAGCACTCTAAAATTTCTGCATCCGATGTATAAAATTGTGCATTTGATACTAAAATTAATACATTTTGATAAATTTATATATTTCAATTAAACAATTACACATCTAATAATATATTTGTCCACTTTATGTACGATTTATGCATTTGATAAAAATTTGTGCATTTAACATTTAAATTTGTGCATTTAGTGTATAATTTATTGAATTTAAGTTTTAAAGGTAATTATAATGTTAGATTCTCATATTTATTAATATTAAATACCAATAATGATTTTGAGTTATAAATTTAATTTTCAAATTTGTGCAATTGATGTATAAGTTTGTGCATTTTGGAGTGGTTCTCAAGTTCTCACGGAAATGAGGTTCTTACCGGAACCCAACCCTATATATATATATATATATATATATATATATATATATATATATATATATATATATATATATATATATATATAGGGTTGGAGAACCCTGATTACCTATGGGTCATCTCATGACTCATGATCATATATTCATATTAACAAGTTATTATTTTTGTGCTAAGCGTGAGGGACATGGTGACAACTAACGAAGACTAAATCATCATATCATTGTGTTTATAACAACTATTATCATTAGGTGCTTTGTTCCTTTCATGCAATTGTCTTCTTTTTAAAAAAATTTAATCTCTTAATATACACTCCTTTACCAAAAACAATATACTAAACATCTTTATATAATAAAGTAGTTGACTTTTCTAAATCACCATAATTTACCATTAAATATTTGTTTGTTTCTATAATAAAGAAAAACAAATAGAACACCATACCTTACAAAAATACGTAAAAATATTAATATTTCCTAATGCATCTTCGGTTACTTAGTGACATTTGGTTTGCAGATTTTTCTTTCTGAGATTTGTATTCTATCAAAGTATTTGCATTATACAGTGTTTTCATTTATAATGATTTTATCAAAAAATCTGTATTATCTTCTAAGAAAATTTGATAATCTAAATTATGCAAGGTAACCAAGTTTTAAAAATTTTTAGGGGGAATGTTGGGTTTTTAAATAACAAAGAAGGAATGGTTAATTTAAGAAATTCTGAGATTTTAAATTCTTATTGAAATCTGCAAATTAAACACAGAATTTTAAATACAAATCTCAGTGAATCTCATGAAATCCACGAACCAAACGCCCATTTCATATTTAGGGACAACTTTTGTGGTCTCTAAAAGTCATTTTTCTTGTAGTGTGTGAATTCAACTGTTTAAGCCTCTCACGTGAGACAATGTGATAGAATGATAGTGTAATATAACTACGTTCGTAAATGTGTTTGAGAGGTCTTGTTTAGGTTAAGTTACTCGAGTTCTTCTTCAGGGAGGTTCGTTTTGTTTTGTTTACGTGTTTTTTAGTTCCGATTTTTGATGAATGTAAGTGTATATATATTGGTTTTGCAGTTTTTGTTTCGAGTCGTTTAGTTTAGTTGTAAGTGTTGTGTTATGGTGTCGTTTTTTCATGATCTTTGTGTCGTTTTGTACTTCTACCTTCTCGTTAGTTTATGCAATAAAATTTTAATATGTTGCATTAAAAAAAAATGTTTGAAATTGATTAAATTATTATAAAAATTCTCTAACTTAACTATATGTCACCTTCCCTAGCTCCCGGCCTCCCAACAAAAATTCCAACTCTTTAAATAGAATATAATTCATTAATTATTGTGTTTGTAAAATGATAAAAAAATAAGTAATTATGTATGATCAAATGTTTTCTAGGAGCTTTAGCAAGAATGAGCAGAAAAGATTTATGAATTGTGCATTTTTTATCTGCATTTTTGTTGCTTTCATCCTTTGTACTGTTTTCAGTCCCAGCTTCCATCTATCAATCTGTAAGTATATGTATAATTCAATCTTAAAGCTCGAAAACATCTTACGAAAGACGAAAATTCTATATCGTTAAGTTATCTTTCTTTTCTCCACAGTGGATTTGGAGGTCGAGACGAGTGGCGGTGGTCTAGACATTATTACGTCTCATGTCGATGAACGAGTAAGCAGAGAAGATAGGAACATGATTCGTAATCTCGAGCCGTTGAGTGCCTCATCACGAGCCGTGTGGAATGAAAGTAGTAGCTCGGGGTCTTGGCCGTTGCGTAAACCGGCGAGTATACCTCCGTCCACTAGTAGAAATGATAGTTACAAAGATACTCGTGAAGGACTCCCGTTGTCGATAGGTATATCGATTTGCGAGAAATATATAACGCGTAGAATTTAGGGATGAGCAAAAAACTCATTTTACCCGAATAGAACCGGAAACAGACTGTACTGGTTATTTTCGGGCCGGTTCTCGGTTTAGTCTGGTCTGGTTTTCTATTATTCTTTATAAAAATCAAGAAAAAACCAAAACCAGACCGGACCGGTTATTTATGGGCTGGTTATCCGTTCTTAAGTTCGGGTATTTTTGGTTTTCGGGTTTGGGTCTGTTCCAGAACCAAGCTCATTGCTAGTGGGGATTTGGGTGTGGCCGGTGGACTTGGGTCTGGACCGAAAAGCGAAAGAAAGATACCGGAAACGGTACCATTCGTTTGGGTTCTCGGTTCTAATATTTTCTTTTTTCGGTTCGGTTCGGTTTTGAATTATTATAATGTAAAATGTTATTAGATTGCAGGTTTTCTGAACGTGTATCGGATTACTGTGAGATCAAAGGGATGATAAGAATTGATGGGCGTAGCTCCACCATTTTTACTAACAGTTTTGATGGAAATAAGTCATGGGCCATAAGACCTTACGCTCGAAAAGGAACCGATGCGATGAAATGGGTTCGAGAATGGACGATAAAAGGAATCGAGGGTCGAGAAACGGCACGCTGCAACACGGTTCACGCTGATCCGGCAATCCTTTTCTCGACTGGTGGTTTTTCCGGAAACTATTTCCATGCTTTTACCGATATCTTGATTCCATTGTTTACAAACTCGCGAGGTTTCAATCGAAAAGTGCATCTTTTGGTAACCAACTATAAAAAATGGTGGATTTCGAAGTTCGAAGGCGTACTCAACCAACTTTCAAATCATCCGGTTGTTGATATCGACCACGAAGATCGTGTCCATTGCTATCAAAACGCGATCATCGGGTTTAGATGGCACAAAGAGCTCGGCATCGACCCATTGAAATCTCCCAACGCGTATTCCATGGACCATTTTCGCGACTTCTTGAGGTCCGCTTACAAATTGGAAAGAAAAGTAGCGATAAAGTTAAAACAAAGCGAAACCCGACGTCCTCGTTTGATGATAATCTCAAGGAAAAACACTAGAAGACTAACAAACGAAGCGAGTATCGCGAAAACCGCTCAAAAGATCGGGTACGACGTAATCATGGCGAACGTAAGTCATTCTACTAACCTTACGAGCTTGGCACACGTCGTGAACTCTTGCGACGTTTTCATGGGAGTTCACGGGGCCGGGATGACGAACATGGTGTTCCTACCGGATAACGCGGTGGTTGTCCAGGTGGTGCCGATTGGCGGAATCGAGGGGTTTGCGGAGACGGACTTCGGCGAGCCTTCGAAAGCGATGAAGTTAAGGTATTTGAAGTATAGCATAAGGGTGAAAGAGAGTTCATTAGCAACACAATATGCAGCAGACGACGTCGTTTTGAAAGATCCAATGGCGATACATAGGCAAGGGTGGGATGCAATTAGGGTTACTTATTTAGAAAAACAAAACGTAAAGATTGATGTTAGAAGGTTTAGAGCTACTTTGTTAAAAGCTTTAAAGATTTTACATCAATAGGTTAACTGTGTACTGGTGTATTTATCCGTATAATATACAGATTTGTTTGAATAATAGTTCTTTTGATAAGTTTTGAAATGATTATAAAATTCGATAATAAATGACACAAACTATAAATGTTATAAACGAGATGTGACTCAATATTTATTTAAACATTATAGATTTCAAAATGAAAAAAGTATTAAAATAATTTAAGAAACCTTCATATAATAAATGAGAAAAACATAATAAATCCTAGCTTTATTTATAATTGATAATAGAGTTAATTACAAAAATGGTCCATGTGGTTTGTCCTAAAATTTGGATTTGGTCCCTGAACTTTTAATTTTGCAGAAACGGTCCATATTTTCATAGTTTGTTTGCAATTTTGGTCCCTCAACCTATTAACTTTTCTAATATGATCAAATTACCTTTATTTTGATGCAAACTATAGGGACCATTTCTACAATTAATTTTTTAAGTATTTTTTATTCTTAATTAAATAAATTATTTTTTAGTGTTACTTAAATTTAATAAACTATAAAAAAAGAAAAGAATATATAATTATTTATGTTGGTTCATAAATGATTTAGACATTTTTAGTCTTAATTAATTTTAATTTACTATAATCAAAGTGTAAACCAATCAAAATTTATAATTGAAAAAATCATTTATGTTTAGAAACTATTTTCTAGAGTTTTCGTATATAAAATATTATAAATATATTTGACTCTATAATTATTTATGTTGGTTCATAAATTTATAATAAAAATATGTTTGTTGGTCGAATAAATTTTACTTTCTCCTTAAATAAAATCGACCAAAAATTCTATTTTTATAATCCGTTCACATTTGTATCAAAGCAAGGTGATAATGGTAAAATAAAAAATCTAAATGTTTTAAACTTTTAAGGTGTCGATTTAATTGGATTAAAATGAAAAGTAAAATTGAAAGACGAAAAAAGATTAAAAACCTATTTATATTCTCGATTTTATGTAAAGATTTGACACACCAAAGTTTGATGATTAAACTTGTTAATCATGAATCTCAAAGATGTTATATGGACCTAAAAATTTAAATCGTTTTTGGTGTAATTGAAAATTAAAACGATAAAATAATTGATATGTTAAATAAAAAAATTTGAGTTGTCTTAGACCATTTATAAGTTCTTTTTAACTCGGTCAAATTAAACGTTAAATTTTTTTTATTTAAGTTCTTTAATATTTTTAACTTTAATTAAATTGTTGGCTCGTAAATACTTTTTTTTATAATTAAAGTTAATTAACACTAAAAATAAAGTAGAGTCAATTACATAAATGGTCTTTGATCAACATATATATTTTTTATTATAAATGTATGAACCAATATAAATAATTATAGAGAAAACATTTCTTATTTATGAAACCTTTAAAAAATAGTTTCTAAACATAAATGATTTTTTCCATTATAAATTTTGATTGGTTTACACTTTGATTATAGTAAATTAAAATTAATTAAGACTAAAAATATCTAAATCATTTATGAACCAACATAAATAATTAAATAATTCTTTTCTTTTTTTATAGTTTATTAAATTTAAGTAACACTAAAAAATAATTTATTTAATTAAGAATAAAAAAAGACTTAAAAAATTAATTGTAGAAATGGTCCCTATTGTTTGCATCAAAATAAGGGTAATTTGGTCATATTAGAAAAGTTAATAGGTTGAGGGACCAAAATTGCAAACAAACTATGAAAATAAGGACCATTTCTGCAAAATTGAAAGTTCAGGGATCAAATCCAAATTTTAGGACAAACCACAGGGACCATTTTTGTAATTAACTTTTGATAATAATACATATTTGAGATACAATAATTCCTTAACTTTATTAATAATTTATATCAACCATTAAAAATCAGAATTTTTGGTTTGAAACAGAATCCCTAAAATATGTTAACTATAAATTAATTGAAACTAATTATTTAAAATAAATTGTTAAATACATGTGTCAATTTAAGGCTACACCAATTGGCAATGTAGTTAAGTGTCAAGTGACAATCCATTTACTCATTCAATAGAATAGATAGATTTGTTACAAGTTTAAGCAACTTAATTACGTAAAATATATTATTAATTTTGGTAAGAATATTATATAAAACAATTTGTAAAGTTAATTAAAGCGTTTCATGAAACATAGGTACCAAATAAAATACTACTTGAATCGGGATTTTGAGCATAAAGATTCCACTGACCTGTAAAAAGTGGGCCTAACCCTTGGGGATGTGGTAATACATCTAAGAAATTATTCCATCGAACGTACTCTCCTGTGGATGCAGGAATAGCGACATGGACGAAATGCCCTGTCCAAGCCAAGAAACTAATGCCGAAGAGTCCTACCCTTAATCATAATGGATATTTGGATATAAATGAGTACTTTCAGATAGAAAGATGAAAATGTGGATAGAGAAAAACTAATGTGATCAAAAAGATAGAAATTGGAAACGATGGGTATACTCATCACACTCATAGGTTTATCAAGGGCTGAGTTCAATGGAAAAACTATATGTACCGGAATACCTGGGTAATTATACTCTTTTAATCTCTTTTTATAATGTGCATTATAAAATTTTCCCTATAATTATACTATTCTAATCTCTTTTTAAAATGTGCACTAGTTTATTACCCGTGTCCTACTCGGGTTTAAATAATTTTTTTTTAATTTGTATAAATTTAAAAATTATTTTAGAAACAACAAATAATATAGTAATGATTACTGTTAAAAAGATTATTAAAAATATATAAATTAGGTAACTAAAGGTAAAATACATAAATAAGAATTTAATAATAACAAAAAAAGAAAAAAATTATAGAAATATGATAAATAGTCAATTTTTTCTAAATCAATTTATTATTTTAAATATTTTGAAAATGAAAGACATAAGTTGTGGACTCAAATTTAAAACAGAATTCCAAGATAATAGGCGGAAGTTTTTATTCTAAATTAATTTGATTAATTTAATTATATTTTAACATAAAAATTGTAGATGATTACATGTGTCGATTCCAGGTTACGCCAATTGGCATTCTATTTAGTTGACAAATGACATCTATTTACCCTTTTAATTGAATAGATAGATTAGACCACAAGTGGAACACGTGTTCCAGCTTGGCCACCAAATGTTTCATTACCTCCAAATGATCAGCCTAGAGATTTTGAATCTGAAAAACTTATGGAGCATGAAAGTTGGCTTGAACAAGTGCAAAACCAGACTCTTGAAGATCAACCAACAAGACATGATGAGCTGCAAGAAGAAGTGCAAGAAGAAGTTCAAATGCAGACACTTCAAGAAGGTTCATTGCAGGCAGATCAAGGAGCAATTCACGCTACTCATAGAGATATGCAGACAGTTGTAGATGAAGGTTCATTGCAGGCTGATCAAGAAGATTTTGGGCTTACAAATCAACAACAACTCTTACCAAAACATTTCACAAAACTCATGGCAAAGAAAAGAAGGCCAAGTGAGAGGATCATAATGCAGAAATTAAAGAAAAACATTGTGGCGGAAGGGGGAGAAGGCAATTGTGATCAGCGTGTTAACATTGATCAAGACTAAATTTCTACATATGATCTCTTTTGTAAAGTCAACCATAAGATGAAATGATCATTAGATTTGTGATCTCTTTTGTAATGTGACAAGTAGCCAAATTGGCATATGCTCCCTTTTGTAAAGTCAAATATTGACTCACTTTCTGTTTTGTAAACTCAGCTGTTGACTCTTATGGTGTCTTATATAATGAATGAATGAAGTATGGTTAATTTATGTTAACTGAGTGTTGTAGCTTGTTGCAGAATTATTAAAACAACATGTATACTAAATAATAGTTAAAAAGTCATTTCATTGAATATAAAAGGAGTTACATATTTAAATAAAATCATATTCTTTCGAGGATGATACCAAAAAGTTACATCAAAACTCCTCCTTCCTTAAGATCAGTCCAGGAATGGATTTTTTTCAATACCACTTACAACATGGCTTTTTAAACCTACTAAGAATAATACCTAAGATCAGCCCAGAAAGTTATCTTCATATTTCTTGTAAGGATTTTCATTCAACTTGGAACTTGAGATTGCTTCATTCAACATAGTAGCTTGATCACTTGAAATGTTCATATCCCAATCACCTTTTTCACCTTCTTCTTCTTTCTGTTTCAACCTCAACAATATCTTCTCATACCTCCTGCATTAAAAAACTGTTATGGTAAGAATAAGGGATAACAGTACTTACGTATGGTACCTTGATGTAGAAAGAACTCTTGTACTTACTTCTTTCTTATAGGAGGTGAAGGACCGCGTTTCTTCCCCATTTCAGCTTCTTGTAAGGATTGTCTGCCCAAAAATGGAAGCAACAAATTAATAAATAGAGGTAAGTAGAGAGTTAAGAAGTAGAAGTTACCATTAAATGAAGATTTTCAATATCTCTGGAGCTGGTCACTTCAAGCATATCACTTACACCACATTAATATTACACTAAAATACTGTAACATCCCAATTTTCAATTATATGTAATTTACAATTTTAAGGACTTAATTATTATATTAATGAAAGATTATGTCAATTTAAGTCAATTTTGATCATTATGTCAGTTAAATGAGAAAATACGAAGATGAGGGGTATTTTGTGCAAATAGTTAAAAGTGGGAAATAAAAAGGAAGAAAACCTTTCATTTTTCACACTCCACTCTCTCACTACTCTCTCTCTCTCTACCGTATCCTCTCTCTATTCTCTCTCTCTCGGATTCCATTCAAGAAAAACACAAGAACTCAACAAATTAAGGTGCAAAAATCTGGAAACAAGTGATTTGAAAGGAACTATAACAACTACAACGAACATTTTGAGGTAAGGTTCATCTAATCTTGTAAATTATGGAGTTTTGGTTCGGTTTTTATAAAAACCGAATCATAAGATCTATGTTACAATTGTTGATGCATGTTGGATATTATGATGGATTAGTGTAAATCGAGCATGTATGTTGTTATGTACAAAATTTCAGATTCTAATTCCACCTCTAAGTATGATTTCTGAGATGTTGTATGTGTTTTAGTAGGTGTTCTTCGATAAAATGAAGAACATGGAATTAATTTGGTATAATTAAGTTGTAAATTAAAGCATAAAGTGTTAAAATAGTGCTACTAAGCTTACATTTACAATATTAGACTCAAAACATGCAAAAATGACCCAAACATAATTTCTGGAAAATATTGGAAATTTTCTAAGTATGAACTCGGATGATGATCCATCCGAATTCGGATCCCCCATTTTCGGATCATGCTCAATTCGGATCATTATAGCATTTCGGACCACACCCCCATTTCGGTTCTACCCAATCCGGACCACTAGTAATTTCGGATCCCATACACAATTTCGGACCATACACTCATTTCGGACTAACCCTATTTCGGACCTACCCCAACTTCGGGTCTCACTCAATTCGGACCATCCGGATTTCGGACCATTCGAATTCGGATGTGGTCCGAATTCAGTTAGGATTTCATTCAAATTACAGAATACAAGTTTTAAGCAATTACTGACGCAAAATCACTATTACACTTACTTTACATATCATTGTGGTGTTATCAAAACACACATTGATTCAGAGACAAGTCACACAATACCAACCACTGTGAGTAACAGATTGTCATTCGAACATTTATTGTTTTTGCATTCATGTTTATACATTCAATGGCATGTTCACATTGTTCATATACATCATTTGGCACTCGTACATGATTTGTTGTTATGATGCACACTCGTACTTGACATGTAATACACATGTAGCCAGCGTTCAATTGAAAGTGCATTTATTTACATCATGCTTGCACTGCATGATCATTACTTCACAATCTGATGCGACCTGGACTGGGGCTGACAGCAGGCCACTGTCGGGGACTGATCATCCCACTCGTTATCCCGTCAGGTTCGGCACATCCCCGATCAACATTTGAACTGCCAACCCATGCTTGCACTGCATGGTTTACACATACAATGAGGCTTACACTGCCCATGGTTAAGCATTGCTTGTAAAGAAATATTTGTTGTTTGCATAATCTGTTATCTCACTAAGCTTTAGCTTACAGTTGACTCACAATGTTTTCAGGCAAAGGCAAAAGTGTAGCTGGACCTTCTACTTAAGCAATCCACTTCAATATCCCGGAGACTTTAGAAGCTATTGGTACTTGAATGCAATAGCTTTGGGCTGGGATTTACTACTTTCAAAACAATTATGATGTTGTAATAGTTAGACTTAATCACTGTAGACATGTACTTTCATTGCTTTAGTGTGGAACTGCTTAATTCTGATTTAAGTATTCAATTTCAATTGTCATGATATTCATTGGGTTGTTTGTTGATCCTGGTGATTCCAATTATAATATCAAAGCAAGAGGGCGTCACAATTTTTGGTATTAGAGCATTAGTTTGAGGTTTCAAGTGTCCGCGAGGACTTGGACTCAAACTTAGGTTATGATATTAGAATGGACTCCTAGGAAATGATCCGAACTAAGATAGGATTGACATGCACACGGGGACAATTAAAGGGTAACTGTAAACACTTAGGACTTACAACCAAAATGTTCTAAATATAAATTGTTATATTTCAGAACATGTCAGGAGACGATATGACTCCTCAACAAATGTTCCAGATGATGCAAGCTCTTATGGAACAGAACAATGAGCTACAATCCAAACGAATGGCTGAGCAGGCTCAGTCATTTGCAGACCAGTTAAGGGCCAGAGATGAGGCCGAAGCAAAACGTAAGGCCGATAAACGAAAGAACAAGGAGCAACAACAAGACGATCAAGAGGAAAGACAAGACACTGGGTCTTCTAACAGATCAAGGGGTTGTAGGTTTAAGGACTTCAAAAGTAACAGAGCTGTTACTTTTGGCGGAACCGGAGATGCTGTGACTGCATTGGAATGGATCACCACCACAGAGAGAACTTTCAGAATTAGCGATTGCGCTGACAAAGACATGGTCCGCTTTGCAACCGCTATGTTTGCAAGGGACGCAGTCATGTGGTGGGATGCTATGACACATGTGTTGACGATGGAGGTAGTGTCACACATGTCATGGAGCGAGTTCAAGGAAGTATTCTCTCAACAATACTGTCCTACAGATGAGAAGCGCCGTCTAGAGGCGAAGTTCCTGAACCTGGCTCAAGGAACGAAAACAGTTACACAATATGCCGTTGAGTTCACTCGATTAAGCCTGTTCGCACCTCATCAAGTCGACACAGAGGAAAGAAAGATAGCCCGGTTTGAGGCCGTACTAGACTATGAGATTCGCCGAACCATGAGTGGGGTTCAGTATACAACTTTTGCTGGTTTGCTAGAGGCTGCTCGTAATGTGGAGCAGATCGTCTTATTATCTGGATACGTCATAGGGTCAGCTGCCGCAACACCGACTCAACCATCGCCGCCAAAAAGGCAGCGGGAGTCTGGATCTTCCCGATTCTCTCCTCAATCCCATCAACAATCTTCATCACCCAAGAAGGGAAGGGCCTTTTCGGCCAGTTCAGAAATGAGGGACTGCAGGCGATGCAGAAAGGCGCACTCTGGGGAGTGCAAGACTCAAGATATGTACTGCTTCTGTTGTGGGCAGAAAGGTCATCACTGGGAGCATTGTCCACGAAAAGACGATGCATGCTACAACTGCCACAAACTTGACCATTTTTCAAGAGACTGCCCGAAACCCCCACGAGATCAGAGTGCACAGCAATCAACGACAAGATCTTCTGCAGCTTCCACTGCTCGCAGGGATCAATCTCAAAGGGCTCCAACAAGGGCGTTCCAAATCACAGCTGAAGAAGCAAAAGATGACCCGGAGGTGGTCACTGGTACGTTCTATGTTAACTCAATTCCTGCACGTATCTTGTTTGATTCCGGAGTAAATCGTTCGTTTGTCTCCACTACATTTGCTCGTCAATTCAATATGCCTACTTCAAAATTACAATTCGTGCTTGACATAGAGACTGCTAGCAACATGTTAGTTAAAGCAGACAAGGTATACAGGAATTGTACATTACTTGTAGAGGATGTAGTGTTCAACATAGATCTAATTCCCATGGAGTTCGGGGAATTTGATGTCATAGTAGGTATGGACTGGTTAGTTCACAATGAGGCCCAGATTGTATGCAAGAAGAGATTGATCAAGATTACCACTCCTGAGGGCCGAGACATTTGTATTTATGGTGACAGACACAAAGGCGACTTATGCCTAATTTCAATTGCAAAAGCCCGAAAGCACGTTGCCAAGGGTTGTTCAGCTTACTTAGCCTACGCTGTCGATGCAAAGGCTGAAGTTCAATCTCCTTCTACCGTTCCAGTTGTTTTCAAATTTCCAGATGTCTTTCCAGAAGATATCTCGGGATTGCCACCTGACCGTCAAGTGGAATTCTGCATTGACCTAATTCCTGGAGCTGCTCCAATAGCAAGGGCTCCGTACCGTCTAGCTCCTGCAGAAATGCAGGAAATGATGAAGCAATTACAAGAGTTGCTCGACAAGGGTTTCATACGCCCAAGTTCATCTCCTTGGGGCGCTCCTATGTTGTTCGTCAAAAAGAAGGATGGCACATTGCGTATGTGCATCGACTACCGAGAACTCAATAAAGTCACAATTAAGAACAAATACCCATTGCCCCGGATTGATGATCTCTTCGACCAGTTACAAGGTGCAAGCTACTTCTCGAAGATTGATCTTCGTTCGGGTTATCATCAACTCAAAGTGCACCCAGACGACATTCCAAAGACGGCTTTCAGAACTCGTTACGGACACTACGAGTTTCTAGTGATGCCGTTTGGTCTTACTAATGCGCCGGCTGCTTTCATGGATCTCATGAATCGAGTCTGCCGGCCAATGCTTGACAAATCTGTCATCGTGTTCATCGATGACATTCTCATCTATTCAAAGACCGAAGAGGATCATGCAGCACATCTGAGAGAATTGCTAGAGTTGCTGCGCAAAGAGCGACTTTATGCCAAATTCTCTAAGTGTGAATTCTGGTTGAGGCAGGTACGTCTCAACATCCCAAACGATTCCTTGATCCTTACATTCACTTATGAACTCTTTGTTAACTTGTACCTACTCAATATTCAATTCAGATCCAATTCTTGGGGCACGTGATATCTGGTGCTGGGATTGCTGTTGATCCTGCAAAGATCGAAGCTATCCAGAACTGGGAATCGCCCCGCAACGCCTCAGAAATTCGTAGCTTTCTGGGATTGGCTGGTTACTACCGCCGATTCATCAAAGACTTCTCAAAGATCGCCGTTCCTCTTACAAAGCTTACTCGCAAGAACGCAACTTTCTTTTGGAAAGAAGAACAGCAAGTGGCTTTTGACAAGCTAAAGAATTTGCTAAGTGAAGCACCAATTTTAGCCCTGCCTGAAGGGAACGAGGACTTCGTAGTCTACACAGATGCATCAGGCATGGGTTTGGGTGCTGTTCTAATGCAAAGAGGAAATGTCATAGCATACGCTTCCAGACAGCTCAAACCACATGAAAAAGATTACTCTACTCATGATCTGGAGCTAACTGCTGTGACTTTCGCTCTCAAGTTATGGAGACACTACTTGTATGGAACCAAGTGTCAGCTCTTCACCGACCACAAGAGTTTGAAGTACATATTCAGTCAGAAGGACTTGAATATGAGACAGAGAAGGTCTATGGAGCTGATCAAAGACTATGACTGCGAGATCTTATACCATCCAGGGAAGGCCAACGTAGTGGCCGATGCCTTAAGCCGAAAAGCGTATTGCAAGGCATACTGTTATGCCTTGACTTCTACAATTTTGACTTCAACAATCATAGACGATGTAAGGGCTGCTCAGTTGCAGGCCTTAAAAGAAGAGAATGTAAAGGACGAGAACATCAGAGTTCAGTTGCCATTAATGCAAGATGATGGAACCGGACTAAAAGGTGTTTACGGCAGAATTTGGGTTCCTAGGTTCGAGAAAATGCGAGAAGTAATTCTTGCAGAAGCTCATCAATCTAAGTTCTCAATTCACCCTGGAAGCACGAAAATGTACAACGACTTGAAAGCCGACTTCTGGTGGCCAGGGTTGAAAAGAGACGTTGGTCAATTTGTGGAAAGACGCAGAACATGCAGATTAGTCAAAGCAGAACATCAACAGCCCTATGGTAGTATGCAACCTCTTCCTATCCCAGAATGGAAGTGGGACCATATTACTATGGATTTCGTAACCAAGCTACCTAAGACACGTCGTCAACATGATGCCATTTGGGTCATCGTTGACCGTCTGACAAAATCTGCGCACTTCATTCCAATCCGAGAAACCTATTCACTGGACCGTCTTGCCCAGATCTACGTAAACGAAATTGTCATCAGGCATGGTGTGCCTAAGTCTATTGTCTCTGACCGAGATAGTAGATTTACTTCCAATTTCTGGGCTGCCCTACAAAACGGTCTTGGTACTCGTATCGCAATGACTACAGCTTACAGACCCCAATCTGATGGTCAAAGTGAAAGAACAATCTTAACTCTCGAAGACATGCTCAGAGCCTGTGTCATGGATTTGGGTGGTAACTGGGACGATAACCTCCCATTGGTTGAATTCTCCTACAACAATAGTTACCATTCCACGATAAAGATGGCACCGTTCGAGTTCCTGTATGGCAGAAAGTGTAGGACTTCAACCTGTTGGAGGGAAACTGGAGAAACTCCTATCGCCGGACCGGCTTTGCTACAAGAATCAAATGAAAAGATACAACTCATTCGACAGTACATGAAAACGGCGCAAGATCGGCAAAAGAAATATCATGATCGCCGACACAAAGCGATAGAGTTTCAAAAGGACGATTGGGTATACTTAAAGGTTTCTCCGATGAAAGGTGTCACGAGATTTGTTAAGCGAGGAAAGCTATCTCCTCGGTTCATAGGACCTTTCAAAATACTAGAAAGAGTTGGGAATCAGTCCTACCGCTTGGATTTGCCGGAAGAGTTATCAGGTGTTCACCCGGTATTTCATGTGGGCTATTTAAGAAAGAGTCTGGTGCCCGAGAGGGAACCATGGACTGATCACTCGGACATTAAGGTTGACGAACGACTAAGGTTCGTTGATGATGAGACGTCCTTGTTGGGTTAATGATATAATTGTAGCAATCACCAGGATCGACAAACAACCCAATGAGTATCATAATAATTGAAATTGAGTACTTAAATCAGAATTAAGCAAATCCACACTAAAGCAATGAAAGTAAATGTCTACAGTGTTTAAGTCTAGCTATTACATCATCATAATTGTTTAAAAGTAACAAATTCTCAGCCCCAAAGCTACATCGTCCATGTACCAATTAGCTTCTAAGGTCACCGAGATAAGAATTTGATTGCTTAAGATGAAGGTCCAGCTACACTTTTGCCTTTGCCTGAAACAATGTGAGTCAACAGTAAGCTAAATGCTTAGTGAGATAACAGATTATGCAAACAACAAATATTTCTTTACAAGCAATGCTTAACCATGGGCAGTGTAAGCCCCATGTATGTGTGTACAGGCAGTGTAAGCCTCAATGTGTGAAAACCATGCAGTGCAAGCATGGGGTGGCAGTTCAATATGCTGATCGGGGATGTGCCGAACCTGATGGGATACGAGTGGGATGATCAGTCCCGACAGTGGCCTGCTGTCAGCCCCAGCCCAGGTCGCATCAGAGTGTGAAGTAATGATCATGCAGTGCAAGCATGATGTAAATAGATGCACTTTCAAATGAACGCTGGCTACATGTGTGTTACATGTCAAGTACGAGTGTGCATCATAACAACAAATTATGTACGAGTGCCAAATGAAGTATATGAACAGCGTGAACATGCCATTGAATGTATAAACATGAATGCAAAAACAATAAATGTTCGAATGACAATCTGTTACTCACAGTGATTGGTTTTGTGACTTGATCCTGAATCAATGTGTGTTTTGATAACACCACAATGATCTGTAATGTAAGTGTAATAGTGATGTAATGTCAGTAATTGCTTAAAAATTGTATTCTGTAATTTTAAATGTAATTGGGTTCTGAATTCGGACCACATCTGAATTCGGATGGTCCGAATTGTAATTGGTCCGAATTTGGGGTGATGGTCCGAAGTTGGTTGGATCCGAATTGGGGTCCGAAACAGGTATAGTCCGAAATTGGTCCTTGGTCCGAATTTGGTATGATCCGAAATGGGTGATCCGGATTGGTAGGGTCCGAAATGGGGTGCGGTCCGAAATGGTCATGAGTCCGAATTTGCTACTGGTCCGAAATAGATGAACAGATCCGAACTGGGTACGGATCCGAATTCGGATGGATCCGGACCGAGTTCATACTTGGTGAAATTTCCAAAATTTCCAGATTTACGTTTTTGACCATTTTTGCATGTTTTTGAGTCTAACATTGTAAATATGAACTTATATGCTATCATTTAACTTATATCATCATATTTATGTACCAAAATAACCCATATATGTGACTTTTTCTATGTGTCTCGATGAACACACACACTAACACACACACTTAATTTCTGAAATCACACTTAGACTTCAAATCTGAATCTGAAAATTGGTACACTACATTATCAACACCCGATTTTAACACATCAATAACAAATTCTAACATGCATTAACAATCTGAACCAAAATCCTTTGATTCGGTTCTCACCAAAACCGAACCCAAAATCTCATAAATTCGTAAATAGGAGTGATTCTTACCTCAAATCGTTTGTTGTAATGCTTATAATTCCTTATTTGCTATCTGAATCCAACTTTTGAACACTTGAAATTGTTGATTCTTGTGTTTTCTTGGAGTGAAGCCGAGAGGGAGAGTAGAGAGAAGAGAGAGAGTTCGGTGAGAGAGAGAGAGTAGTGAGAGAATGAGTTGGTGGAAATGAAGAGTTTCCATCTTTTATTTGTATTTTTAACCTATTTGCACAATATACCCCTCAACTTCGTATTCTCTCATTTAACTGATATAATGATAGAATTGACTTAAATTAACATAACAATCCTTTAATACAATAATTAAGTCCAATTAATTGTAAATTACTAGCACCATCCTGATCTCTTTGTTCCGTAGCTTTTTGACTTTTGTCTCCAAAATGCACTCCGGTTCATCAACGAACCTTAGCCGTTCGTCAATCTTAATGTCCGAATGATCAGTCCATGGTTCCCTTTCGGGCACCAGACTCTTTCTTAGGTAACCAACATGGAAGACTGGGTGAACACTAGACAATTCTTCCGGCAAGTCCAAATGATAGGACTGGTTTCCAACTCTTTCCAGTATCCGGAATGGTTCTATGAATCGAGGCGATAGCTTTCCTCGCTTAACGAATCTTGTAACTCCTTTCATCGGAGAAACCTTTAAGTATACCCATTCATCTTTCTGAAATTCTATCGCTTTGTGCCGGCGATCGTGATAATTCTTTTGCCGATCTTGTGCCGTTTTCATGTACTGCCGTATGAGTTGGATCTTTTCATTTGTTTCTTGTAGCAAAGCAGGACCAGCTATTGGAGTTTCTCCTGTTTCCCTCCAACAAGTTGGAGTCCTACACTTTCTGCCATACAGGAACTCGAACGGTGCCATCTTGATAGTGGAATGGTAACTATTGTTGTAGGAGAATTCAACCAATGGGAGGTGATCGTCCCAGTTACCACCCAAATCCATGACACACGCTCTGAGCATGTCCTCGAGAGTTAAGATTGTTCTTTCACTTTGACCATCAGATTGGGGTCTATAGGCAGTACTCATTGCGATACGAGTACCAAGACCGTTTTGTAGAGCAGTCCAGAAATTAGAAGTGAATCTACTATCTCGATCGGAGACAATAGACTTAGGCACACCATGCCTACTGACGATTTCGTTAACGTAGATCTGGGCAAGACGGTCCAGTGAATAGGTTTCTCGGATTGGTATGAAGTGAGCAGATTTGGTTAATCGGTCAACAATGATCCAAATGGCGTCATGTTGACGACGAGTCTTAGGTAGCTTGGTTACGAAATCCATGGTAATATGGTCCCACTTCCATTCTGGGATAGGAAGAGGTTGCATACTACCATAGGGTTGTTGGTGCTCGGCTTTGACTAGACGACATGTTCTGCACCTTTCAACATACTGACCGACATCTCTTTTCAATCCTGGCCACCAGAAATCGGCCTTCAGGTCGTTGTACATTTTTGTGCTGCCAGGATGAATTGAGAATTTAGATTGATGAGCCTCCTCGAGAATTACATCTCTCATGTTCCCGAACTTGGGAACCCACACTCTGCCATACACACCCTTTAGTCCAGTTCCATCATCTTGCATTAATGGCAACTGAATTCTGATATCTTCGTCTTTAACATTCTCTTCTTTTAGGGCCTGTAACTGAGTAGCCTTAACATCATCTATAATAGTTGAGGTCAAAATTGTAGAAGTCAAGGCATAGCAATATGCCTTGCAGTATGCTTTTCTGCTTAGGGCATCGGCCACTACGTTGGCCTTCCCCTGGATGATAGAGAATCTCACAGTCGTAATCTTTTATCAGCTCCATTGACCTTCTTTGCCTCATATTCAAGTCCTTCTGACTGAATATGTACTTCAAACTCTTGTGGTCGGTGAAGAGCTGACATTTGGTCCCGTACAAATAGTGCCTCCATAACTTGAGAGCGAAAGTCACAGCAGTCAGCTCTAGATCATGGGTAGAGTAATCTTTCTCATGTGGTTTGAGCTGTCTGGAAGCGTATGCTGTGACGTTTCCTCTTTGCATCAGAACAGCGCCTAAACCCGTGCCTGATGCATCTGTATAGACAACAAAGTCTTCGTTCCCTTCAGGCAGGGCTAACACTGGTGCTTCACTTAGTAAAGTCTTCAGTTTGTCAAACGCCACTTGCTGTTCTTCTTTCCAAAAGAAGGTTGCGTTCTTGCGAGTAAGCTTTGTAAGAGGTACGGCTATTTTGGAAAAGTCCTTGATGAATCGGCGGTAGTAACCAGCCAATCCCAGAAAACTGCGAATTTCTGAGGCGTTGCGGGGTGATTCCCAGTTCTGGATAGCTTCGATCTTTGCAGGATCAACAGCAATCCCAGCACCAGATATCACGTGCCCCAAGAATTGGATCTGAATTGATTGTTTAAGAGGTACAAGTTAATAAAATAATTTATGATTGAGTATAAGGATCATGAAATTGTTTCAAACGTTGAGACGTACCTGCCTCAACCAGAACTCACACTTCGAGAATTTGGCATAAAGTCGCTCTTTGCGTAGCAACTCTAGTAATTCTCGCAGATGTGTTGCATGATCCTCTTCGGTCTTTGAATAGATGAGAATGTCATCGATGAACACGATGACCGATTTGTCGAGCATTGGCCGGCAGACTCGATTCATGAGATCCATGAAAGCAGCCGGCGCATTTGTAAGACCGAATGGCATTACCAGAAACTCGTAGTGTTCGTAACGAGTTCTGAAAGCCGTCTTTGGAATGTCATCAGAGTGTACTTTGAGTTGGTGATAACCCGAACGAAGATCAATCTTCGAGAAGTAGCTTGCGCCTTGTAACTGGTCGAAGAGATCATCAATCCGGGGCAACGGATATTTGTTTTTGATTGTGACTTTGTTGAGTTCTCGATAGTCGATGCACATTCGCAATGTGCCATCTTTCTTTTTGACAAACAGAACAGGAGCGCCCCAAGGAGATGAACTTGGGCGGATAAAGCCTTTGTCAAGTAGCTCCTGTAACTGCTTCATCATTTCCTGCATTTCAGCAGGGGCTAGACGGTAAGGAGCCTTTGCTATTGGAGCAGCTCCGGGAATGAGATCAATGCGGAATTCCACTTGGCGATCAGGTGGCAATCCCGAGATATCTTCTGGAAAGACATCTGGAAATTCAGAAACAACGGGAACGGTAGAAGGAGATTGAATTTCAGCCTTAGCATCGACAGCGTAGGCTAAGTAAGCTGAACAACCCTTGGCAACGTGCTTTCGGGCTTTTGCAATTGAAATAAGGCACAAGTCGCCTTTTTGTCTGTCACCATAAATACAAATGTCTCGGCCCTCAGGAGTGGTGATCTTAATCATCCTTTTCTTGCAAACGATTTGGGCCTCGTTATGAACTAACCAGTCCATGCCTACTATGATATCGAATTCCCCGAACTCCATAGGGATCAGATCTATATTGAATACTACGTCTTCTACCAATAATGTACAATTCCTATACACTTTGTCTGCTTTTGCTAACATATTGCTAGCAGTCTCTATGTCAAGTACAAATTGCAGTTTGGAAGTTGGCATGTTAAATTGACGAGCAAATGTAGTGGAGACAAACGAACGATTTGCTCTGGAATCAAACAAAATACGTGCAGGAATTGAGGTAACATAGAACGTACCAGTGACTACCTCCGGGTCATCCTTTGCTTCTTCAGCTGTGATTTGGAATGCCCTTGTTGGAGCCCTTTGAGATTGATCCCTGCGAGCCGTGGAAGCTACAGAAGATCTTGCTGTTGATTGTTGAGCATTCTGATCTCGTGGGGGTTTCGGGCAGTCCCTTGAAAAATGGCCAAGTCTGTGGCAGTTGTAGCATGCATCATCTTTTCGTGGACAATGCTCCCAGTGATGGCCTTTCTGCCCACAGCAGAAACAGTACATGTCTTGAGTCTTGCACTCCCCAGAGTGCGCTTTTCTGCATCGCCTGCAGTCTCTCATTTCTGAACTGGCCGAAAAGGCCCTTCCTTTCTTTGGTGATGAAGTTTGTTGATGGGATTGAGAAGAGAATCGGGATGATCCAGACTCCCGCTGCCTTTTTGGCGGCGACGGTTGAGTCGGTGTTGCGGCGGCTGACCCGATAACATATCCTGATAACAGAACAATCTGCTCCACATTTCGAGCAGCCTCGAGTAATCCAGCAAAAGTTGTATACCGAACCCCACTCATGGTTCGGCGTATCTCATAGTCTAGACCGGCCTCAAACCGGGCTATCTTCCTCTCTTCTGTGTCTACTTGATGGGGTGCGAACAGACTCAATCGAGTGAACTCAACGGCATATTGTGTAACCGTTTTCGTTCCTTGAGTCAGATTCAGGAACTTTGCCTCGAGACGTCGCTTCTCGTCGGCTGGACAGTACTGTTGAGAAAACACTTCCTTAAACTCGCTCCATGACATGTGTGACACTACCTCCATCGTCAACACATGTGTCATTGCGTCCCACCACATAACAGCGTCCCTTGCAAACATAGCGGTTGCAAAGCGGACCATGTCTTTATCAGCGCAGTCGCTGATCCTGAAAGTTCGTTCCGTGGTGGTGATCCATTCCAATGCAGTAACGGCGTCTCCAGTCCCATCAAAAGTAACCGCTCCGTTACTTTTGAAGTCCTTAAACCTACAGCCCCTTGATCTGTTGGAAGACCCAGTGTCTTGTCTTTCCTCTTGATCATCTTGTTGTTGCTCCTTGTTCTTTTGTTTATCGGCCTTACGTTTTGCTTCGGCCTCATCTCTGGCCCTTAACTGATCTGCAAATGACTGAGCCTGCTCAGCCATTCGTTTGGATTGTAGGTCATTGTTCTGTTCCATAAGAGCTTGCATCATCTGGAACATTTGCTGGGGAGTCATATCGTCTCCTGACATGTTCTGAAATATAACAACTTATATTTAGAACATTTATTTGTAAGTCCTAAGTATTTACAGTTACCCTTTGTGTTTCCCCGTGTGCATGTCAATCCTATCTTAGTTCAGATCATTACTTAGAAGTTCATTCTAATATCATAACCTAAGTTTGAGTCCAAGTCCTCGCGGACACTTGAAACCTCAAACTAATGCTCTGATACCAAACTGAGACGTCCTTGTTGGGTTAATGATATAATTGTAGCAATCACCAGGATCGACAAACAACCCAATGAGTATCATAATAATTGAAATTGAGTACTTAAATCAGAATTAAGCAAATCCACACTAAAGCAATGAAAGTAAATGTCTACAGTGTTTAAGTCTAGCTATTACATCATCATAATTGTTTAAAAGTAACAAATTCCCAGCCCCAAAGCTACATCGTCCATGTACCAATTAGCTTCTAAGGTCACCGAGATAAGAATTTGATTGCTTAAGATGAAGGTCTAGCTACACTTTTGCCTTTGCCTGAAACAATGTGAGTCAACAGTAAGCTAAATGCTTAGTGAGATAACAGATTATGCAAACAACAAATATTTCTTTACAAGCAATGTTTAACCATGGGCAGTGTAAGCCCCATGTATGTGTGTACAGGCAGTGTAAGCCTCAATGTGTGAAAACCATGCAGTGCAAGCATGGGGTGGCAGTTCAATATGCTGATCGGGGATGTGCCGAACCTGATGGGATACGAGTGGGATGATCAGTCCCCGACAGTGGCCTGCTGTCAGCCCCAGCCCAGGTCGCATCAGAGTGTGAAGTAATGATCATGCAGTGCAAGCATGATGTAAATAGATGCACTTTCAAATGAACGCTAGCTACATGTGTGTTACATGTCAAGTACGAGTGTGCATCATAACAACAAATTATGTACGAGTGCCAAATGAAGTATATGAACAACGTGAACATGCCATTGAATGTATAAACATGAATGCAAAAACAATAAATGTTCGAATGACAATCTGTTACTCACAGTGATTGGTTTTGTGACTTGATCCTGAATCAATGTGTGTTTTGATAACACCACAATGATCTGTAATGTAAGTGTAATAGTGATGTAATGTCAGTAATTGCTTAAAAATTGTATTCTGTAATTTTAAATGTAATTGGGTTCTGAATTCGGACCACATCCGAATTCGGATGGTCCGAATTTGGGGTGATGGTCCGAAGTTGGTTGGATCCGAATTGGGGTCCGAAACAGGTATAGTCCGAAATTGGTCCTTGGTCCGAATTTGGTATGATCCGAAATGGGTGATCCGGATTGGTAGGGTCCGAAATGGGGTGCGGTCCGAAATGGTCATGAGTCCGAATTTGCTACTGGTCCGAAATAGATGAACAGATCCGAACTGGGTACGGATCCGAATTCGGATGGATCCGGACCGAGTTCATACTTGGTGAAATTTCCAAAATTTCCAGATTTACGTTTTTGACCATTTTTGCATGTTTTTGAGTCTAACATTGTAAATATGAACTTATATGCTATCATTTAACTTATATCATCATATTTATGTACCAAAATAACCCATATATGTGACTTTTTCTATGTGTGTCGATGAACACACACACTAACACACACACTTAATTTCTGAAATCACACTTAGACTTCAAATCTGAATCTGAAAATTGGTACACTACATTATCAACACCCGATTTTAACATATCAATAACAAATTCTAACATGCATTAACAATCTGAACCAAAATCCTTTGATTCGGTTCTCACCAAAACCGAACCCAAAATCTCATAAATTCGTAAATAGAAGTGATTCTTACCTCAAATCGTTTGTTGTAATGCTTATAATTCCTTATTTGCTATCTGAATCCAACTTTTGAACACTTGAAATTGTTGATTCTTGTGTTTTCTTGGAGTGAAGCCGAGAGGGAGAGTAGAGAGAAGAGAGAGAGTTCGGTGAGAGAGAGAGAGAGTAGTGAGAGAATGAGTTGGTGGAAATGAAGAGTTTCCATCTTTTATTTGTATTTTTAACCTATTTGCACAATATACCCCTCAACTTCGTATTCTCTCATTTAACTGATATAATGATAGAATTGACTTAAATTAACATAACAATCCTTTAATACAATAATTAAGTCCAATTAATTGTAAATTACATATAATTGAAAAATAGGGATGTTACAGATGAGCCGGAATGCATTCTGGAAACAAAAGTCAAGAAACTCCGCAACAAAGAAATCAGGATGGTGCTGGTCAAGTGGAAGCATCATCGGGGAGCTAATCATACTTGGGAATCGGAAGAGGACATGAAGATTAAGTACCCAAGTTTGTTTAGCGCAGCATGACTTCGCGGACGAAGTATAGGCGTGGTGGAGCCCATGCTGTAACATCCCAATTTTCAATTATATGTAATTTACAATTTTAAGGACTTAATTATTATGTTAATGAAAGATTATGTCAATTAAGGTCAATTTTGATCATTATGGATTAGTGTAAATCGAGCATGTATGTTGTTATGTACAAAATTTCTAATTCTAATTCCACCTCTAAGTATGATTTCTGAGATGTTGTGTGTGTTTTAGTAGGTGTTCTTCGATAAAATGAAGAACATGGAATTAATTTGGTATAATTAAGTTGTAATTTAAAGCATAAAGTGTTAAAATAGTGCTACTAAGCTTACATTTACAATATTAGACTCAAAACATGCAAAAATGACCCAAACATAATTTCTGGAAAATATTGGAAATTTTCTAAGTATGAACTCGGATGATGATCCATCCGAATTCGGATCCCCCATTTTCGGATCATGCTCAATTCGGATCATTATAGCATTTCGGACCACACCCCCATTTCGGTTCTACCCAATCCGGACCACTAGTAATTTCGGATCCCATACACAATTTCGGACCATACACTCATTTCGGACTAACCCTATTTCGGACCTACCCCAACTTCGGGTCTCACTCAATTCGGACCATCCGGATTTCGGACCATCCGAATTCGGATGTGGTCCGAATTCAGTTAAGATTTCATTCAAATTACAGAATACAAGTTTTAAGCAATTACTGACGCAAAATCACTATTACACTTACTTTACAGATCATTGTGGTGTTATCAAAACACACATTGATTCAGAGACAAGTCACACAATACCAACCACTGTGAGTAACAGATTGTCATTCGAACATTTATTGTTTTTGCATTCATGTTTATACATTCAATGGCATGTTCACATTGTTCATATACATCATTTGGCACTCGTACATGATTTGTTGTTATGATGCACACTCGTACTTGACATGTAATACACATGTAGCCAGCGTTCAATTGAAAGTGCATTTATTTACATCATGCTTGCACTGCATGATCATTACTTCACAATCTGATGCGACCTGGACTGGGGCTGACAGCAGGCCACTGTCGGGGACTGATCATCCCACTCGTTATCCCGTCAGGTTCGGCACATCCCCGATCAACATTTGAACTGCCAACCCATGCTTGCACTGCATGGTTTACACATACAATGAGGCTTACACTGCCCATGGTTAAGCATTGCTTGTAAAGAAATATTTGTTGTTTGCATAATCTGTTATCTCACTAAGCTTTAGCTTACAGTTGACTCACAATGTTTTCAGGCAAAGGCAAAAGTGTAGCTGGACCTTCTACTTAAGCAATCCACTTCAATATCCCGGAGACTTTAGAAGCTATTGGTACTTGAATGCAATAGCTTTGGGCTGGGATTTACTACTTTCAAAACAATTATGATGTTGTAATAGTTAGACTTAATCACTGTAGACATGTACTTTCATTGCTTTAGTGTGGAACTGCTTAATTCTGATTTAAGTATTCAATTTCAATTGTCATGATATTCATTGGGTTGTTTGTTGATCCTGGTGATTCCAATTATAATATCAAAGCAAGAGGGCGTCACAAATACTAATATACGTCTAATATACTATGTATTAATAAATTTGGTGATTTTCAAATACTAAAAATACTAATATTTCATAAAACCAATAACATAAAGAAAAGGGAAACACATAAAGATGCAAACCATAACAGCATATATGTTTGATTTCTTTTTTCTCAACTCGCGATGAATTAATTTAATTTCTTCTCTGACTTCTTCTTCCAATTTCTTCAGCATCTGTTGAGTCTCTGTTTCAATCAAAATAGATGATGATTCATCTGTAACATTCGAAGTCTTCCCCAACTCATACATTCTTTCCTTGTACCACTCATTCGGAAGCTCAGGATCATTCCATTCAAAGAAATGATCATTCTACAAGATAAAAATGAAAAGTCTTGACAAGAAAGTAACATTAGAAAAGATCAATCACATTTAACAAATCACCTCAAAATTGGAGCATCTCCCAAATCGTCTGTCAGGAGTCTTCCTCGTCCAAGAAGTTAGGATCTTGATCGGATTTGAACAATCACACACTACACTTCCATCGTTAGGGCTTGATTTTCTTGTTCGAGAAGACGATGCAGACATTAGGGATGAAGGGCGAGGGAAGAACAACGATAGAAAGCAGAGGGTGGACTGAGACCTGCTATCTATCACAAACAAACCTTTTTAACTTGTTTTTCAAATATTGCAAATAATGGGTATGTATTTTTATATCTAGTTGGCTTTTTTTAACCGGTGCCACGTCGGATGCTCAACCGGTTGTAAGCAACATCAGATTACCTGATGCTATAATGGATGTATTATTATGAGTTGGATGCCTAATTAAATAAAGATTATGGGGTTAACTGCCTTTTTAGAAGAAAAATGGAGTGCGTTGCTCTAATAAAACAAATTTGTCTAGTACGTTGCTATTTTGTGCAGTTATCCCTTTTGTATAAGTTTTCCTAACCGAAAACTAGGGGTGTTCATTTTTGGATCATCCGAAAATCTGATACATGAATTTTACTATCCGAATCCGTATCTGATTTTTGGATAATCCTAATTTCGGATATCCGAAATTTCGGATATCGGATTATCCGAAAATTATAAATTTTAATGAAACTTAAAATTATAAAATGAATTAAAATATAAAAAAAATACAAATCTATATACCTTTTAATATATAAAAAAGTAAATGTATCGTAAACGAAATTATATCATATTTTTTAAACTTAAAACAATAAAAAAAACATGTCAAAAGATGATAAAATACATTTAAATAAATTATAATTATGTTAAAACTGCATCATACACATAAAATTAGAGAATATAATTATTTTTAGTCAAATAAAAAATTTGTTTTAAAAAAAATGGATTTTGGATAATCCGAATCCGAAATTCGGATAATCTGAAATTTTGGATAATTACAATTCGGGTTTTCAGATTTTCGGATCGGATCCTTTTAGATATTTTTGAACGCCGATACCGAAAACACTATGATTAATAAATTTGATAAAAGAATCCGCCGAGGATTTGGGGAATCTGAACCATGAAGAAAGGCTGTCCGCAGAACAGTCGTAGCTAAAAAAACCCCACAGATGCTCCTCTGGCTCGACTATGGCAGCACCACCGCTACTAAGCAGAGCCATTCCTCACCTCCACCGTCTCCAACTCAACACAACGCTTCCGGCCGCCGTCTGTCTACTCATACGGAGACCATGCTACACCACAACCTCCGCCGAGTTTACTCGACCGATTAAGAAACAACCTTCTTCCACCACCACCACCACCACTACTAAATACGATGACAAGGCCTCAACGTTAACCGCAAAGCCACGTCCACCTAAGGATTCTAAATGGGAGAATGATCCTGATTATCGTAAGTGGAAGGATAAAGAAACCGAGATTCTACAAGATATCGACCCTATCACTCTCTTAATCAAAGATATCCTTCACTCCAACAGGTTCCATTCTATGTTTTCTACTATTTCATTATCATAATCTACAAATTTTAGCATAATAGTTGGTAGATTTTGTGCGTTTGTTTTTTTTTTTTTTTTTAAAATTATTGTTGGTGAAAAGTGATGTGGATGGGAACCGAAATTCTTCATATCTAACACTAGAGGAGAATAACATACTTGATACTTACGGGCTAATTTACTTTTAGTGTTTTATGAATCTTTCATTGCTAAATTTGAATATCATATACACTAGAAGTGGATGTTATGATGTTGTGGAATAGCATTAACCTTCCGGTGTGAGGTGAAAGTATAAACATGTTATTATAGTTTATGAACTTTTAGGGAATGTACATGTATAACCCTTTCATATAATTTAAAATTAGGATGTGAATAGTTGTATTCATGGATTAAGTTCTTAAGGTTTATATGTGTGATGACAAGGACAATGTGATTATAAGGAATTGGTTTGGAAATTATATATATCATAATGGAGCTAATTTGTTCAACAGGATGGATGGTACATCTAGATATACTAATAGTTTTCTTTTATGTAATTGTTTTCTAGTTCAATTATTTTTTTAATCTCTAAGAGACTAGAGCATGCAGAATACATATACAGGGAAGATAAAGAGAGCATAAAGATGGGGATGGCTAGATGATGAGCTAGAGCCAGAGTATATCACAGTTAGGAACTTATGCAAATTACAATGAGCGAAGTATTTTACATTGAATACGGAATGATGATCTTTGATGCTCGGATAGTTAAACTTGTTGGATTAGTGCTAATGTTTCCTCAGATTTGAAATGAGTCTTTGTGCTTGATCTGCAACTTCATCCACTATAAGGAGAGAGCCTTTTGGTTTGATGTTGATGTGTCACCTAATGTTACAAATAGAGTACTAAAAAAATTAACAACAGATATGGTTCAAGTTTTTTCTTTGTATGCATATCAAATTCAACAAATTACACGGTTTCAATTTCATGCATTGGAGTTGGGAATTTAGGATTGGAATGTGGATATCGGAGAATATGGGATTGGTGGATCATATGCTCCCTACCCTGTATCTAGTTGATCACATGTACCTTCCATTGTATTTGCATTGCTCCCCTATACATACGAGTTCCCCCATTCATCCCCACCCCTATCACAAACACACAATAAACTTTTTTCTCTTAATAAATATTTTGCACTATTTGGACAACATGCAAGTTCAAATTGTATAATGTTAATGTGATAATACATGTACATGCCTAAGGAATTACAAATATAGATTGAAGAAGGAATACACAAATAGGGTTAATGGCGCCTAATAGCCATGTACTTTTAAGTTTGTACGCATTTATCTTTTGTGTAGATTTAGTATTCAAAAATTTAAAAGTGTTTCAATTAGCTAGTTGAAGTATCTGTAAAATGACATATATTAACCAAGCGTATTCAAGTTTGTACACCTTTTAAATTTATAATTGTCACACTTTTGAACTTTAAATGCGCAAAAGAATTACATAACATAAATGTGTACAAACTTAAAACTACATAGATATTAGGCGCCAATAACCCTACACGTATATACAACATCATATGGTTAAAGCATATATAGACAGTGGGTATGGGGGGTTAACAATTATAACACTGAATGTCGTTCGTATTTAGAAATACACCCTTATAAACAATTTTATGGAGTCTTTATGCCTCTTTAAAGGCAGTCAAACGAGGAGTTGTGCCTGACTTAATAACCCATTGTTTTCCTTCCCTAGTTAGGAGGGGAATATATAGAGGTGCACAATAGGCTTGTTTATATAGACTTGCATATATGGAGTAGGAAACTTCTCTTGCAACTTATGATCAGGTATTCACATGTGCCGATAATCTCCTTACTAGAAAACACAATAAATCCTGTACACCTGGTTTTGGTAACTTGGTATACTTCCTTACTGACCGATAGAATCGTCGAGCTGGCTGGACATCCCTCCTAGCGCCTGCATAGAGACATTTTGTTCGCCTATTCTATGTTGTAAGGGTCGACTTAAGCCTAAGCTAGAGCATCTCTTAGTTAAATTTAGTACTCAGTAATATATTGTTGTGAATAAAGCACTAATTACAAGGGATTATATAAGAGATACATTTACACTCTAAACCCTAAACTAGTTGCACTCTAATATCTCTAATATAAGTAAATACATAAGTGTCTAATATTCCCCCGCAAGCTAAGGCCGGGGTACCTGTGGCTTGGATCGTAAAATCATAAAACTTTGCGAGAGAAGCGGCTTGGTGAAGATGGCGACTGATTCAAGAGGTGAAGAGGGGGGCTGCCATTTGGGTGTTGTGGCTGTTAGTGGCCGGCGGCTACTAGGGTTGTGCCTGGTGGAAGCCGGCTGCTGCTAGGGATAGGGAATCTAGGCTCTGATACCAAGTTAAACTTAGTAATCAGTAATTGTGTTGTACAGTGTTGTGAATAAAGTACTGATGACAAGGGATTATATAAGAGATACATTTACACTCTAAACCCTATACTAGTTGCACTCTAATCTCTCTAATATAAGTAAATACATAAGTGTCTAATACTCCTTCACCACTGATACTCGATTTAGCAAAAGAAATATGAGAGTGGTGTTTTCTTTCATAAGCTTTTCAAAATAACTTATGAGTTTGACATCATTAGATCCATTGTAGCAGAAGACATAATTTCACCATTTATGAAACATGTAATTGTTTACTAAACTGAACGTGTGAAGAAGTGGGTAAAAATATTGTTTTGAAGGGTTTCATAGATCTCATGAGAGCCTTCAGATGTAAACTCGTCGCCAATAAGTAACTCAAACTGACGAGGATGCTAAAATTGTTATTAGTCCTTCGACCACATAATTTTTAATTTTCTTCACATGTATGGACCCGAAAGTGTATTCTAGAATGTTGTTAGCTCACCTAATGCTCATATGGCTCCCAGAAGCTACGTCATTGAATTTCTTTATGTTGATGCGACACAAGTTCGTTTGGCAATATGCAATGTTATCAATGCCTAAGGGTTTGGACTATGCTATGGAACCATGCCCTTTGAGGGCCTCATTTAAACTTTTGTTTGTTGCTTTGTTTCTCATGGCTCTAACTTTGTATGGGTCATCGGGTCCATGGCAACTTCATTCTCTACGAGACTACAACCACAATTTATTTGGAAAAAGAAATTACCAAATGGCCATGGAGTTTCTTATGGGAAAGAACTTAGCACTCAACTTAATAGATCGATTACTTCATCTAAATGTTGCTTTAGCTAAGGATATTATAAAGATGAAAGTTTGATTTTGATTCATCATAAAGCTACCAAGTATGTAGGTTTTTGGAGTCTTGAAGGCTATTTTCTGCCCCTTACATACGTGACTTATGTGGTATCTACTTTGGTGATTCACTTTGATAAAGATCTATGCTCATCTCCTCTATACACCAAGGCTTTGATGTAGCATTATTAGTTTATTAGCCCTAGTCAGATGGAGGCCTAACTCTTTGTTCTTTAAAGATCCTGCTATCTCCATCTTCAGTAGCATGGATCTTCTATCCTTTTCCTTGTATAGTGATCGAAGGCGTTATGTCTTTGAAAATATTTTAAGCATACCTTGTTTTTGTTAACCACCATAGTATTCGTGTGGCCTTTCCTTTAAAATCAATGTTACCCTTACACTAGGTATCGTGGCCAAACCATGAAAGACATGATAACTTGTTATACTTTTGTTATAACCGTTGCTTTCAACTAGTATCTGTTTTTTTTTATATATATGTGTTGCATTTGCATAGGTTTAACTTACGTGTATGTATTTTGTAAGGCATAATCCACTTTTAAGGTTTGGATCCTCGTATATGAGATCAAACAAGACCAAACCTGACTCCTCAAAATGGAAGTCCACATTACCTACATCAGCAGTAATACTTACTCCGGCAATAAACAGCCTTTTCCAATTACAACCCGATCCCAACCAAATATTTCAGTTATCAGTTATCACACGGATTCAACCACATCAAGATGGAAACTGACAACTATACAAGGTAAAAACTAAGAATAGGGATGTTTTTACCCGAACAAGTCAGTCACAATTAGCTCATAACGTTGGATGTTTTTACCCGAAGAAGTCAGTCACAATTAGCTCATAATGTTGACCATGTGACACATTATCACTTTATTAGTTATGAAGTTAGCAACAGTCACAACATTGACCTTGTCAACCGAGACATGGTTAACTGATAGGATTTACTAATAGAGTATTCTAGAAAGGGTATATTAGTAATAGTTAGTTAGTTTGGGAAATCTATAAATAAAGGGGAGAAGAGAGTGAGAAGTGTCGAGAATTATTGTTAGAGATTGTTAGGCTCATTGCTTGTGCTTTGAGGGGTCTCCAACCATTCGGTTGTGAGAAAGGGATAGTCCCTGGAATTGTTTGATTGTTCTTCTTTTTTTGTTTCAACATCCAATATCAGAATTAATAGAATTAATCCTCTGTTATCAATTTCTATTCCCTATCATTGGTCCAGCCTGCCCTACTCTGTCTCTACCGATTTCTTTTCACCATGGTTTAAACCCGACTTGATCAATCATGAGTTGACCTACACGAGGACCAAATTCAGTGCCTCCAAGCCGATGTTTCGGAGATCAAAACTGTTCTGCAATCTCTGGAAGCATATCGTATTGAAGCAGTGGAGTTCTGCAAGTTGATGACGGGCTTTATGAAGCCACAAGGTAAGAAATCTGTTTCCAATGATGAAAGCGATTCTGGAATTTATGTGGAATCTCTAGACTCCTCCACATGATGAGGTGGTTTTAGCTTGGGGCTGTGAAGAAGATAAAACTGTGAAAAAGATAAAACTCCCTGAGTTTTATGGTTTCGACCCTCAAGGATAGATTCCAAAGGCCATCCTGTATTTTGATATCAACCGTACCCCTCCTTCACTTCGAATTCGTTTAGCACAGTTGAGCATGGTGGGAGTTGCTCAACACTAGTTCACGATCGTCAATCAAGTTCATGACTCTCTCACCTGGGATCAATTTCAATCGGAGTTGTTGCAACGTTTTAGTGGCCTGGAAATCCAGAATCCTTTTGAGCGGCTATCCTCCATTAAACAATCCGAATCCATCCACGAGTATATCGATGATTTCGAATATCTTCTGTCCCTGGTGCCAAAATTGCCTGAATCACAAGCGATTGGATATTTTATTGCTGGGTTGCGAGATTGGATATTTTATTGCTGGGTTGCGAGAAGATGTTAAGCGGTGGGATCAATTGCATCAACCCCACTCTCGATTGGATGCTATGTATCTGGCGAAGGATGTGGAAGAGATGCTACGACCGTCGACTGTACCTATCTCTCAATCGCGTTTCAGATATCACTACAATGATGGGCCTCCTGCTGGGTTTTCTTTGGATCAGACTTCTCCTTTTGCTAAACCCTCGCAATTGGGCCACTCTACTTTTACTAGGCTCAGTACCGTTCCTCCCATAATGGATCCTCCTTCGGTTTTACCATCTGACTTCAATCGGCCCCCCTTGCTTCTCAGAATACCACCGTTCCTGTGGACAATACTCCCACGATGCAACGTGACAGGGGAGTACGTTCCTTAACTCGCACTGAATGGGAAGACCGCCGTAAGAAGGGGTTGTGGTTTCGTTGTGGACCGCAATTTGGCCCTACTCACAAATGTCCTCAGGGTCAATTACGTGTTCTTCTTTTAGGGGAAGATGAGATTGAAGAAATTCAGGGAGATTATCATCGCATTGAAGAACTTCCTCCTGACCAATCTGGCGTTTCATGGGTCACTTCTGGAAATAAGTCTTGAGGTCAAGACTTTTACAAGGGGAGAGTATTGATAGGATTTTACTAACAGAGTATTCTAGAAAGAGTATATTAGTAATAATTAGTAAAAGTTAGTTAGTTTGGGAAATCTATAAATAAAGGGGAGGAGAGAGTGAGAAGTGTCGAGAATTATTGTTAGAGATTGTTAGGCTCATTGCTTGTGCTTTGAGGGGTCTCCAACCATTCGCTTGTGAGAAAGGGATAGTCCCTGGAATTGTTTGATTGTTCTTTTTTTTTTTTTTTTTTTTTCCAGCATCCAATATCAGAATTAATAGAATTAATTCTCTGTCATCAATTTCTATTCCCTATCATAAACTATGGGTAATTGAAGGTTTTATTAAAATGACTTTGGGTCAATGACCACAATGAATGTATGTTCATGTCTTAGTATCATGACCAAAATAGGACTAAAGAATATTGATTGTTATAAAACTCGCTTTAGGCCTAATTTTTGATGCATCATTTCTATGCAGAGAACACACAAATGGGCATCAAGCTATGAAATAAAACTAACCCTACCTAACAGAGTAGATACACTCGTCAAGTTAGAGCATGGATCTGCTATACACAGGGTCCAAAATGTTTTTTCAGTAGAGGTCCTTTTTTTTGTGTGTGAATGTCCTCTAGTTGATGCCAAGTCTTAAGTAATACTAATAACCAGATTAGTTGGTGTTCCCACATTCCCACAAGGCCACAGCTTGATTTCCCACTAGATGAGACATGTCTGGTTATCTTGTGGAAAACTTGATTTTGGGCTATATGAGTCATTCCATCTGCAGGAATTATCAACTCATGAAACACATGTAGGTGGCATGTCATAGGGACGTTTGCACTTTGCCCTGAATCTATTCTAAAACTCTGCATATGAGGGAAATATTGTATGCTGATTGTTACACTTCTAGGACACAATAATTTTAACCTGCTAATACACGACCGAGTATTTAATTTCCAAAAACGAGGCATCTAACCTAGTCAGCACATAAAACCTGCAATTCTGTTTTCAAAAAGCAACCCATACTGCCACCTTATGTCTCCAGTGAGACTTGAACCCCCAACCATTTGCTAAGGGAAACACCCTTTGTACACTATTATGCCTAATCACCAAGTATAGGGGAGCAAGCATGAATCAGCTTACAGAATATGAGAGACGTTGGACATGTTTTAAGCAAAACACACTCAGCCAACAATCTATGGAATAATGCTAAGAATTGATGCTAAAGGGATGTAATATAGATGAAGGCATTTTACCATCAAGAATGTATGGGGGCATCCCATGACTTGGAAAATATTGTGATTAGAATGTCATCCACCTAAAATTGGTGAGATACAAATAAGCAGTGTGCATGTCACGTACAATGATGATTAATGATGCATCAACTTTAGATCAAGTATCCATTTAATTACAAGTTGGACTTTCCCAACTCTAATAAGTGCAGCAAACTGGACGCTCTGACAAAAGATACTCAAGACATCTCTACTATTTGTATGATGAAGATCATGTTAGCAAACAACAGCAATCACAGCATAACGGGTTCACATGGGTCTTCACCCATGCAGTATTATTAGACAGTTATGTAATTACTTATATTAGAGGGATTAGAGTGTAAATATATCTCCTATATAATCCTCTTGTAATCAGCGTTTTATACACACAATAATATACAACAATTACTGATTACTAAGTTTAACTTGGTATCAGAGCCTAGGTTCTAGAAACCCTAGCAAAAAGAAATTTCTGCTGCCAAACAACAGCAGCCCACCGCCACCAGCAACCCTAGACCTCTCCCCTGCGCTGCCTTCTGTCTGGCCCTCTCCTTCCCTGCGCCGCCAACAGCTGCCCCCTCCCTTCCCTGCGCCGCCAACTGCTGCCCCCCCCACCCACACACACCGCCGATTACACTTTCTGATCTCCCACCTCTGCTGCTGTAAACCCCTCACCAGCGTCAGCCTCCCTCTACAACCCTACTGCCACCGATCAGCAACCACCAATCGCCTTTGCCACCGCTCACCAAACCCTAAACCTCCAACAAAAAAAAAACGCTACTGTTGTTGCCTCCCTTTTGTCCATCTGCTGCCGCCAACAACAGCAGCCCCCAACAACCCTTCTGTCCATCTGCTGCCGCCCACAAACAGCAGCCCCCAAAACCCTTCTGTCCATCTGCTGTTCACCACCAACCGCAGCCAACCATCCACCGATCTCCATGGCTTCTATTGTCCCGTTCACTCCAGTAGAGAAAACTAGCCTCTCTCACAAGTTTGGCTTTAACCTCTCCCCAACCAACTATGGCCACTGGAAAACAATGCTCCAGCCGTTTCTTATCACCAACAATTTGTTTGGCTATGTTGATGGCACTATACCTTGCCCTCCGATGACCATAGCTTCCCCATCATCATCTGATAAAGACGGTACCACAGTACCCCCACCCCAATTGTAATTACTTATATTAGAGGGATTAGGGGGTAAATATATCTCCTATATAATCCTCTTGTAATCAGTGTTTTTATACACACAATAATATACAACAATTACTGATTACTAAGTTTAACTAGTATCAATAAATGAATCACCAAAATTTCGGAGAAAGGATGCATTATCGCATTCTAATTCTGGCTCTTTGATAATTTTCTCTTCTTATTTCCAGCTTGAGTGTTCAAGTGCTTCCCGGGCACTTTGACCTTTTTATTTGATTCACATTGAATTCCTTTATAGAAGGCGAAGTCCTGGTCATTCATCCTTTTCCCGACGTCTTTAGTATTGCTCCAACTTTTTTTTCATCATAGAGAAAATGGCTATATGTGTGTGTATGTGTGCCCACTCCCCGTGTTTAGTCTTAATCACTTAATTGCAAGTATAATTGAAATCTTGATCATCCAAATCTATTCAATCCTTGGTTTTAAAAGGTGCGAGGTGCATCGTTGCGGAAAGGGTCCGGGAGCCTAAGGCGCACTTGCTTTGGTATCATATTCATATAAAATAACACGTTAATACTACTTTGACAACCGAAAAAAACAAAGATACCAAAATATATAATATTATAATGCAGTGATGCACACTATCTTTATAACAAAATTTGAATTACTTAAAAATTAATCAGGGAGGCTCTCTTTTACTTTTTTAAGGGGCCGAATTTAATGAAACGATAAGGAGGCACTTGCAACAGGCATGCGTTGCGCAGAGCCTTGAGCCTCATTGCGCCTGAGGCGCACCTTTTTAAACACAGATTCAATCAATCATGTGGCCATTCATCTTATATGTTGTTGTATAATTATTAATCTTTAAATTGGTTACCTTATTAACACCAATTCACTTTGGTTACTTTATACCGTTATTACATAATTACATAATTTATTCGTTATACGACTAACAAATAAAAATCATCTTACACAAATATATCATTATAAAGATCTAGTAGGTATAAGGTACCTATAAAATGAGTCCAATATTGAATTCTTTTACTAGTAAATCACCGCATTGCACCGTCAATTTCTTGTAATATAAAGTGTGCATCACACAATTTTGTTACAGTGTATCATAGGACATATCATTGTTATTATTAACTTACTAAAATTTTTGCTTGAAGATTCTATAAGTTGTAACCCTGTAAAGAAAAACTAGAGCAGATCTGATGGACATGAGAATCCACCAAAGAATTCATACGGTACAAACGGTTAAGAACTCAAGGAGGGTACACACTACAATGTGTTTACTTAACCAACATGACCCACATACTAATTTGGATATGGAAGACAATTCTAGTCTGAGCTGTTCTAGAGCATATGAATAGGGATGTCCTAATAGGTACCTCACAAGTTTACCATGGGCACCATGATGCATCCATTCAAAAGAGCACAGGAGTTATATTTTAACTTTGAGGCAATCAGCGTCTCTATTCTTAGCATATGAAAAGCATAGTACGTTGGGAAAACGACACACGAGAAGTAAACACACAAATGCACAGAAACAACACAAATTTATGTGGTTTGGTCCAAGAATGACCTATGTTCACGATCGCACTAGTGAGTCTATCAATTAATTTCGGATTAGGGTTACAATTACAAGGAGACATTCTAAGATTACGTAGCAGCAGATAAACCTTCGTCAACTATCAATTTTCGCAACTCAACATAGTAAATGGATCACAATAGTTTAAGATGAGTATTTTGCTGGACAATACAAAGAATTCAAATTTAAATGATTGATAGGTCATATGTGGGAGAATAATTCCTTGGGAAGGGGTAAAGGTGGACGAGAATGTGGAGACATTAGATAGCTCATTCATATTGCTAGTTATGTGATGTGATGAAGAAATAAACGTTATAACAAGCAACATGCCTAGAAGATATTGTTAAACAAATAGATGGCCATGTAAAAATAAAGGAATAGACATGGAACAAAATATTCATGTGAAAATAAAGAAGAATTGAGACTTAATGGAGTATTGCATTTGAAACCCCCACAATTTTCCCATTGTTATATAATTCATAGTCCTTGATTATATTTGGCTCAATAGAATCCACAATGCTATTTGAATGCCATTATAATCTGCATCCACTCCATGGTCGTTGAAGGAGGATTAAATACTATATAATATCATTATAATTGTATGTTCGTTTATGTTAATTTCAAGGATATTAGTAGGGAACTGAGTAATGTTATTGTCACCTGTCTGGATATAGACTCTAAGTAAAGTATGGTTAGATGGTTTATGTCTTCTTGTGATGGTTATTGGGATGCAGTTCTCAAAGGCGCTCTTGGGAAGATCCTTCTTTATGACAATTAAGGAGACATAACAATTTTGGCATGTTTGATATATATGCTCTAACTTGAGGAAGATGATTTAATTAGGGTTTGTCATCGTTGCATACTTTAATATTTCGGTATTATATCATAGGCAGTAGCCCACTATTGTACACTCTATACATATGTTGTCTATTTCATAAGTAATACATTTACAAAATAATAGCATTTGTTTTTATAACTCTTCCAAAGATGGATAATATGCACTCAATTGTAATAATGTATTACAAGGGATAGTCCGTGTTTGAAAACATATAGAGCACCATGTATATCTTGTTGCATAGGGGGTAAAATGGAAGATCTCACAAGAGTGCTAAAGACTTGTATGCGAATACATGTTTGATGATTGACAAATGAGGGTGTCAAGTTTCCACCTTAACAGAGAAGATCTAGCAATATAAGTGTATCCTAGGCTAGATCTAGATTATACTATAAGATCTCTTAGAATATGTCTACGTCAATAAAGTTCTAGAAAAACTTGGAATGTACAAGTTTGTCAATATTTCTATTGTTTAATGTACTTACACAGTTTTTACTATTGACAATGTTGCAAAACTCGCTAGGCAGTACTCGAGTGGCCGAATGGGGAGTTACGAGTAATCGGCTCAGGCGGGAAGTGCTCGACTACTCATATTGGATTTTTATATGTAAATTTCGTAATTATACATATAACATGTTCATAAATTCTCAAATATAAAATAATTGCCCAAAAAATATGTTAACACTATTTTGACTGATTTAGGTTGAGTTTGACATGGTAATTAGGCAGTTTGACTGAGTACTCCTATCCTTGAGTAATTGGGCCGATTTTGACCGATTTTGATCGAGTTTGACCGATTCCGAGTAATTAGGCCGATTTTCCCTGACTCCGCTCATCATATGGCCGATTCCCGAGTACTCGGCTGTCCAGACTCCAGGCCGATTTTTATAATCTACTTGTGCATGGATTGTGAAATGATCATATCATTGATTTGTCTTTCTTGATACCAGGTACATGGATGGAGAGCGACTTACATCAACGGACGAAAAGACGGTGGTTGAGAAGCTTCTTGCTTACCATCCTCACTCCGAAGATAAAGTTGGGTGTGGCATTGATTCTATTATGGTAAGTTGTACAACTTGACTTGGTACAACTGCTTACAATATGTTTTATCGACTTAAGTACAACTGCTTACAACTACTTGCTAACATGACCCTTGCACAGCACAACTTTACTAAAACATTTGTAGTTAAGTTCATTTTGGTCAAGTTACTTACCATTGCTATCAACTTAGTTTTCCTCTTGTTGATAGGAAGCTGATCTCTGTATCATGCACTTGATGTTGGAATAGGTGTTACAACTGACAAATGTTGTTTCTTTTTTAGTTGGTGATGAAAGTCTGGATGATTATGATGATTTTAACCCCTCTTTCTTGAATTAGTGCTGAATGAAAAATGATTGTTTGATAACTATTTTGAACGTAAATTATGAATTTATTGAAATTTGACATACATTATGATTGGATATGAGACATATGACTTGCGAGGCGATGACTGCAATTTATGTACAATTATAAGTTATGATAATAAATTCTAAGATCAAGAAATCTTAAACTATTTATAAACCATATGTAACATTCTTTAAAATGGAGTAAAGTTGTTAATCATATCCAACTTGGTACAAATGAAATTTATGTCTGGAAGCTTGTACTTCATCTTAATATGCACACTAGCACGATTAATGGAGCGCATGCTTATGGGCTGATCATATGCAGCCAACTTCTTATTGTTTACTCCTCATGGAATATTTGTTCCATTTTTATATGAATAAATTACTAATTATCTCAGTCGGGTCACATCAGCTTGTTTGTAGCCGTTCCACATTCTCTTAGAAGTCTCTTAACCATTTCATTTTGCATGACACATCTGTCATAGATATATGATTTAGCAATTAGCACCTGGATTGGGATGATGTGTTGTTTCTTGATTTTCCAAGAATCTAGATTACCTCTGAGATTACACAACGCCCTAAAGTTGATCTCTTAGAAATTAGGCGGACGGCCCAATCTGCATAATAGAAATCATATATGTTGCCATCTCCTTTTTACATTGTTGCACCTACACAAGTGACGCTGCTCTAAATAAAATATCCCTAAGCATTGTGTTAAGTTTTACCATATAGTCATAAAGCCCGTTTAAAAATAGCATTGCGTTTTCCTAGAGCATTTCCTTAGAGGAAGTTGTTTGAAGTCCTAAGTGATCATTCTGTTGGGCATCTATCATTCTATCTCATTGTGTATTGCTTTAAGCCATCCGTGGGTATCAATGATTGTCGTGTAAGCATATGACTCAAGTCAAAGTTGAGGGTGGGCAAAGTTATTTTGGATGGGATATCTGAGACAAAATGGTAATTGGAATATTTGGGAGTGGGATGCCCTGTGGATAGATCATAAGGCTCATAATGTGGTTGGTGGTTGCTGTGTGAGGACTGAGGTCTATCTAAAGATTCGTGCAAGGGGTGTCAAAAACCAGATTTGGTAAGACCCAAGAGGCACATTTAATTGGGCACATGATTCGACTTATTATATCCTAGCTGATGATCATGAACATTAGAGACAACAAAATATCTTAGAAGCCAAAGGAATATGGGTGTATATTGGGGTTGTAGCGAATAGGGAGTGACAGAATACAGTGTTCTGTTTTCTAGGATAGGAGAAGGCATATAATAATCAAATATTAACTTTAAGACAAATCTTGGCTGGTGGTAAAAAGGAGAATAAATGACGACCTCTTTGTCTGGTCATGCTACTGATTGTGGCCGGAAAGATTATTTTCTGCTGGGGAATATATATATATATATATATATATATATATATATATATATATATATATATATATATATATATATATATATATATATATATATAGAGAGAGAGAGAGAGAGAGAGAGAGAGAGAGAGAGAGAGAGTCCCTATGTAATTGTAATCTAATCCAAAATTAGTCAAGTGACTCTCTAGTTTCTAGTATGGCCGTAGACATGTCATTATTTGAGTCGAACCACATAATACCGTGTTTCTTTTTCTGCATGTTTGTGATCCATGCATTTTTGCTCAACACAATCTGGGGACCTACACCACGGCTAACATTAATGAGGTAAATCAGATAACCCATATATCTAAAGGACATGTGCCATGGTTTGAGCCCTGGACCTCTACTATAGATTTCGTGTCCTTAATCACTAGGATACCATCACAGAGACCTTATCAGACATGACTCATAAGATAACTAAAGATTAGACAAAAATTTCGGTCTTACATGCTTTGTAATATTAGATGGATGGCCTAGCAAGCAGTGAGCCTTCTTAATATAAGGATTCACAATTTCAAGTAGATGTGTTGATGGACAGTGTAACACGAATAAGTGAGATATGCCATGAGACTACAAACGTGAGTCAATCAACCGACTCATTCCTAATTCTTGAAAAACACAATGTGTAGGAAAAAATAATTCAAACAGTTGTGTTTTCGAGTAATTTGACTAATCGACATATGGAAAGGTGAAAACATAAAGAAAATATGATAAATCTAAGGGGGAGTTTGGCTTAGGGAATATAATTTGAGTGAATTGGAATTTAATTTATAGTATATATTAGTTGATTGATTGAGATGTGGCATGATGTTTAAGGCTAGTTAAGAGTATGGATTGTGTGAAATGTTAGGAATCTAAATTTATTTACAAATAGCTAGAAATGATAGATTTCTTTAATCATAGAATTTGATGGAATTTAAACATATTCTTGTTCATTGTTTTTGTAATCCAAATTTCAAAGGGTTAATGTCAGTTTTGACCATCAAACTTTCAGATTTGTTCCATTTAGCCACTGAACTATTTTCTAATTTGGAAATACGATTAAAAATAATGGTTAAATATGTACAAAATATGATAGATGATTGATTTCAATCTTGGTTTTAAAAGACGAGAGGCGCACTGTTGCCAAAAAGGTCTTGGAGCCCGAGTCGTGAGGCGCGAATGCGCGACGTGAGGCATGCGCATTACGTATGCGAGGTGCACTTGTTTTGGTATCACATTTCATATAAAATATAAAAATAACACATTAATTCTACTAACAACTGAAAATGTAAAATACCAAAATATGTAAAATACACACAATCTTCGTTACAATATTTGAATTACTTGAACAATTAATCAAAGAGTGACTCATTTTCTTCTTTTTTCGGCCAAATTTAATGAAACTGACAAGGATGCCCTTGCATCAACCTTTGTTGCGCAGGACTTTGAGCCTCACGGTGCCTGAGGCGTGCTTTTAAAAACACAGAATTTTTCAATATTAATTCCATTTCTCTTCTTTCCTTGTCAAAATGTAGAGAATCAAAAACATGGAAAGGGAATGTTGTTTTTGCCCTTTATTTTCTATGTTAGTCTCTATTGATGTGTCATTATCATTGGTTAGAAAAGCTTGTAAACCTAAACGATTTCATTCCTTACGAACCAAACGCCCGAGCATGAAGAACTATTAGTGGGTGTGTTCAAAGGTTATAATGGTAATCAGATGGCTTTGATGGTGAGTTGTTTAACTATTGTTCTCGATCAAGATGATATTTTTAGGTATTTTATGGCCCAAAGGTACATCTGTACAAGCATTAGAATACTTTATAGATAATCCTGAAATAAACGTAAATAATCATGCCCATTTCTTGTCCATCCACATTTATATTCCCAAACGTAGATGTTTTTTATGGGCATGACCGCATTGGGCACCAACCGTTTGAATTAGTCCTTTCTGAGGCATTGTAGCAGTCATATTTAAGTTTATATCACATGAAGCCTGAGAGTAATAAATACATTATACATCATGTTTGATGAGAAATGATTGTATGTTTAGTTTTCTTTAGTTTTTATGTCGATGCATCAAATATTCAAATTTGCTTCATCTGTGACACTTTTCATGGTACTAAAAACAAGTTTAAATTTATAATCTATATGTTCACATTGACAACTCTGCCTTTAAGATATTGTAGCAAAAAAGAAAGAAAAGAAAGAGCAATAATGCAGTTGCTTCATTAATCAACAAATTTTTATACTCTTTTTAGTCCAAATGTAGCAAAGAACTGGTCTTCCTATGGTTAATCACTATACCTTGACATTTAATCCCTCTTTTATTAATATATTTCTGCAGTGGCATTCTTTATACGTGTGTAATAAACTACTCGCCCGAAATTTATATAATACCTAATAAAGTTGTTGATTATATCAAGAACGAGTCTTTGCCTATCTAATTCGCTTAAAGTCTTTGTCTTCAGAAATCTAGAGCCGTTATTGGCCCACAATAGTTGTCGTGTAGACCCTGGATCGAATATCTCGATTGACTTTTATGCTATTTTAATTCCTCCATCCAATTATACTATTTCATTAAAAAAATTTGCTAATCATTTCTAACTTTTAACTATAATCTTTTCTTAATCTTGAAGGTTGATCGGCATCCACAGTTCAGAAATTCAAGATGCTTGTTTGTTGTGAGAACCGACGGCATATGGATCGATTTCTCTTACCAGAAATGCATTCGAGCTTACATTCGTAATAAATACCCTTCTTATGCAGAAAAATTCATTAAAGAACATTACAAGCGCAGTAGTAGTTAACCACTTAACTGCTCCCAACTATCATCGCTCGGGTGGACCATTTTGTTCACAGATTCGGAAGAAAATCTTAAAACCGACAGACACGATCTCGAAGCTTAGTTGTCGGTGGGAGCAACACCACCGCCATCCTCGAGCAGTCCCCAATGGTGGTAAGATTTCACACACATTTTGTCAATGGTAGATAATAGTAGTTGGATTTAGGGAGGAAAATGATGGAAGTTGAAAGCTTTATCAATTTATTGACCTGTATTGATGTTTGTTTGACTTTTAAAGTAAATGTTTTACAGATTTGGGTTTTAATTTATGCATTAGTTGGACTGGTCTGTTTTTGGGGTGGAATTGGCCCTAAAAGACAAAAATATTTAGTGTTCATAAACTCAACCTGTGAATTTTTTGTTGTCCTGCTACAACTTCAAATGCCATTATTCTTGGGGATGGTTTTTTTAATGGCAAACTCCAGAATAATGTATCATTTTTTATGCTCGAGATACAAGTCGATCTAGTGATCCGAATCCAAAACCTGACCTTAAGCATACCAAAAAATTCAATAAAACCCGGACCGTATGGTACTAGTTTGAGCATGGTTATTCGATTTTGTACACTATTACAATAAGAAAAATACAAAACCAAACCGAAACTTAAAATTCAAGAAATCAAAAGCTGAGAAAACCAAAGTGCTTATAGCCAAGCGGTACCAATATGTTAATCTGGATTTCAGTTCAGAAGTTTTAGTCTCATGATAGATAAAATATGCAGATTTAGATGTAGAAATCTGAAGGTGTGTTCTGTCATTTGACATTGCTCTCGATTTTGGTCTAGCCCTTCGGTTTAACCGTTCTGGCCAGACTTTTACCCAATTGAGATTTGGGTTTCAAATTGATGTTCATTATTAGGATCACAATTAAGGAAAAAAATTATTTGGTTTCAATTCGAACTGAATTCGAATTTGATGTTAGATCAGACCAAACCAAACCAATCGACTTACTAATATTATATAAAAAATGCTTGAATATATTATAACTAGGTTATACACCCATGCACATGTGTTGAATTTAAAAAAATTAATAATAAATATTTATAAAAACACATGAAATAATTATAAAAAATTGAGTTTATTAGATTTTAGTTAATTATATATTAGATTATAATAGATTGAATTGGATTTGATTTTAATTCAAAATTTTATTTTAGTAATGACATGTGACAGATTGAAGTTTGACACGTAGCGAATTGAATGAGGGGTCCACACGTGACAAATTAGTTACTCATTTAATTGGGTGTGTGTCTATATATATATATATATATATATATATATATATATATATATATGCGTGTGTGTGTGTGTGTTTAAGTGAGCACCAACTATTACACAACGCACCAGAAGGTATCACTCTTAAAATTATTTTTTTTTCACAAGCATGTTATAATTAACATTACACAGATGATATATAAATTTCACACAAATTCGAACATTCTAAGTGCATGAATTAATGCATCACATAAATGCACGTTCTCATATATTCAAATTTAGGTAAGTATACGTTCACATCATTTTTTAGGAGCTAGGAGATTTGAATGTATGTGAAATTTACGTATTATCTTCATAATGTTAATTAAAACATATTTATGATAAAAAAAATTTAAAAAGTTTTTTTAAAGGTGATATCTTCTGGTGCGCTGCATAATGAGTGTTAGCCTTTCGAACCATATTTTATACGTTTGTATGTATGACTTAATGCTTTCTTAGTCAAACTTGTTTCTGTCGAAACTAGTGTGGCTGTTCATTAATTTGATAACTTCTCGTTTTCATACTGGCTACTAATAACTATACTTGCGAGTGATGGCAATAAAATATTTTATACTTTATATTTTCCATTAATTAATGTAACATTATTTTAATGTAGCAATTAATTTAATCTAATTTTAATTTATTGTTTTCATATTTTGTTTAACTAGAATCTATGAATAAATTATTAAAAGTCTCAAATTATTTATATATATAGAACATGTAGAACTTTGAAATTAAACATCTTCTTAATAATCCAAAATGGACCAGAGTACTAATCATCGAAAGTTACTTTTATTGGTTAAATACTTAATAGGGATATGAAGTTATCAACATATGCGTAATAAGAGGAAACACATGTATGATTTGTGATAGTATGATACTATGATGTCATCATATAATTTTCATCGATGTAAATAATCTGGGGTGAACCTATGTGTTAACTGATACCGATCCACGTAGGATTAACAACCGGATACCCATTGTAAAACCTTGATTTACTGATTTTTTGTTAGTTCAAGGTTTTCTATGCAACGAAAAATGATTTGAGGGTTTTAATCACAAAAAACTGACAAGTTGAGGGTTTTTTGTGCAATTATCCCTTTATTCTATTCCTACAATTTTGTTAACGAACAACGGTATGTAATATATTAATAATTTTCATAAGGTTTCACATAATATTAGTTTATTACCTGTGTATTACATATGATATTTAAATAACTGGGTTTAAACTTCGACAGTTGGGGATGAAAAATTTTGATAAGAAGCTAATAGTAGAAGAGCGCGGTTGGATAATAAGAGACCATTAAGACTGAAAGATAAGAAGCAATATTCATAGGTTTTCAAAACAAAAACCCTAGTTAGAGGGTTTTTTTATTATTATTTCAATTGTATTTTATGAATGGAAATTGTAAATTATACATGTTATATTCTTGTTAATCCAAGTGGCAGTCTATTTAATCGCCAAGTGACATGTAGTTACTCTTTTCATAGAATAGATATGTATATAATTGACGTCTAGTATACTGTCACTACAAGCAAAGTGTCATTTAGTGACACATGCTTTTAGTGACACAAAAATAAGTGTCAATATATATCACTTTTAGTGACACTTATAAAAAGAGTAGGTAAAAAATAATCTTTTACCCACACTTTTTCTTTTTAAGTGACACAAAAATTTTGTCACAAAATACTTGAGGCCTATACCCACATACTTTTTTAGTCACTAAATATCTATAGTCACTCCACTTTTACCCACTCTTTTTATTGTGTAGGTAAAAGATTTTGACACCTATAGTGACACTTTTTTGACAAAAAAAGAGTGGGTAAAAGTGGAGTGGGTATAGATATTTAGTGACAAAAAAAGTATGTGGGTATAGGCCTCAAGTATTTTGTGACAAAATTTTTGTGTCACTAAAAAAGAAAAAGTGTGAGTAAAAGATTGCTCTATACCTACTCTTTCTTTAAGTGTCACTAAAAGTAAGATATACTGACACTTATTTTTGTGTCACTAAAAGCATGTGTCACTAAATGACACTTTGCTGTACTTTAATAAATAATTATTTCTACAAAATATATATAAATTCGGGAAATTTACGCAGAAAAACCTTCAAGTTGGATCATTTTTCGGATTAAAACCTCAAACCAATTTTATTGCACAAAAACCTTCAACTGACTAAAACTTATCAAAATGAGGTTAAAAAAAAAAAAAAGACTTGCAACCTGATGAACAGATTGCAATATGCTAACCAACCTTTCGTCTTCGACAAACTCTCTCTCCAACAAACTCACTTGTCTGTATTTTATGATTAAAATCCACATTTCGTGTTGATTTCTTTGTTCAAATATGTGTTTTTTTTTGTTGGAATTCACTTTTTCGGCGAAAATCTTGTGGTTACTAGCGACTTGTTGACAGTGGACTGTGACTTTCAACCAGTTATAACCGGTACTATTTCATTTCTGTAAGATTCTATCAGTTCAAAATTTTTTGTGAATGGTTAGAGGCTTTAATCCCAAAAATGATCAAACTTGAGGGGTTTTTTTTACACAAATATCCCTATAAAATCAATTAACTTAATAATCTGCTTTCAGGGATACGTTTATTATTAGTTTTATATTTTTTTATAACACCATTTAAGTGACATTTTATATTTGAAAATGACCAAATTGAGACGGTTTTGATTCTCTTGAAATTACAGTAATGTAAACAATACAAAAATGTGTCAATATATAGACTAGATAAATGATAAAAGTATGTTACCATAAAACTTAAGTCCTACCATTTTACCATTCCTTGCATGTTTGTTTGTTGTTACTTTGGGAGAATAAAAAACCATTTGTGTAGAACAACTTTTGATGCACAAAGTACAAGTAGCAAACATGTTTGAAGAGTACCATAGATATCTTTTGATATTATTTGTACAATGATGGTACTCCCAAAAAGAACCGAAAAATTGGAGGGAAATAAGTGGTCAAAAGTGGTAGTATTCCCATTAATGGCTACAATTTCAACCATCAATCATCAACATTTAACAATAATTACCAACGGGGTTCAGCCCATTTGGTAAGAGGTGTGTGATGTACATGTGAGGTTACGGGATCGATTCCCGCCAAAGACAAGTTGGAATTTAGGTGGTGGAAGTAAGTTCTGAAGTCTTCACTTTGGGCAAAAGAGTAGTTTAGGAGTAGGAGTTTGTCGTTCAAAAAAATTCAACAATAATTGCAATATTGGTAACATTCTTTAAAAAAAACAAGGGAAAATGACATCAAATAGCTCTGAACTTTCGACTTTGTACACATTTATGTAGTGAACTTTTTTTGTGCACATTTGGTAGTCAAAGTTTCAAAATTGTTCCAATTTGGTAGTTGGCGTACCTTTTAGCCGGTTGCTTCCGGTTTCGATGCCTACGTGGACAATTTTTTAATGACGTGGCTACCCGTTTTTATATTATACTTGGTTTTTCTACGTGGCAACCCGTTTTTTAAAATCACCTGGGTTTATAACCGGGTTTTTTAAAAAACGACGTTATAAACCCGGGTGATTTCTTAATTTCATACGGCGTTATAAACCTGGGTGATTTGAAAAAACGGGTTGTCACGTAGATAAAACCGGGTATAATATAAAAAAGGGTAGCTACGTCATCAAAAAATGTCCATGTGGGCATCGAAACCAGATTCAACCGGTTAAAAGGTACGCCAACTACCAAATTGGAACAATTTTGAAACTTTGACTACCATATATGCACAAAAAAAGTTCACTACATAAATGTGTACAAAGTCGAAAGTTCAGAGTTATTTGATGTCATTTTCCCAAAAAACAAATTAGACTACACCATTAAGCTATGTCATTATGTTTTAATTTGTATTATTATGATATTGGTATCATGTTTTTTTGACCTTATGATATAAATTTAGGGTGATGAAAATGGGTTTGAAAAACAAATAACAAAGACTTTGGTATATGATTATTATTATGTTTATGATTTGAATGGGTCCCTTTTTCCCATGTTTACAACTTCATCTTTGTTGAGTTGTGTCATACCTTTAATATGATGGGGGTCCTACACACTAGTAGTATTTTCACTATGCCATTAAAATTTACCATACATAAATTGTTTTCATGACAAGAAAGATGAAAGAACAAGAACAATGTAGAGTCAAACAACAATATCATGAACCAAAACTAGGTTATGCAAAGGTGACAAATCCGGTCCATTTAAGTATACGGGCCAAACGGGCCGACGACTAAAAGATAAAAAATTTACATAGAAAAATTTTCTAAGAACAGATTGTTTAGTATATCATTTTCTAGGAATTCATTTTTATAAAAATTTACGTTTTAACTTAGTTTTTACTACAAGTCATTTTGAGCATTCGACTCATTTGGTCCATTGAGCTGAAATTGCCACCCTTGTTATGTTAATGTAGAGATATGTATTAAAAGTTATTGAAATGTTGTAGGGAAAAAAAAAAAGAAATGTAGACAAACCAACCCAAAAATGTTCAAACAAAATTGATTTACATTGCCAACAACTCAAAAACAACTTAAGAAGATATACACAAGAAGGCCGGCCGTAGGCCGTAGCGATTTACTAAAAATGGAGCATATCTCTATGTGTTGAAGATAGCATAGAGAGTAATTGTACCTTATGGTAAGGTCATGATACTCGTATGCTTCAAAATAAATGAATCCATCTAAAACACAACATTTATGAAATTGCATAGCCACATTTGGAAACCTAATAGAAGCAAAGACACCACTTTTGAAGCATTGACATCTTTAAAGTTTCCTTGCCATATCCTTTAGGGCTATTGTCATACGTACGTCCCTAAATTAATAAACCACACACCACACCTCTTAACGAGTCTTGACACTGATGTGTCCCACGTCAATAAATACATCATCACTAATATTGACGTGTGAGGGGGTTAATAAAAATTAGTGGATGGATGTGTGCTTTTCATGGAGAAAATCTCTTGATTTTCTACCATGTCATATGCATAGAGATTTCATTGTGTGTGGGTCTTACCTTAATAACCATTTAAATTCTATATCAAGGCCGTTCCATTGATTTTTGGGATCCCGGACGAAAACATATAAGGGGGCCCTATACATACACGCATACATACATATATATATGTGTGTGTACAAACATATTTTTTTATTTCTTTTTCGTCCATAAGTTAAAAAAATTAGTTGTAATTTATTTACATAGAGAACTTGTGAAACTAGAGGCCCTAGAAAATTTTGGGCCCTGGACGGTCGCCCCTTTTGGGCGCCCAAAGAGCCGGTGACTATATGTTTCAAGAGTATAGTATATGTTACACTCAAATTTGAGGTTATCTATCTATTCAAAAGTTCTCTCTTTAGTCCCCATGATACAAACATTCTATCTCAATTTTAAAGGATTCCTTCAAATCCAAGAAGTATAACTACCACTTCACAAGTGATTTTTGGAGGCAGATGTATGGACTTAGTAATGATTCAACATGAGATGACAATGCTTTGGTTCAGCTGATTTTCATCATCATTCATTGTAGAGGAGAGTTGTGATTTAGAAGAGTAGGAAGACGATGAGAGAGGAGGCGATGATCCGCTTCCGTCTATTTGAACGAAGACTTTTCAATCCAGGAAGCCCAATCGATCTTTGTTTGTTTAAGTCGTGATGCGTCATGCTCTCCATATTTAAAATGACTTGGATGTTTTATGTTTGATTTATAAAATGTCATTCTATACACACACCACCCTCTTGCTAATTACACACCTCCTCAGCCTCTCTAATTACCATATTAATTTCTCTAATCATTATATAATTATTAGTTGATTTGACTATTAATCATTAAATAAGTATTAAATGATTATCGATTAGGTTGATTATATAATAATTATTTAATTTGTAAACATTAATCATTTAATCATTATCAATCAATGATTATTAATGAATTATATAACGTAAATTTTACACAAATGGTCCTTGTACTTTATTTTATATTACGATTTAAGTATTTAAATTTTATCTACTTTTTTCATTCAATTTTTTTTAAAAAAAAGTATTTTTTTTCTTTTTATCGTTTGAAAATTTATAACCAAAAAGATAATTTAATGATTTCATAAATTACATAATACACACTGATAAAAATAAATTTGTACAAATTAACACTCCATCGGTTTATGCACATTACATTCAGTATTATGAGTTTGTTAATAGGCAAATAACTGATCTTTATACAAATATTCTCATCCACATTTTTTTGTTTTTATGGAACGCCAGTTATACCCACAAACAGTCGGCATTGGATGACATTCCTGCAAATCAACTTTTGTAAAACGATTTTCATGTACATGTGCGGTTGTGATGGATTCATTTTCAGAATGTGGGGTCGACCAAAGAGAAAAATATGTCTTACTGCATTCATTTGTTAAACAATAAAGAATGCACTCATACTTATTAATGATCATAATTACAGAATCGGACATAAACAACCAATGATGACTTGGTGCAAATCCAGAACTTTTCCAATTTAAAGATTCTTTCACTCTTTCGTAAGCGATGATTGTCTTGTAATGTCTTATTTTTACGTAACTCCTTCAATAATTCACCACGAACTATTGACCATTCGTTTTGATGTCGACCTATAGCAACAACTATTGATCAAAAACCACAATTTCATCACCTTTAGCATCTTCTATGCCGATAACATATGGTTGCAAAAATGATGAAATTTCATTTATCAGTGGATGGTTGTATCGTGTTGGTTCCTATATAAAAGTGAATGGAATTTCATTCATTCACATATGCAACCACATGTGCTGGATCTACTAAAAATTAAATAAAAATTACATCATAATCAAATAAGTTTAAAATTATAGTTTAAAATCCATAAGAAAATATATATTTATAATGGTACCTTTAGCATCGTGCAGATACCCTTGTAGTATGATGTAATTATTTACATAGATGTCTTCTGACGAAGATTCAACCAATTTATCACACTTATGTTGAAATAAATTTCAACCTTGTAGATTAAAACATGGTTGACAATTCTTCAAAAAATTTTGGGAGACATGTCATCTGCATAGCAATTTGTTGGCTTGCAGAAAAACAATTGTGCACACTTTCATAAATGCTAACTCTCTCTCTCTGTAACAATCACTTTTGGTTGAACATCTGGATTCATCATTGATTTTAGTTGGTTCAACGCCCAAACGTAATTTGTTGTTATTTCCATGTGCATTATGGCGTAACCAATACTAAACGTCATATTGGTTGAAGTAACGCCAACAAATTTGTAAAAGTGACATATTATATCCGTATGAAATATAAGTTATATAATTAGACAATAAAATTAATAAAAAATGTATAAATAATAATAACAATTAACTTTTTAAATTAACATTTAATATTTAAAACTGAAAGTAGATTACATAGTTGAGGGACCAAAATTGTTATTGAGAATAGGTCAACACTGTCATTTGAAAAATTTTAGGAGAAATGAGGCCATTTTTGCAAGTAAATAGTGTTTTTAGGGACCATTTTCGTAATTTTTAAAGACCAGAGACCAAATCTATAGTTTTGAACAAATCATAGAGAGCATTTTTGTAATTTAGTCTAGTAATGTTGTTTCTAATTGGAAGTTCACGGACCAAATTTTATGTTTGATACAAAATACAGGGACCATTTTTGTAATTAACTTAAAAGAATTGATTTAAAAAAGTAGGGGGTGTGTCATTAGCATGCGGGACCCACAACATAAAAAAACAAAAAAACAAAAGATGATGTGACAATAGAAGGGTGTCATAAGCATAAAAAATAAATATGATTTGACAATAGGGGATGTGTGATAAGTATATGTGGGTCCCACATTTCTTAAAATAAATATACACTGAAGATATTTGTGAGACTCACACTACTAATCAAGTAATTAAGAAGAGAGTATGCAATTGGCATAATCAGAGGATTTGGAGGGTGTGCGTATAGCAACACCCTTTATAAATTTATATTTATCTAGTATCTTTTATATTTCATCCTTTAATTTAGATTTATTATTATTATTGAAAATTAACAAAGTTCAATTCAAATTAAATAAAAATTAAAGGGACCTAAATTGGACCCAAACTATAACTTTAAACTGATTGATAACCTGCTAAACAAGTTACATATAAATTGAAACATTAACGGCATGCTTGGTTGGGGTTATCTCCCATAAAGAATGTTAATTCTTTATTCATTTGGAAATTCCTTCTAAAAATGTCATTACCATAAAATTTCTTCATAAAAGTAATCTTGCACCAGACATTGATGTGTAGCTTCATGATCTCTTGCAATTGTCCTTCTGGTTTGAACATAATCATTTAGAAAAAATGTCACTGCTTCATACCTAACGAGAAATTGTTGACTATGTACATCAAGCTCATTGGTATCTGACGAGTCTGAACTGAACGATGATGAATTTGATGATGATGAATACGAATCCATTTCAATGAAATTTGTTTGTTTCCTATGTAATATGAGTTTTGGTTGGGGAAAATAAATTAATTGAGTTTAAATAGACAGTGTAACAAAATATATGATATTGGTATGAACAAAATGGAAAGATGATATTTATAGAGTTTAAAGTTTAAACAAACAAAAAATTAAATGTCCAACGGCTCAAAGACCTTTCACAAACGACCATCTTTTGCTCTAGATGTACACCCTAATTCGGGGCATTTTTGAAGGTGTGGGAGGCGAGATATTGTTTCCGGCGGGGTCGACACCTATGTGGCATATCGACGGGGCTACGAGACAGGTATATCGCACAACTTAACAATGCTTTTAAATATGAAAAGATGAAATATTTGTTTTTATAATAGTTGTGCAATTAATAGTAGTAATATTAATAAGACTAAATTACATAAATGGTCCATGTGGTTATATGTAATTACGATTTTAGTCCCTAAAAGAATTTTATTACACCACAAGTCCCTAAAATCGAAAAGTTGTAACATTTTGGTCCCTAAAACTATCGGCTAGTTAACCTGAGCCGTTAGTGTCAGTGGCCTTTTTGTCCTTTTGACTTTCAGGGACCATTTATGTAATTTTCATACTTTTATGTTTATTTCTTTTTATTAAAATTTAGGGTAAATTACAATTTTCGTCTCTGTACTTATACACAAATTATGGTTGTCGTCCTTTTCATGATTAAATTACCATTACAGTACTTATAGTTGGCAATTTATTATGTATTTGGTCCATTTGTCTATTATTTTTCTTAAAAGGACGATTTTGCCCTTTCATTTTTATTTCAGTTTTGGTTCTTGATCAAATTATTTCTTTTTATTTCATTTTATTAATAGCTTTTTATTCTTTTACTATTTATTTATTATATTGTCTAATTAATTCTATCAAGATTTAATTGAAGTAATAGGTTATTCAATATGTTGTATCTATTAATTTATTTGATATTATTATTACCAGTATTAGTATTGTTATTTTATTATGATTTGAAGTATTTACATGACTAAGTAGTAATAAATTTAAATAACTTGTATATGAGTTAATTTAATATGTTATATTTTTGTTAATATTTAGTGACCAAATCAGTTTTTGATGTTATAATTCGTGAAAACAAATCAATATGTATTGACTTAACAAAATAATTAAATTAAAATGTACAAGTTAATATACATATGTATAAATTTGGCAAAAAAAAAAAAGGTTAACTATATAAGTATTTATATGAAGTAATATATGATAAAGTGAATAGTTAAAAAAACAAAATATATAAATTAATACGATTTTTTATAAATGAAAAAAAAAATAAAAAGTAAAAATAATTTTAAAAATAAATGTATAAATAGTTGACTATATGTTTGAAATTAAATACAAAAATAATAATACAAATTATATATATAATCAATAAAAACATACAAATTAACTAAATTATTGTTATATATTTCTTCATTTAAACACCTAAATTAATAATAATAATAATAATAATAATAATAATAATAATAATAATAATAATAATAATAATAATAATAATAAAACAATTATAAAATAAAATTTATTACTTTAGTCAAATTGTAATAATAAGAAAAAGTACATATTAAATAAATAATGTTAGAATTACTTTTTTCATGTAATCTACGTAGAATATATGATAATTGACATTCTATACGACATTCTACGTAAATTGTATGTCATTCTACGTAGATTGCATGTCATTCTACGTATATTGCATACCATTTTTATGTAGATTGCATGTCATTCTACGTAGATTGAATGTCATTCTACATAGATTGAAAGTCATTCTACGTAGAATGCATGACATTCTACGTAGATTGTACATATAATATGTTCGTCGATACTCTACATAGAATATGACAGATTCATTTTTCATGTTTTATAATGCAGATTATTTGTAAGATATTAAATTTATAATGATTGTAATAGTTGTTGGATGTTTTTTACATGATAATCTACGTAGATTGGATGATAATCTAAATAGAATATAATACAAGACTACTTGTAAAAAAATCACACATAATTTATGTAGAATGTTATGTTTCTTACATATTTCATATATTTTTATGTTTTTTATACATTTCTATATCTTTTTATGTAGATTAACATTACTATTCAATGTCTTTTTGGTATATTTTATATCAGTTGCGTACCAAGTGTTTGATAAAATGTCTAAATGAAATCTTTTTTTTGTTACAATATGTTTTTGATATATTTTATCAGGTAATCTACGTAAAATATATGATATTTGACATTCTACACGACATTCTACGTAGATTGCATGTCATTCTATGTAGAATGCATGACATTCTACGTAGATTGTACATAGAATATGTTCGTTAACATATTCTATATAGAAAAAAATATATTCTATATAGACATATAATATTTATATATAAAATACGTTATTTTTTTAGCAATTAAATAATTTTCTATATAGAAAAAATATTTTTTTGTATAAAAAACGTTTTTTTTTACTTTAAAAATCAATTATAATGGAAGAAAAATAAAATGAAAATGAAAAAAAATAAGAGAGGGAAAGAGAAAAAGCAGATTTTTTCTTCCAAAAATACTATTTTCACACATTTTCAAGATTCTCTACTATCAAAGTTCAAAATAATTACAAAATTGTCATCCAATATATCAACCATTGATTCTATTAATCCAAAGGCCTTAAAAGGTTCTTAATTTCTCACAATATTTATGGTTCTTAAAAGAACCGTTCCCTATATATATATATATATATACATATATATATATATATATATATATATATATATATATTAGTTCTTTCTTTTTTATCATTTAATTATCCAAATATAACATTTTATTTTTTATTCTTTTTGTTTTATTTATTAATTTTTACTTGTATGTTAATTGTTATTATTAATGTTAACTTTTTTTAATATATTACTATAATTATTTATTTAAATAATTATATGATATACCTGGTTCTTTTTTTCAATTATTTTTTTGAAAATCCAATTTTTTTTCCTATTTTTTTCATTTAAATAAAAATAGAAATTAGTTGTAGTTTTTCATTCGGCAAATCTAAATTTAAATGATTTATTTCTTTTCTCCATTAAAAAATACAAAATAACGATGTGTTGAAGTTTTTTTCATTTGGAAAAAATATATAATCAAAGTGGTTCATAGTTTATTCATTGCAAATACTTACTATTTTTTTTTAATTCTAAATGGTTTGAAAAAAAAATCAAAAATTGGAATGGTTTGTTGTTTTTTAATCAAAAAAATTAAATTCTGAATGGTTTATTGTTTTTTATTGAAAAAAATTAAAGTTGTATTTATTTTTTAATCTACATTTAATTAAATTAGAATGATTTTTTTGTTTGAAAAAATCAAAAGTTATAACGATTCATCGTTTTTTGATCAAAAAAGTTAAAATTAAAATTGTTCATCATTTTTTTGATAAAAAAAATTAATACCAGAATGATTATCGTTAATTAAAAAAATAAAAAATCATAATGGTTCATCGTTTATTTGATCCAAGAACAATATCGGAGTGGTTCGTAATTTTTTTATCGTCGTTTAATTAAAATCGAAATTTAATTTTTTTTCAAACCATTTAGAATTAAAATTTTTTATTAAGTATTTGCAATGAATAAACTACAAACAATTTTGATTATATTCTTTTTCAAAACGAAAAAGTTTCAACATGTCGTTATTTTAAATTTTTTTGAATGGAGAAAAGAAATATATCATTTTGATTCTAGATTTTCTATGACACCCCTCCTGATCCGAGAAATGTCACGTCAACACGATTTTATAAGTGGCAATATCGCAATGACTCTATAACATACGTGTCAGAAGATAATACATGTCACTGCTAATTTAAACTTTCACATTAACATCTTTAACATATAATCTGCTGATTTACAACATCTCAAAAGATACGATCACAATTAACACTAGCATAACCACTAGCAGAGCAGATACAACAGTCTTTGAATAACAACAAGTCCCAACCAACGAACCCAACTACCAATCGTCTCTCTCATTCCCTGAACATGGTAGACTCGAATACGTAAGCTCGTGAGTACGCGAGGGTTAGAGTCTGCACAGTAAGCACATAACACACATACAAATAGCACATACACGCATAACCACCTCTATCTTTGTCCCTGGCAATCAACAATATACTCAGGTATGAACACATAGCATGAGATCTGAAGCCCTGCACACAGAATCACTGAGGGGACACATCCCGGCTAACGACCGTGTACGGCGGTGGTTAGCAAAAACCCTATAGCACGGGCGCGAACTGGCTACAGGCCCTTCCGTGTATACACGCCCAAGGACTGTTAGGGACAGTCAACCCGCACGATCACCCATCGCGAATCACCGTCTGTATGGAACTCATCACGGACCCCTGGACTGGATCTCATTTCATGCACATATATCACATAGGTAAGGATAGAATCATACCTGACGCTCGCGTCCCTGTCTCATACACAGTACACAACATATACATAGCACTAGCTACACAGCTAAGACCCACAAAAATGATCCCGGGTTTGAAAAGTACTCGAGTACTCACCTGTCTATCGCTGGTGGTCTGGTTTTCCCCTGTTCGCTACCATGGTTGTCCAGAAGGTATCAAATCCCTCCCAACTCATTTCCAGCTCCAAAAAATCACCAAATCAATACATAATACCTCCCTTACAAGCTTTTAAGCTGACTCTCAATTCACAACAACATATATCACGAAATCAAGGATTAATCATAGTTACTTACCCTTGCAATCCTCAAAACTCAAAAGAAGATGAAGAAGACCAAATTCAACCACCAATCTTTGTGTTTTCTTGCTGCTCAACACACGCACACACCCACAGACTTTTATTCTGTTTTTGGCATAAAGGAGGGAAGGAAACACAAGCTCAAAGCGACATCTAGATATATTATTTACACTTTTAGTGGGTTCCGACCCAATAACCCGCACCCAATACCCAATTTTCGCAATTAATATCCACTTAACCGGATTAACTCCACGAACTCATAAACACAATCAATCCACTAATATCACAACCAGTGACACGTAACTCACAAACCCGACACGTATCAATCCACTACTCAGGCTATCACTCGACCAACACAATAATAATAAATTAAACATCCACTAAAATAATTACACGCAATTGTTCTGAAAACGGGATGTTACATTTTCCGAACGAAAAATACTACAAGTAGTTTTTACTTTTATTTTTCTTAAATGAAAAAAATAATAGAGAAAGATTTGGATTCTCAATGAATTATTGAGAAAAAAAATTAACAGAATATATCATATAATAATCTTAAATAATAATCATAGTAATATATATAAAAAGTTAACATTAATAAATACAGTAAACATACAAATAAAATTTAATATCTAAAACAAAAGGAATAAAAAAAATAAAATGTTACATTTGGATAATTATATTATAAAAAAGAAAGAAATACTAAATATATATCTATATATGAAAACAAATTTTGATATAAAGAAATAAAGAAAAATAAATAATAATGAGTAAAAAGTATGAAAATTACATAAATGGTCTATGAAAGTCAAAAGGACAAAAATGCCCCTGAAACTAACGGCTCAAGTTAACTGCTGTTAGTTTCAGGGACCAAAATATTACAAATTTTCGGTTTTATGGACTTGTGGTGTACATTGGCGGAGTTACTTGTAAAGGAGGGGTAGCCCGTACAACGGGTCTGTAATTGCTATTCCCGTAAAGGATTCAGCACCTTTGATGATTCTTTCACAATACCCAAGAAGAAACAAGCTCAATAATGGGGTAATAATGAAGAAGACAAAGAGAATATTGAGAGAGAATAAAGTGGCGGCTGCAATGTAATATTCAATATGTTTCAACCGTGTGATACAAAGAAACCCTAGGAGCTATAAGTAGCTTCAATTAATTAACTTTGAAGCAATGACAACTTTGGCCCCTAGACTTTTACAATGAAATAAATTACAAGGAAACAAATACAAGACTAAATACTAAGACAATAATTATTACAAAATAACTCCCTATGATCGAAATTAAATGTCTAACATTCTCCCCCTTTTCGATCATTTAGGAGGTCTTGGAACTCTGGCATGATCTGTTGATTCTCGGAGTCCAAGGATGACGTCGAAGCGTCTGGACTTGTCTCATATGTAGCTGTTCGTTCAGGAGGTTAATGCCGCTGAGGGTATCCTGTATCTCCTTTGGTGAGCATCTTTGTTCAGGATCTGGTTGAGCATCAAAATCTTGTACTTTCTGTGTTAGTGCAGCTCGAACCAATCGGAGTGTACCATCAGAGTAACATGGAAGATCCTCAAAGCGCATGAACCTTTTGAAGCCCTTCTGATTGACAAAAATGACACCCGGACCTCCTCTAAAGATAACTCTGTATGCAGGATGGTGGGCTAGAAGGAAGCTGTCTTGTTCTGGTGCTCGTAGGCCCACTTTAACCAACGCGCTCTCGATCGCCATCTGGAAGTCTCTGAGGCACATAATGATCGAGCGGCGGTTCATGCTTCGAACTAGGGCACCTACAACAGTTATGTGGGTCATACGTTTTTTCATGCGATTTTTCAAGCAGTTGTGTAAAAACTCAACGTCGTCCGCCATTATGAAGTCTAGGTCATTCTCGAAGATGTCATCAGCCGTGCCATCTTCTCTTTCTAGTTGGAAGAAAGGATAGTAGACTCTGGCTCTTTTGCACATGGTTATGGTTCGGAGTTTCTTTATCTTCGATTTTGAGACCTTTGACCTTCTTTCCCGGAGCATTAGTTGATAGTATTCGGCCTGTTCAGCTTTGGTTACATTTGTAAGTTCCGTAAGTAGACGTCTGCTGAAGGATCCAGGCTTCTTTCTGAATACCATTTTGAATCTTTCTTCTAAGTACGGGTTCTGAAACAGCTCCGGGGGAAACTTCTGTAAGAATTCTTTAAGGCCCTGAACGGGGGGTTCTTCGATTTCATCCTTTTTAGCTTCAAGAAGTTTTATGATTGTCCCCTGCCGTTCTTGTCGAATTTTGTCCTTTTCTTCTTGAGGCAGTTTTTGTACTTCACCTTTTGAATACTGACCTACCCAGAATATTTCATCTTTTCTAAATACACCAGGTCCTTCTGGAGTTTCATCGAAGCAATCTACCCTTTTGGTTTGTGAAGGACCTGTGAGTTCGGTTTGTTGGACTGGAGGAGGGCTTGGAGATCTTGGGGGGCTTGGGACAATATGGGATTGTTTGAGAGACTGGGGAGCTTGAATAGATGAAAGGATTTCTTCTTGAGGGGCTGGTGGTGGTGAGTTTAGGAAGTCAAAGGAAGAGGATGAAGATTTTTTCGTTGGAGATTCGGGTTCAGGCTTAGGAATTATAAAGGGTTCGATGTTGTCAATATCGGAGTCTGAATCAGATACCAATATGATTTCAACTTTCTCATGAGCTTCCTCGAATTCTACTATAGCTGTCATCGGATCCAGTGGAGCTGGACCCTCGAACTTGGGCTCGTCTTCTATCAATAAGTATTCTTGAGCCTCCTGCCTCTGTTCTCCTGACCCCTGAAACGCCGTCCCTTCGGTGGTCTCTGCTCCCCCTATTAACAGCATGGGGTCCTCATACTGAACTTTCTGCCTTTTCTCCCCCTCATGACGATCAGGGTCGTCCCGATCATCATGCTTTCGTTTTGGGGCCTCTGCCTGAGGACGGCACTGGAGTTCAATTACTGCAGACTCCAGGCGGTCCATTCTGGAATTAATCTGCTCCTGGACTTGAAGGATTAGACGTGTAAGCGCATCGATCTTATCCGAGATCTGCCAGTTCGTTTTGGACTGAATGGGGTCCTGGTGGAGTGGCAGCTCCGGAAGCGACACCCTTACCCTTGATAAGTGAGAGAAGGGCGGTGTGACGTTCCTCGGCAGCTTCCCTTTGGGCGTCCAGGTCAGCCCGGGTAATCACTCCGGCAGCACGTAGAGCTGCCGTTAACATCTCCAAATTGATTGGGAGATGGCCGGAAGTGGATGGCGTTGATTGAGCCACTCCCGGTCTTCCTTCCGTCATTTCTGGCTCCTGTATAGGACGCTCAGATCAGGAAGTTTGTGGAGCTGCCACAGAGGCAGCTCTTGGGGATGCCACGGAGGCATCGTGCGTTGTGTCTTTGTGGGGGGATGGAATTGTGAATGAAGGAAGTTCGGTCACGTGGGGAGGAGTGTGACCTCTTTCAACACCGCCACTCTCCGAATGAGAGGGCGATGGTGTATATGCGATAACCCCGTGGAATGAAGTGGTCTCCCTTTGAGGGGAAACCAAGTGGGTGGTGGTGGTGATTTCGACCGTTGGACTGACGGTCTTATGGTGGGAAGTCCGACTGATTGGGCTTAGTTCACCCTCGGATGGAATATCTCTCGCTCGCACGACAGAGACAGTTCGTTCTGAGTCCGCTGTCTCTGCCGCCTCACCACCTGCTCCCTCGCTTACCAACACATGCTCCCTCTCACCTATACCCACAGATTGTTGAACTTCCACCTGAGCTCCCTCATCCTCACTCATATTGGCCTCACCCTCGGATTGGCTAGTCTCAGTCGATTCTGACTGAGACTCATCCGGATAACACTCTTGAATATACGCCCTAACCCGTTCCAACCCCCTTGCCCTCATTAGAAGAGATAGTGGAATTGTCATTATTGGCACTGTAGGGGCCCCCTTTGGTAGAGTTAGCTTTTGAATTGCCACTGTGGGGTAGACATCTGCCTCAGGACGTTCGTGGATATCGTCATCATTGTCCATGGCATACTGGATTATTAGCTGCAGAAACCGTTGGAGAGGTATGTATTTTCTTCCTTTCTTGGTTCCCCTCTCCACATGGACTCGTCTTAATTCCTCGAAGAGGAAAGCAGCATAATCCACATCTCGGTCAAAGGCAAAGCCGGTGAGCATGGCTAATACCTGAGCCGATGCGGAGTCGTGGCCAGAGTGCTTCGCGGTGAAGCACTTGTTGATAACATCAAAGAGGATCCGCCAGTGAGATTGAAGATTTTTGGTGCGAAAATCTGAGGGTTTGGAAAGAGGGCCATCATAACCGAGGGTTTGGATTTCAGCTAGGGTTTCGATGATGGATGGGTTGGGATCAAAATGATCGCGGGTTGGTAGGTAGAATTCGGCGGGTAGGTGAAGGATATGGCGTATGGCGGGTATAGTGAGTTTGACTGGAACACAGTCGATGGTTGATGTAAAATGGGGTTCGGCGTCAGGAACATACTACAATCTGTTCCAGAATTATTGCAGATAAATCTGGGGAACAGTGATTGCTGTGGATAAGGCGTAATAGATTGGGTGGTGGGTGAGGATGTCGAATGCAAGGGTCTGGGGTTCTTTGGTTAGAATGGATACGTCGAGCTGCCAGTTGTGCGGAATAAACTCGACAAACTCGGCGTTGGGGAGGATGGATTGTTCTGGGAGTTGGGCGTTATTATTTGGGATGGGGGGATGGGGAATGGTCAGGTTAACTGCTGGTTCCATCATCCTGCAAGGGTGCATCAAAGTTAGAATAATAAGACTTTAAATGATAAGGCATTGATGTGAAGTGTAGATTAGTGTGAAATAGAAACTGCCTGATCTGTTTAGCATCGGGTCTTTATTAGTAGAATAAAGTCAAAAGTCAATCGTTAAGAGACCGATGTTAGATCAGACCTTTTCACTCAAACACTAATCCTAACTCTAATCAATGGTGCACTGGGATGAAAATATTTTTGTATTTTTTTAATTTATAGTGAAAATGCAAAAAAATGGAAAAATTTAAAAAAATGCGAAGTGTTGGATTTCGGATGGTCCGAATTCGGATGAACAGTGTCATCGAATTCGGATCAGCCCGAAATCCGGATGATGCATGAAAGGGGATGTTGGGGTCCGAATTCGGATGGTTCATGAAGAAGGACCGAATTCGGATGGGAACCGAAATGGATGTAAGTGATGATGCGGATTTGACCCGAATTCGGATGAATTTGTGATTTTGGTCCGAATTCGGATGGGATGTGCGGATGGAATGTTACGTATGCAATGAAGACAAAAGACCGAATCCGGATGGAACACAAATTCGGATGAGGACCGAATTCGGATCTCATCCGAGTTCGGATGAACAGGACAGAAACACTTAGGCTTAAATGTAGTTTTGAAAAATGTGAAGAACCGAATTCGGATCAACAGTGATCCGAATTCCGATCATCAGATGTCCGATTTCGGATCTACAGTGGTCCGAATTCGGTTTAGTTACTTTGAAAAAGTTGAAAATTTAGCCTAAGTGGGACATCCGAATTCGGGTGTTGGTCCGAATTCAGACGTCCGAAGATGCATGCAGCAGTTAATGAGTTCATGCAATTTATGAACGTGAACAGTTAAAATTTTAACAAAAATGCATGAAATTACAGATCCTAGTCTAAAAACATGTAAGGAACAATTTATATAACTATAACTAACTAAACAAAGTAGATTTAACATCCTAAAAAATAGTAAAAACCGAAATGAAAAAGGAAGAAAAAATCGAGAATCAAACAGTTAAACTAGGAAGATAAATGCTAAAATAAAATGTGTTACCTGATGATGCCGAAGTTAAAAAATGCAAGAAAAATGGAGAAAAACGAGGAGTCACAAAGCTTGAAGTATGGTTATGGTGGTTTGGGCGGTGGTCGACGAGAGAAAAGAGAGAAGGGGAAGAGATATTTTTGAAAACTTGAAGGAGAAGGAGTTGACCTTTGACTCCCACCCTTTTAAAGTCAGATGGGTCGGGTCGGGTCAGCAAAAAGTTCCGCGCCCAAGGTGAAATGGGCCGCCGGTTTTTTTTTGTTTCAAAACACACCAAAAACACAACACAAATAAATATTGGGCCTTAAGAAAATAAATGGAAATAAAAAAAATTTTAAACAAAGAGTTGGCCCAATTTATTAAATCTTTTTGAGTATTTTCTTTGAATCAAATAAACAAACAAAAAATATTTTTGGTATTTTCTTTTAGAATCTAAGAGAAGATAAAAACTAAACCAAACCAAAATAAGATAAAATAAAATATTTTTTGATTTTTGATAAATTCGAACACTTAAAATCTTTTTGGGATTTTCTGACGTATTAAATGAAACTTAAAATTAATTAAGATATGTCCAACCTAAAATTTGAAATTTAACTACAAAAATTAAACGGAAACAAAGAATTATAAAAATTAAAATCCTAACTATACTCCCCCTCAAATAGATACCGGTTCCTTTCCTTTTTGTTTTTCTGATTAAGCTCGTGACCCTTTTTCAGCATTTAAGATACAGACAAACCTGGATAATGTTTGCGTCCTACTCCGTGATGAACAATTCACATAGCAATTTGTCAGGATCATTAATTATTAAAAATGTACACAGATAAGGAAATATTGAGTTTCAATTTTGTGACACAATCCTTAAATTTAAATAACAGATATTTTCTAAAATAAAGGAATTTCAATCACGATAGATTGAAATAGAATTATTTAAGACAATATCTGATATTTAATTGGAAGGCGGATTCAACATGCCGATATGGGATACTAAAAACTGAAAACGAGGTTCGTCTAAAGCTTTAGTAAATATATCCGCAAGTTGATATTCCGTGCCAACAAAATACAACTCAATGGTTCCCTTTTCTACATGATCTTTAATAAAATGATACCTGATATCTATGTGTTTTGTTCGAGAGTGTTGCACGGGATTGCAAGAGATGGCAATTGCACTTCGAGAATCACAGTAATTTGGGATATTGGTGAGTGAGAATCCATAATCGCGTAATTGTGTTCTCATCCACAGCACTTGAGAGCAACAGCTTGCAGCTGCTACATACTTAGCCTCAGCTGTGGATGTGGAAACACAATTCTGCTTTTTGGAAGACCAACTCACCGGTTTATCTCCTAAAAATGTATTCTTCCCGACGTGCTTTTTCTGTCAACTCTACAACCTGCAAAATCAGCATCTGAAAAAGCGGTAAGATCGAAATCGGTTCCCTTTGGATACCAAAGACCAAGTTCGGGTGTACCCTTAAGATAACGAAAAATGTGTTTTACCGCAGTTAGGTGTGATTCTTTTGGGTCGGCCTGAAATCTAGCACAAAGACATGTTGAAAACATTATATCCGGCCTACTAGCAGTCAAGTACAGTAAGGATCCTATCATCCCTCTGTAAGTTGTATTATCGACACTTTTCCCAGAAGGATCGGTGTCTAACTTACAGTTGGAGGCCATGGGAGTTGCGATACTTGTGCAAGAGTCTAACATATACTTCTTGAGAATGTCAAGAGTATATTTCGACTGGTTCACAAAAATCCCATCCTCAAGTTGTTTGACTTGTAATCCGAGGAAAAAGTTCATTTCCCCCATCATACTAATCTCGAACCTGGACTCCATTAGGGCTGAAAAATCCTTACAAAAATTACTGTCAGTAGATCCAAATATAATGTCGTCGACATATATCTGTACTAGCATTATATGTGGGCCTTCCCTTTTAGTGAACAGAGTTGTGTCCACCACACCTTTACAGAAACCGGCAGAAATAAGGAAATTGGAAAGACTATCATACCATGCTCGAGGTGCTTGTTTTAAACCATAGAGGGCTTTATCTAGCACATAAACATGGTCAGGTTTATGTGCGTCAACAAAGTCTTGTGGTTGTTCAACATACACCTCCTCGTTAAGTTCACCGTTTAGAAAGGCAGTCTTGACGTCCATTTGGTACACTTTGAAATCTTTGTGTGCCGCGTACGCCAAGAAGATTCTGATTGCTTCGATCCGTGCAACTGGAGCGAAGGTCTCATCATAATCTATCCCTTCTTGTTGTCGGTAGCCTTTGGCAACAAGTCTTGCTTTATTCCTTATCACAATGCCGTTCTCATCTCGTTTGTTCTTAAAGATCCACTTTGTTTCGATCACTGTACGGTCTTTTAGTTTGGGAACTAACCGCCATACTCATAGCTGTTCAAACTGGTTGAGTTCCTCTTGCATTGCAACTATCCAATCTGGATCTGTTAGGGCTTCATCCACACGAGCGGGCTCTATCATACTAAGGAATGATGCGAAGAGGCATTCATTAGTAGACGCCCTACGAGTTTGGACTCCTGTTGAAACATCACCAATGATTTGATCTGTTGGGTGACTTCGGGTCCATTTAATCTCGTGTGGAAGGGGTGCTCGGGATGGAACCTCTGTGGTTAATGTGGGGATGGATGAAGATTCATGGTCAATGGTTTCAAATGATGGTACCACTGGTTCCGGTTCGATTCCCGAGTGTTCAGGTGAAGGAAGGATTGTTGGTATTATATGTGAGGGTATTATAGGAGTAGATTCAACTGCAGATGTGTCGGTGGATGATGTAGATGGATGAGGATATGTTGATGAAGATGGAGCGGAGAAACTTTGTGGCGCAGTTGAACTGGAAGGATCACCTACATTATTGACAACATTAGACACAGTAGCGTTAGGACCGAAAAATTCAACATAAAAAGGATCAAACAAATTAACCAAATCATAAGAAGAAAAAGAAATGGGGTTATTAGAAGAGTCTCCAGGCATTTGAGTAATGCGAGGTCCTGATTGATCAACTTCGGGTGCCAGTTCAGCCAACTCATCAAATGTGACATGCACACTTTCATTGACTGTTCTGGTTCGGGTATTGAATGCGCGATACGCCTTCGAGTTGGATGAGTATCCAATGAAGATCGCTTCATCCGCCTTTTCGTTAAACTTCCCGAGGTTGTCTTTGTCGTTCAACACATAGCACCTGCAACCAAATACACGTAATTACTTGATAAATGGTACTTTATTCAAAAAGAGTTGGTAAGGAGTTTTGTTAAAGCGCTTATGGATAATTGAGCGATTTTGTCTATAGCAGGCTGTTGATACGGTTTCGGCCCACAAGAACGGAGGTAGCTTTGAGTATGTGAGCATTGTACGAGCAGCTTCCACAAGCGTACGGTTACGCCTTTCCACGACCCCATTTTGTTGAGGTGTTCGAGCAGCAGAGTATTGATGTTGAATACCTTTGGATCGAAGGAAGCCCTCAACTACCGAGTTCTTGAACTCCGTGCCGTTATCTGATCTGATTGATTGCACTGACAGCTGCTGTTGGGTCTCGACACTCTTGATAAAATCTATGATTTCTTGAGATGTCTCGTCCTTAGAACGCAAGAACCTGACCCAGGTATATCGTGAATAGTCATCAACGATAACCAACACATATCGTTTCCCGTTTATGCTTTGAGTCCGCATCGGTCCGCATAAATCCATGTGAAGTAACTCCAATACTCTTTTTGTTGATGGTTCGGGCTTTGGTTTGTGAGATGATCGTTTCATCTTTCCTTTCTCACAAGCTCCACACAAATGGTCCTTTTCGTAGCGCAATTCAGGAAGACCTTTAACCAATTGTTTCGCAGTCAGCTTGTTGATATTATCAAAGTTCAAATGGGATAATCTTCGATGCCACAACCAAGAGTCTTTTGAAGAGGCTTTTGATAATAGGCAAATGTTATCCTTCACTATTAGCTTGGCTACGTCAATGGTGTAGAGGTTAGAGTTTCGGGAACCTGTTAGGATTTCTTTTCTATCCATACTCTTTTCACTGCAGTTCTTAGCTCTAAAAGTTACCTCTAGTCCTTTGTCACAGAGTTGTCCTATGCTAAAAAGATTATGCGATAACCCCTCAACATAGTCAACGTTCTTGATGACCACATTATTTAGAACTAAGTCCCCGTATCCTTTGATGTGAGCTTGATGGTTGTTCCCGAATTTTACCGTTCCGCAGTACTGTTCAACTACGTTGGACAGCAATTCTCTTCTTCCCGTCATATGCTTGGAGCAACCCGAATCCATATACCAAATAGACTTAGCCTGAAAAGCAAATAAATTCATACAAATGAAAATCTATATGCATTCAAACACATCCATTTTTTAATTCACAATCAAACCGTGTTCTGAACCGAGATGTTCAGAAAACATGATGAGTTAAGACCGGGTCCTGGGCTGTGTGCACAGAAGCCAAAAGTGTCGGTTTAAGCACAACCGACAAGCAAAAGAACGGGTCCTAGTCTATGGTAACTAGAAGCCATTTCACTGAAGAACGGGTCTTGATCAGAAGTAACCAAGAACCATCTTCACAAAGATCACACAACTTTGGGTACCAACCTCAATATGGGTCTCTTTTTGTTAGGAGTTCCAGATTTATATGGCACGTGTACAGTTTTAGGAACCCATTTAGCATTTGTGTGTGGTCCGGATGCATAACCCTTTGGAATCCATTGAAGATTGGATTTATTGGGCTTTTGAACCTTAGGCGCTGAAATTGTCTTTGGGTTTTGTCTTTTTGAGACCTTTTTGACCGTTGCTTTGGTTTTGGGCCTTGGCAACGGACAAGTCTCAATTTTATTTGAGGCCGATGATGCAACATTTTTAGTTTTCTTTTTCCGAATTCGTTTAACAGGATATGGCACGAAAGCATTCATTTCAGGAACCTGTCGTCTATAGCGAGTTAGACATAGATTAAATAATTCACTGAAAGAGTACTTTAAAGGAACAACAGGATTCGGTACATCATTACATGCATTGTCACACACATTGTTACACAAATTGTCTTTAGAGATTACAGACATCCTATCTCTAGTAACAAATTCATTTGGCATTATAGCCTTCTTCACAAAAAAACTCGTAAAATCCAGCATGGTGGTTTTTGGAACTCTTCTTATATGATCTGTAGGAACAAAACGATTAGAGTCAGTAAGCATGGAAGATTTAGACTTGACAGAATTTTCTTTTTGTTGGTGAGTGGGTTTCTTAAAAGACTTGGATTTGATCTGAGTCTTTTTAGAAACCTCATTTTTGAAAGACTTTGAACATTCACCTTTATAAATGACAGAAGAAGTTTCAGCTTTGGTCTTACCTTTATTTGATGACACATATGAAATTTTTGTGAAATGAGAAATTGTTTGTTCTTTTGAAAAATCTTTCAATTTTTGTGAAACCATTTCAAAATTTTCTCTGTAGACAGTTACTTCCACAGATTGTTGAAAAGTTTGATTCACCAATTCTTCTTCGCTCTTAAGAAGAGCATCTTGAAGATCAAGAGCTTTCTTTTGAGACGACTTCAATTCCTTTTCTAAAACAGTGATTTGTTGTTGAAGAACTTTTGCAGGAATATAAAGTTGAGGAGTTGATTTTACGGTTTCTGTTTTCAATTCAGCTTCTGAATAAGTTGACAAGAAGTCTTCCTCTAAAGTGGGTACTCTAGAAGAATAACTCTCGTTAAGTTCTTCATATTGAAAAGAAATTTCTTTTTCTTTATGAGCAACACATTTCTCATTTTCTTGGTTTAAAACTTCTTTTGATGACTCAAAAAAGAAAGATTTAAGACCGGCTCCCATATAATTCATGTCATAAAATAAAGGTAAAACATTTTGTGCTTTTTCCAAATATTTAGGATTTTTAAAACTGATTCCTTGTTTAGAATGATAAAATCTAGTTTCTTTGAGCTGATTTAAGTGGATAGTTTGTTCTGTTTGACCCCTTTTTAAGAATGCATCGTCAAGGGTCTATATTCGTGAGTACAAACCTATCATTTCTTCTTCAATCATTTTATATTTTTCTAAACTGTCTATATTTTCCATATTTACCGCATCTAACTGTTTTGTAAGTACAGAAATTTCTTTTTTTAATGAGAGTTTTTCTTTTGATAATGTTTCCATGCAAGATTCAAGATATATATTCCTGTCCTGAACATCTACTTTTTCTATTAACATCTGTTTTATAACATTGTGATTAGTTAACCACTTTGAATTATATAATTCAGATGACTCTTTTAAAGTTTGAGCTTGATGTTCAGCCTGTACACACTTTGCAGTTTCAGCATTTAATCTAGCTTGTAGATCAAAAATATGTGTGTGCAGTGTACATTCATTATCTACAAATAAATTATTTACATGTTCAGGAATGTAACAGGAATATACCTCATTTATCTCAGAACCGGATGTAGAGCATTCAGGATCGTTGGTTGTGGTCATCAGACATGCTGGTGGATTTTTCAATGTCTCCCCCTTAGCAGATGATCTGAAGTTTCAGCAGTGGAAACGGCACAATGCTCCAACCCAATACGATCAACCATGTAACAGTTCTTGCCATTGTCATCCTCCTCGTCGGTATCTTCAGCATCCCAGTAATCCTCCTGGGCGACGAGGGCCATCGCGTCGGTTCTTTTCTTTGCGGCGTCGAGCTTTCTCTCATAATAGGCGACGTCTCTGTCAAAATTGTTCTTACACTCCCGAGCAAAGTGGCCCGGTTTACCACACTTGTAACAGAGACGTTTGTCTGCGGCTTTCGGTTCTTCTGCTCTCGGCCGTTCATCTCTTCTCTCGGCCGGCCTTTTGTTGGGGCGGCGATGTTCTCTGCTGTCGTCTCTCCGTCGATCTCTTCTCTCATCCTCTCGCCTGTCATCTCGGCGGTCGTCCCGACGATCGTCCCGCCTCTCATAGTCCTGCCTGTCGTCCCTTCGATCATCGTGCCTATCGTCTTGCCTTTCATAACGGCGATCATCTCGATATTCGCGTCTATCGTCATACCTTCGGTCATCCCGATCATCCCTTCGGTAATCGTCCCTGCGATAATCATCGCGTCGTTCATCCCTACGGTCATCTGAGTACCTCCGTGGACCGGTGTCATAACGGAGTTGATTGTTAGTCTTGTTGGAGAACCGTCGTTGTTGGAGACGATTGGTCCACAAGGCTATTTGTTCCTGTATAGAAGCCTCTTCCTCATCAAATACCTCACGTGGAGGAGAAGCATACCTGCACTGCGATGACGATGAACCTGGAGCAAAGGACGGTGTCGGAATATTCATGTTGGTGATCAAGGCGAGTGAATCATTGGGTTTCAATTCGGTGTTGGCTGATAGCAGTAGAGAGGCCAATTGATTCGCCATCAGTTTTTGTTGATCTACATCCCCTTGATACTTCTTTAGCTCCTTAAAGACGACATTGATGGATACCTCAGGAATGTTCAGGACTCTTTTCGTGGCCCGACAAGCAAGCTGCCACTCGGGGGCTAGTGCTGCAAAGAACTGGATATTGATGTCATCCATGTCCTTCTTGATGTGCAGTTTATTCAATTCATTTAGGACCGCACAAAACCTGGTAAACGTGGCTTGCAGAGATTCCCCGTCTTTTGCGCGGAATTCTGTAAACTTAGCCTTGGCCTCCTCAATCTTGGCCCTATCATCCGGATCTGCCCCCAGCATTTGGACTTCCAATTCGTCCCACATTTCCTTGGCAGACATTTTTCTGTCGACGCCAACCAGAATATCAGTGGGGAGGGCCTGATAGATCAGATATTCGGCCCTCTTATCTGCATGTTGTCTGTCTCTCTCGGCGTCATTAGCCGGTTCTCGTTCAACTTTTGAGGCTAAGACAGGGGGGTCAGCCTCAGGTCGGGCTGCTATTTCCCGATAATAGATGACGGGACCCTCGGAAATGGACTGAAGCATTAAATTCCCAAGAGGCTGCATCCCAACGAATTTGAGGAACCGGAATTTCCACTGTTCATACTCATCGGGATAGAGAACAGGTGGTCTCTTCTCAGATCCGAGTACGAGAGCTTCGCGAGACATGATATTTGGTGCTGATGAAATAGATAAGATCTTACAGATGGAAACTTGATACGGATGGGCTGGACTCTGGAAGAATAGCACTGTGGGTGGTGCTAATTCGGATAAGACACTGATTTCGGATGGAATAGTATTTCGGATGGACTGGGTTCGGGTGAACAGTAATTCGGATGGGCTTTGGGTTCAGATAAAAGCCAATACGGATGAAGACCTAATTCAGATGGCCTTTGATTTCGGATGATAGCCTAATTTGGATGAGGACCTAATTCGGATGGCCTTTGATTTCGGAGGATATCCTAATTCGGATGAGGACCTAGTTCGGATGGGGCGAAGTCAGATGGACCGAATTCGGATATACCGGATTCGGATGAACAGTATGACTTCGGATGGGAACTTCGGATGAACAGGTTGCGGTTCGGAGGAAATGAGGGAACCGAATTCGGATGGTCCGAATTCGGGTGAACAGTGGACAGGGCTTAGGAAAATGTCCAGGTAGGGACCGAATTCGGATAGTCCGAGTTCGGATGGTCCGAAATGGATATGGTCCGAATTTGAAATTTAAAAAATTTAAGCACAAGTCCACAATGGTAAAAATGGGAATGCCTGATCTGAACTTCGGATGGACGGAAGTTCGGATGAGACCGAAGTAGGGTCCGAAATTGGCAGTGGGAGGTCCGAAATTTACCTAAGGTTGGTCCGAATTGGACCGAAGTGAGGTCCGAACTAGGATGGTATTTGGTCCGAATTGGGATCTTAATTGGTCCGAATTGCTACAGTAACAGGTCCGAATTACAGCAGGTTTTAGCAGTTTTCTAAGGCAGAACAGTGCAGAGTTGATTGTATCAGTTGTAGAGCCTAAAAAAGTTTCTAAATGATTGATAAACTGTTTTAAACACTTTTGGTGACTTAAAATAACTCAAAACACTTAAAATCAGTAAAGAACAAGCTCAAAACCCACTAAAAACCCATATTTTTTAAACTTCTCTAGACTCCGATTCTTGATGATTTTAGAGTTAATATGGAACTAAATGAGCTCAAAATCAGTATGTGAAGATATTGTGATGATTATAAGACTATAAGAACACAATAAACACGTAAGAACCAGAGAAAAAATGATCTAACCGAATGGAGAATGAAGAACACGAAGAACACAAGGAAAAAACCCAGCAGAATCCGTAATATTCAGTTGAAATCCACCTTTTGGGCTCTGATACCAATTGTAATTGCTATTCCCGTAAATGATTCAACACCTTTGATGATTCTTTCACAATGCCCAAGAAGAAACAAACTCAATAATGGGGTAATAATGAAGAAGACAAAGAGAATATTGAGAGAGAATAAAGTGGCGGCTGCAATGTAATATTCAATATATTTCAACCGTGTGATACAAAGAAACCCTAGGAGCTATAAGTAGCTTCAATTAATTAACTTTGAAGCAATGACAACTTTGGCCCCTAGACTTTTACAATGAAATAAATTACAAGGAAACAAATACAAGACTAAATACTAAGACAATAATTATTACAAAATAACTCCCTATGATCGAAATTAAATGTCTAATAGGGTCCCCTCCCAAATAACTTTGTTTCGTAGTGGGAAATTTTTAAAAATTTTATACGTGCAACCGGTGAATTTTTATATGTGCAACTTATAGTATTGAAAAAAATTATGTGTGTTTTTAAAAAAATTTTGATACCTCAAAAATCAAGTTGATTACCTAAATAATTAAATAGGTAAGTAATTCAATTTTATTTTTAACCCAATTTCAAACTCAATAATAATTTTAATTTTAGCCCAATTCTTTAACCCTTTTAGCCTTAGCCCACATTTAAAAAAAGGGCAGAAGAAGCAAGAAATGAGAGCATAAATATTTGAACGTTGTTTAGATTTGTGCGGTTGAACATGAAATATTTTCAATGGTAACAAATGAAGCTTCTATTAATCGATTCTAAAATATGAAAAGTCAAATAGAGTAACTGTGAGAGGTAAATTCTTAACTTAATAACTTATATTTCATAATAAATTGTATTTTTACGTATTACCTATTATTCTATTTGTTATTTTAATATTATATGTTTAATTTAAAATTATAAATATCCTTGTGTTAACCCGACCCGACCAAAATAATCATTTAAATTTTCGAACCCTGAACGCGACGAAAATTTGTGCAACGGGCCCCTTCGATGGCTGAGTCCGTCACTGGTTGTGTAATAAAATTCTTTCAGGAACGAAAACAGTAATTTCATATATCGTTAATTATTACTCATTATTAGTTTATAATTTCGAAGGAAAAAATTATAAATTTTTTAAAAAATGTTAAAAAGTCATTTTTATGATAATAATTGATGGCTATTATTGCAATAAGGTGAACGATAGTTATTAATTTTGCATGTAACCGATTAGCTACGGTTATAATATTATTATAGGTCGGTTCTTATTTCTATAAAAAAATAAATGTATAATATAATTTTTAATAAATTACTAAAAAAGATAATTTATATGATTACAATAAAAAATAAATAGTTGTTTTTTTATATTTCGCATTATCTTTGACTAAGACCCACAAAATATATTATTATTATTATTTTATTATTTTAATTTTGTGGGAAAACTAATTCTTCTTTGAGTGCAAAAGGATTATATTGGAGGGAAAACAAAAAAGTAAAAAAATAAAAATAAATTAAAAGCTTACAGCAGAGAAAAGAAAAAGAAAGCAACTTATCACATCAATCCTATTCCCATACATTTACATAATAAATTTTCATCTCCATTACATTTACTCAAATGAGAAAATTGTACAAAAAATACATACTTTTGATATTTTTTGATTAAGTATTTGTACCAAAAATGTACTCCATAAAAGTCTTTCAACTTAAATCTTTTTACGAATTGTGTTGTTTTATAGTATATTTTAAAGGATTTTTCAGATTTTTTCATAAAATTTCTTTAAGTTAAAGAAATTTTATGGATACATTTTATGTGTAGTGATTTTCACGAAAACATGTTTGAGTTGAGAGACCTTTATGGAAACGTTTTTTGTTCAATGACTTATTCAAAAAACACTGAAAGTACGTTGGTTTTTTACATGATTTTCCATACACAATATTGCCTAATTTTCAACTTTTAAAAAAATATTTTCTAAATAGTTGTTAATGCTTTACACAAATCTAATATAAATAAATATATTCTCACAAGAAGTAAAGAGTAAAAATATATATTTTTAAAATCAAAAATATTCTTTACGGTGTGTTTCATAACTCAATTTAAAAATGAAAAGAAAATAAAAAACTATTTTTCTCCTAAAACTGAAAAGAAAAAGATGAAAACGATAATTAACCCTAACTTACAAGATATTTTTGTTCGGGCTTATTATGAAAAAAACATGATTTTACGTTTTTCTGCGTTTTCGTCATTTAATGTTATTTTTTTAATAAAAGTATTCAAGTTTTTTTTCTGGTTTACTGAAACTTAACTATTATAACCCGGTTTTTCAGTTTCTATAAAAGACTCAGTTTAGTAATTATAACCAGACTTTAATATTGAAATTTTTCATAAAACTATAAAACAAATTTAAACTTGAGGACATTTCCAAAAAAAAATTTACATTGAGTAACGAAAACGTAAAAACATATTGGTTTTTTTTCTTTCATATTTATGATATATTATATAATATTATATTAAAAATAAAAAGAATAAATGTAAGTTTAATTTAAAGAAGTAAAAATTAATGGTTTAATTTAATATGAAATAAAAATAAAAAGAATTAATGTAAGTTTATTTTAAATAAGTAAAAATTAATGGTTTAATTTAATATTATATAAAAAATAAAAAAATGTAAGTTTAAATTAAAGCAGTTAAAATTAATGGTTTAAATATTATATTAAACAAAAGAATTAATTTAAGTTTAATTTAAAGAAGTAAAAATTAATATTTTAATTGAATATTATATAAAAATATAAAGAATTAATGTAAGTTTAATTTGAACAGTAGGAGAGAGGACAATGTGAGGCAGCATAGAAGATAAGAGCTGTTTGACAGGAAGCAATCAAAAATAGTGAAAATATGGAAAATTGACAGTTTATTTATATCAAATAATTCGACAACAAAATAAACTTTAAACACAACAATAATTTCTTACTTCGAATGTGCAAACACATATCACAATAACATATCCAAAAAAAAAAGTTTCCAAACACATATCACAATTTTATTTATATACTTTATAATAAGAAATATAAAAGAATTCAAATTCGAGCATGCAAAATAAAAATATGAAATCCCGATCCGAAACAATCTGAAATTTCAGATTTGGATTCGGATAGTAAAATCCAGATTTTCGGATACCCGAAATATCCGAATCCTAAATTTTTTTATATTTATATATTTTTAGTATTGATTATTTACATAATATTGAATGTTTGTTATTATTTTTAATATATTATTGAGGTTTATCTTGATATTATAGATTTAATAACTAATGTTTTATATATTTTAATTTTTTAAATATATTTTAGTCGTTTTGACTAAAATAATTCTAGCTTATCTTTAATATGTATTTGGTTATATGAATGTGTATTTTATACATTTAAATATTTGATTTAATTTTATAAAAAATATTAAAGAATATGAATTTTCGAATATTTGGATACGGATAGCAAAAATCACCATCCGAAATTTCGGATATCCGATTTTGGACACCCTTAATCTTACCTATAATAGTATATTATAATCGTAAAGCCTAATTTGATTCTATAGTTCTATCAAATTAAGATTGTACGTTGATATATATACATATACATATATATATATATATATATATATATATATATACATCTATATATGTGTATATATATATATATGTATATATATATATATATATATATATATATATATATATATATATATATATATATATATATATATATATATATATATATATATATATATATATATATATATAGGGTCGGGATCAATGGGGTACCATGTTAGACTTGGGAACCGAAGTCCACCCATGTTTGGTTATAAGTTCAAAAAGAGTAATATAGTCAATTAGATTTATATTAAATAATAGATGACAACTAATAATATAATAGTTCCCTTAGTTATAAAGATTTACTTCCATAACATATCTATAATAAATTTCAAAATGAGTTTTAATGAACATGTTCAATGGGATTCGACAATGGGTATTAGTGAACATGTTCAATAGATTTTAGTGCACATGTTCAATTGGATTCAACAATGGGTTTTAGTGAACATGTTCAACCGGAAGTGTCAAATAAAGATATTTATTATTTTCTTCAAACCGTTCGTGAAGGTTTAATTTCATTTACACGTTATTGAACATGTGCAGTTGGAGTTTTTTTTTTGTCGATGTTAAACGTTTTGGTGATAAACCAATATTGATGGTATTGAACATGTTCAATCGTGGTTTATGGAGTGTCATTATTGCACATGTTCAGTATGAGTGTAATAAATGATATTAACTAAAATAGAGATTTTCATGGGATACACGAAATCTTTGATATCAATTTAAATTTTTTTAATACCATTTTTACCCCCAACATGAATTAATGTGGGAAAGAATTTTAAGTAAAATTTATATTATATTTTAACGATTTTAATAATAAATGATTGGCTATAAATGGTTTCCCGATACCCCAGTCTAACATGGTACCCCTATTGATCTTGAATATATATATATATATATATATATATGAGGTTCAATTGAGAACTTTTATGCATCGGGGCACCTCGAGGCACTTTTGTGCATCGGATAATCCACCAAGGGTGCACAAAGGGCATTTAGGGAAAACTAAAAACATAATAATTAATTTATTTCTAAAAATCATTAAATGATAATTAGGAGTTACATTTTGAATTAAAATCTCATATTAATTACATTTCTCATTTTGTACCTCATCTCTCTCTCTCTCTCTCTCTCTCTCTCTCTCTCTCCCCTAATCGTGTTCTTCATGATTTTCTTAGTGATGATGATTTGAAGACGAAGAATAACGATGAACAATGATGATGATGAACATGAACAAGAGAGGTAACCGATGATAATTATGAAGAACATGATGCATAAATGGATGATGAACGATGAATAATGATAATGCATAGATGGATGATGAACAATGATAATGCATAGATGGATGATGAGCGATGAACAACGAAAAATGATGATGCATAAATGGACGATGAACAATGACGATGCATAGATGAATGATGAACAAGTTGAACATGATGCATAGCTCAATGAAGAATATGAACGACAAACACGATGCATAAAAGAATGATGAACAAGTTGAACACGATGCATAAATGAATTTTTGTATTTTTTTAGTTAAATGCGTCTTTTTTTAACATGATGCATAGATAAACAAGATTAACGATGAAATGCATCGATATCCATCATCTATTTTTGAATTTGTGTAATTTTTGTTAAATTTGGAAATGTATCAATTCAATTTATTTGACATTTATTATTTGATTAATTGTTGAAATATTAAATTTAATGAGGTATGCACATTTCCCAAAATGTCCTTCCTTGTTTGTTCCTATAATGCACAAGTTGCATAAAATTGTCCAACTATTTACCCTTTTGCCATTAATCTAATCCATACAATTTTTTAATCTAATGGTTGATATGGGTTCTTTTGTACCTCGATGCATAAAAGTTCTCAATTGAACCTCCCTATATATATATATGGAGGTTCAATGGAAAACCACCATGCACCGGAAAACTTGTGAAAACCGCACTGCACCACCACAAATGCATCAAATTCCCCGTGTGATGCATCAAAATCCCGCGTGATGCATCACCTTATTTACGATCATGTCACTGCGTTTTTCATGAAATGCACCAAATCGGACGGTCGGCGTAGGTTTCCATGGTTTTCAGGTGCATAGTGGTTTTCCATTGAACCCACCCATATATATATATATATATATATATATATATATATATATATATATATATATATATATATATATATATATAAGCGTACTAAGGAAAAGTCTGCGTATCCTGCGTACTCCACATAGGCAATGGTATTTTCGTAATTACAGCGATCATTCACATTCCTTAATTAATCATTCACATTAGTTAATTGATCATTCACATTACTTAACTGACCATTCACAACACTTATTTAACTATTTATACTTCTTGTACACTTATTTGATCATCCACAACACTTATTTGACCATTCATAATTCTTCAACACTTAATTGAGCATTCACATTACTTAAATGATCATTCACATTACTTAATTGATCATTCACATTACTTAAATGATCATTCACGTTACTTAATTGATCATTCACATTACTTAATTGACCATTTACATTACTTAATTGATCGTTCACATTACTTAAATGATCATTCACATTACTTTATTGACAATTCATGTTACTTAATTGACCATTCACATTACTTAATTGATGATTCACAAAACTTATTTGATCATTTACATGAATTATTTAACCATTTACAGTATTTATTTCATCATTCACCATAATTATTGGACTTTTACACTTTCAACATTTATTTAATCATTCACAATGATTATTTGAATGTAGATCTAAATAATTAGTTGTTCACAATGTTCACAACGAATAAAGTGTTCACAAATGATCTTTAGTCTATATATATATATATATATATATATATATATATATATATATATATATATATATATATATATATATATATATATATATATATATATATATATATATATATATATATATATATAGGGTTGGGATCATTGTAGAACCTTAATTTAGTGCAGAACTACAGAATTAATCTACATCATATGATTATAATATAACACTAGGGATAAGACGATAAATATGCAATTAAATTAAATTAGATGAGCCCATCAAGTTTGAGTGTTTGACTACTAACTTTGATCATTATTTCAACTCTTTTAATATCGAATGTACATGCAGTGTTGCATATATGATATATAGTGTTAGACGTTGAATATGTGATATAAACTGTAATTCGACATTAAATGATTTCGATATAATACATTCAATGGTCGTCTGGATAAAAAAAATTTACGAAAAATAAATACGTAAAAGTTTTTTGAAGAAAATATATAATGATCGGTCTCGTTAATTAAAGGTAATCCGCCAAGTTTGACTACTAATTTTTTACCATTATTTTAACTATTTTGATATTGATTATATATGCAGTGTTGCATATATAATATAGTATTACATTGACGTTGAATATACGATATAAACTGTTACTTCGATATTGAATGATCTCGAGATGTTATATTGCATGGTGGTCTGGGTAAAAAAAAATATTTTACGAAAAATAAACATGTAAAATTTTTTTGAAATAAATATATATCATGTCCGGTTTCGTTTTAAAGAGTATAAAGTTTTTGTTTTTGTGGTATAAATTTTTTGATTTAAAAATTCATCATATTAATGTTATTTTTATTTAAAGAAATATGTTTTTTTTTTGTTAATGTCAATCAATTTGCTATTTGTCAATCTTTTTTCCTTTTTTGAAAACTTAAAATATCACTAATAGCAATTCATTTTTTCACTAATTTCAAACATGACTCTTTTAATCAATACCATTAGATTAATCTAATCTATAGATGATATTGATTTTATAATTTTATACTAAATTTAGGTTCTGCAATAATATCATATATATATATATATATATATATATATATATATATATATATATATATATATATATATATATATATATTCTATTAAAAGAGTAACTAGAGTGCCACTTGGCACCTAACTAGAATGCCACTTGGCATAACGTGGATACGACACGTGTATAATCTATAATTTCCCTATTAAAATAATAATTACATTAATTAAATTAATTTAGAAATAAAATATCCTCCTATTATTTTGGATTTTAAATTTAAATTTAAGCCTATAACTCCTATTATTTTGGATTTCAAATTTAAATTTGAATCTATAACTCATATCTTTTGTTGGCTTCTTATCCAAACTTCTTAGCTTCTATAATTTTTTTTTCCTTTTTTGGTTATTATTTAATTTTTAGTTATATATTATACATTTAACCCATTTTATATATTTTCTATAGTCACTTTAACTGTATAATATTGATATTTCATTTGTAGTTTCTGTAATAACTTTTTATATATATAATTTTGAAAAACCAAGTTATCTACTATTCTGTGTAGTACACGGGTAATATACTAGTATATATATATATATATATATATATATATATATATATATATATATATATATATATATATATATATATATATATATATAGGGTTGGGGTCAAATAAAAACCCTTCAATTCCGTGAAAACCATTGAAAATGCACAAATTTATACATCAAATGCACAACTTTAAAAATTAAATTTATAACTTAAAATCATTATTGGGTTTCAATATTAATAATTATTTTAATCTAATATTAAAATTATCTTTAAAATTTAAATTCATCAAGTTTTACACTAGATGCAGAAATTTAAACATTAAATGCACATATTTTGTCAAATGTATGAATTCTTACATAAAATGGACAAATTTATCATGATATGCATAAAATTTTATATCAAATGCATAAATTTATCAAATGTATAAATTTTAACATTAAATGCATAATTTTATAAAATTTATGTGAACATGCTTAGTTGTGAACACACGTTCACAACAGTACAATTTATGTGAACACGCACGTTTCACATAGTTCTAGTGTGTGTTTATGTGTGATTTTTTGCAAGTAGTCTTGTATTATTAATTTAAACATGATTATGAAAAAAAATTTCAAAAAAAATGGTTTTAAGCGAGGTACCTCCGGTACTCCGCAAAACTAGTGGTACTCATTTGAACCCATATATATATATATATATATATATATATATATATATATATATATATATATATATATATATATATATATATATATATATATATATATAATGTAGAACTTTTATACATGGTGTCTTGGAGAATTAGAAAACCACCTGATAACCATTATTGTAAGCTCATCTCGTGATGCATAATGTGATGCCACAAATCGGATGCGTTTCGTGATTCAACATATTAGATACATTTAACGCAATGTAGTTTAGAAAAAAAATATTTCTAGTTGAATCAATTTTAATTTTATATTACTTAAATATTTGTTAAGATTCACTAATAAGCTTAACTGTAGTTGTTTGTGTTGAACCTTAATTGTGTGCGGTATACATGAGCCACTGGCTCATCGGCTTGGACACGAGGGATAACCTTGGCGGGAAGACCGCCCTCATCCCCCCTAGTGGCCCCACAATTGTCTTTTCACCCTTCAACGACTCTTTATATTTTTGTTCCTTTTCATTCAACAGTCATTTGACAGTTTACATGTGTGTATGTATATGTATATATATAGACACACACATATAATTATAAATAATCTATATTATATAGAACTACTTATAAATATTGTATATGAATATTACACTTAAATACATAGTAAGTAGTTAAATACTTAAAAATTATATATACAATATATATAATTGCTTGAAATATATATGTTGTATTTATATGCTAACACTCATACATATCTTTCTCGTTTTACACAATTATAGTTTTTTTATTTGAGTAATTTTAATATGTTGTATTACCGAAATAAGATTAAGTATATTTTCGAACTTAATTTGTATTTAGCCATTTAGGTGCTAAACTTCACAATTTATTACAATTACGACTAGTATCGTACTCCTCGTAGTACACATTTAATATATATAGAAAGGTCGTATTACGATACTACTTAACTTAATTTTAATTAATTTGATTCTTTTATAGAAACTTTATTACATTAAGACTATTTAGAGTTTTATGTTTTTTCACATTGAAATTGGATTTAATTTTATATAGAAATATTGAACTGCTGTAACAAATTTAACTAAAAGATTATCAATCGAAGAATATTTTTTTGTGTGAGTTATTAATCTAATGTTATATTAATTAAGTACATAATATAATATTTTATGTGCAATCTTTCTATCCTTCATTCTTTCTGATTCCTTTCGTCAACCAACTTTAATAAGTTCCAATTCGGTATTTTTACGAGTTTATTAAACAAATAATATTAGCATTAAAATAAAAAAAGAAATTTTGATGGACCAAATTAATAAAATTATGAAAATATGATATTTTTTTTTTACAATTTAGACTATTATTATTATTATTATTATTATTATTATTATTATTATTATTATTATTATTATTATTATTATTATTATTATTATTATTTACTTTTTACTTGTTTCTATTGATTTACATAAGTTAGAAATGTGGTTTGAAGTTGGGGTAGGGGAGTAGACTTACTTCAAAAGCATATATGAAGCTACAGCATGCGTATGGGGGTCGACTTTTTTCATGCTTTTTTCTTCTTTTATTAATTTTCTTTTTCTTTTTCAATATTCTCTATTATTTTTTATTTTTATTTTTATTTATCAGGGAATTAAATTAATTTAAAAATAACAATTAAAAAGAAGCTCTACATATATACTTTGGTAAAAGAAGGCAGAAAGAAAAGAAATATATTTTTATTTCCAATTGTTATTTTTTTCTTACCCATCATGTATAAAGTTGCGTTGAAAATACCCATAAAGCAAAATAAAAATATTCCATAAAAAGTATAATATACCATTTTTAATTATTGAAAGTGATTTGGAATTTCTTTTTCTAAATTAAACTTAATTTTAATTCCACACTTAATTTGTTACGCACAGAGCACTCATAGTTTGGTCAAGTAAATAATATAATTTAAAAACAATTAATCATGTGTTATATACTAATATATACATTTAGTCTTTATTAATTTTGTGATATATCTCATAATGATTTTTATTCATTTAATCATTGAATTATTTATTGTTTAGATTTAATTAGCTTTTTAACTTGAATACAAGTTGATTATCTGAATTGCATTTGTAATTTACACATATATTGTTGAATTAAGATCATTATACCCTAAACTATATGATATATTTAGGGTTTATAACGAAAAAAACATGTTTTTACGATTTTTGCGTTTTCGTCCCTCAATGTTATTTTTTCTAGAAAAATCCTTAAGTTAAATTTTTTTTTTTAAAAGTTTTGTGAAATTTAACTATTAGAGCCCGGTTATAAGTAAACCAGATTTTTAAAAACTGAAAAATCAGATTCTATTATCCAAATTTCAATAAACTAAAAAGAAAAAAAAATAACTTGAGGACTATTATGAAAAAAAATAACATGAAGGGATGAAAACGTAAAAAACATGAAAACATTTTGATTTTTTTCATAATAAACCCTTATATTTATTCCAAATTTAGTACAAACGTGTTTATTTAATGTTGGATTATGAGCATGATAATCTAATGTAGTCAAAGAACTTCATTCAGGTTACCAAGAAATTTAATAACATTCCATAAGTTTTTTACTTGATTCATTATTGATTTTTAAAAATAAAGATTTTATATCATATAAAAAGGGTTTATTAAACCAACATGTTTTACAGTTTTACGTTTTCGTCTCTTCATGTTTTTTTTCTTTCTAGAAAAGTACTCAAGTTAAGTTTTTCTTTTTGGTTTAGTGAAATTTAGCTATTAAAACCTGATTTTTCAGTTTTTAAAACCCGGTTTACCAGTTATAACCATGCTCAAATGGTTTAATTTCACAAAACCAAGAAAAAAAAATAAAGAACCCTTTTCTGGAAAAAAAATAACATAGAGGGACGAAAACGTAAAAATATTGAAAACCTATTGTTTTTTTCATAATAAACCCTATAAAAATATGTAACAAATAACAAAATTAACAAAATTATGTATCCATTACATGTTATAAATATTAAAACAGAGGTCAATGTTAAAAATATATGGACTTTTATTAGTTTATCATTAACTATTTCTTAGCGAATTCTTAAACTTGTCATTAATTTTAGGGTTGCTATATGCATTCGTGATTCCCCTACTCATCTCAAATTCATATATCACTTATATTAATAAACTAGATTAACACCCATGTATTGTATGGATTGATATAAAAGATTTGTTATAAATTAAATATTAATAAATAGATGGATCCCTTAAAAACCTTCAAAAAAAATTTAAAATTAAGATACAATAAAACCAATAAAAAGATGACATACATGCAAAATCATTGAGTTAATGGTAAAAAATGATAACTCTAAGTCAATGTTTAAGTCAAAAAAAACGACTAAAATATGATCCAAAATATTTGAATTATTGATTCAATGGTAAAAAATGATGACTCTAAGTCAATCTTATAAAAAAATTTTATTATAAAACTAAATTTATTATTTTACCGATTTTTTAAAAATTATTTACTCTTTAGGACATTTAAACATGAAGTTTATTATTTTATTGATTTTTAAAAAAAATTATTTTAGCTTGTTAATCCTGAAAACTTTTAATGAATATTAATTGTAGTTTGAATTATTTTAGGTAACAAAAATAATAAGTTTCAACAATAAAATTGGATTAAATCAATTAAGTGATAAGAATGTTACTTAAATTAATGTTAATTTTTATTTTTGGAAAAAGAGCGGGAAAATGAAAAAGTGAGGTATTAGAAAGGTGACATATGACAGAAATTGTTCTCAATTATTATAATATATAAATATAAATACCAAAGGGCCTTTAGTCTGGCGGTAAGAGGGTGGAGATATAAGTGAGAGGTCACGGGTTCGACTCCTGTCGTAAGCAAGTTGAAATTTAGGTGGAGAAAGTAAGTCTTGTGATAAAGGAGTAGTTTAGAAGTAGAAGTAGAATAGTTTGTCATTCAAAAAAAAAAAAACATCAACAGGTGCACACCATCACGACATTGGAGAGGGTGTATGAAGATTTTCCTTTATTTTATAAATGTTTTAAGGTATGTTAAGCAAAAATAGCTACAGTTGCTGGAGTTTTTGTAAGCCGTAGATTTTAGAAAGAGTTAAAAGATTATAGTTTTTTATAAGATGTTTGGTAAATTAATTATGAATGTACTGTTTACTCTTTTGGTAACAAGACAAGAAAAATTAATTAGTACTTGTAGTTTTAAATATTTGGAGGATAAAAAAATAGTAGTTAGGTCCTGATTTTATACATATTAAAAATTGATAGAAAAAGTATCCAATTGTTGAGACATATCGGCAACAACGACTGCTAGAGTTCTTATTAGCACTATGGTCTCGAAGTTCATTAGCAATAACTAATTCTGCATTTGATATTCCTAACGAAATTCCATTTGATTAATGACTTATCAAGAAAACATTCTATGAAGAGGAAGGTCTAGAGTAGAAAGAAATGTTTCCCTAAAAAAGAAGCTAGATCAACGAGCTCTTTTAACTGAATACCCGGGAAACTGAAAAACTAAAGAAACCAAACCCGAAAAACAGAAAACCTGGTAAACCGAAAAATCCAAAGTAAACGGTTTCTTTCCGGATGTTCCTTCAAAGCCGAACCGAAAAACTGAAACCAACCCGGTTTTATAAATTAATTTAATTTTTAAAATATTTTAACTTGTAATATTGTATATAACTTTTACTTGATAATTTTTTATAAGACTATTTAGTATTTACTGTTTTACTTGATAATTTATTAGTGCTTTAAGGTAGTTGTTGGTGAGTCGATATTTTATTTTTTATAAATATGTTCAATAAAATCGCCAAAAGAAATAAAAACGGATTCAAAGTGAAGACACAACCCAAAAACCCAGGTTTAAAGAAAATTTTAGGCATTTTAAAGGAAAAAAAATCAATCCCAAAAATGGTTTTAAACCCAAAACCAATCCGAACTAATAAAAACCAGAAATCAATAACCCGTGGGTTCAACCTGAAAAACTAAACCAGATGAAATCGAAGCTGAACATTTTCTAAAACTTCAAAACCGAATAAAATAGTTTGGGTTCAATTTGGGCTAGAAACCGACCCATGCTTACCTAACAAATGTGTTCGTTGATATCAAAGTGTTTGAATTGTTTCCGTCCAAAATCAAGCGTATAACTTTCAAACAAGACATGTACGTTGACTTAAGACATTAACTTGCATGAAATACTATGAGGATCTACAATAGGAATGGTGCAAATTAGATGATACAATTATTCTATTACTGGTATTTGTACAATTGTCTGATACTTTAATGATTTCTACTTAATCAGTTAAATACGACAACACAAGAAATATGATTGAAAACATTAAATTCACACTTGCCTATATAAGCTGTAGTACGGATCAATGCAATCACTTTTAGTGCTTGAATTTCCATCACATATTTGGATGATCATGCTATAAGTATGCAAAACTTTGACTTGAGATTTTTAAGTGAACTTGAGTAGTAATATCATTTGGCCTGGCGGTAAGAGTGGTGAGTTGTAAGCGAGAGGTCACGGGTTCGATCCCCGTCGGAGGCAAGTTGATATTTAGATGGAGTAAGTAAGTCTGGTGGTAAAGGAGTAGTTTAGGAGTAGGAGTAGGATAGTTTGCCGTTCAAAAAAAAAAAAATTTAAAACAAAGTGTTTAGAATGGATTTTACTTGTTCTCTTCCACAAACACTTGATAACTTTGTTAATACAAGACTTAAGTAAACAATCTTTAAAAAACCGGTTCATCGTGTGTAATTACATTAAACCCTTTTTTTTCTTAAGTCATTTGTATAATCTGTTAAAATTATGAACTGCTACTATCAAAGTTGGATGAGTGATGAATTCGAACTTCGGTCAAGTCATAAATGTAGGACCTCAAAGGAATCCTATTTTCGGATCATCGTAATTTTAGATCACATATACATCGGATTGCATGCGAATTTTGGATTGTGCTCGATTTCGAATCCAGCAGGATCTAAAAATTGGACATCAAACTTATAGATTTGATCATAAACTCATTTATTAAATCAACATTGATATGGGCAAAAAATAATGATATAATAGGTTTATTATGGTGTTAATTAACCCACAGTGAGATAAAGAAAACCTGTTAAAGTGCAGTTTGCTAATATAAAAGTAAATGGTGTCAAAGTAAGGTTATAGAAATACAAATATGGTATTGTGTAAGACACTGAGGCTATTCCTGCACATCCTTGTTAAATAAGCACAGAGAGTAATAGATTAACATTCCTCCATCTATTTTCATTGATTGCATACATATTTACGTTTTATGTCATGTTCCCGTTGCTCAAAAATATCATTGACACTCCTGACATGATTGTATTGTTATTAATGAATATTCTTATTCGACGTGATAATCATGTAGCTAGAGCTTCTTTGGAAGTGCATCATTTTGTTAACATGCTTCAACATGATGATAGACTTATACTCTGGTGTGACCTGGGCTGAGTTTGATAGATGCTCACAGTCGGGGATTGATCATCACATATACCGTTCTAACCAGGTTGTGCATCCCCGATAGCTATTATATGAACAACCATACGAGACTTATGTCTTGAAATTTGTGTTCTTCGCACAACGAAACACTTACATTGGGATTTGTGCTCTTCGCACTTTAAACTATTTGGGATCAGTGCTCTCATCATGAAGGAGCAAGTATTGCTCGTACATACATACACATTTGTTGAATATGTAATATATTATCTCACTAAGTGTGATATCTTATCTTGTTGTTGAAAACATTTTACTGAAAAAAAATTCAGTTGTTGGGCCTTCATCTTAGGCTACCACTCTTGTAAAACTTCTTGAGGACTATTAGAACTATGGTAACTTAATAGTTTATTTTTGGTATCTGTACGTCAGGTTGGGAAATCAATGTAATGTAATAAACTTGCTTGAGACAATGTAGTTTATAATTATAGACTTGATCTATTTTTATCCTTTAGAGTATGATCTTGTATTTGCTCATTTGTATGTCTGGATCTTATTTAATGTTTTAATAATGGTTTGTAAATTAATTATAGGTGTTGGTGTGTGATCATCAAGGATAAATGCTTCATTTAAAAGACAAAAGTTGAAACTCTTAAAATCTTCTAAAAGGTTCTTGCAAAACACCCCTAAAATGGTGAACATCGACAATCTTGAGTTGACATACATGTAACATCATATATGTGACATGCATAGGGGTAGCTTAGTGGTTGAACAATGAAAAATTTCAAATAAAATCGTAAGTTCAATCCTACCGGTTTTAATTCCTCAATTCCTTAGGTTATCTGTCTTTTAAAAAAATCAATTTTTATGAGTTTATTGGTTAAGTCTTTAAACTTTAATCAATTTAACCAGTCAAAAGTCAGAGACTAAATTTTTTTAAAAAAAGTGTAGTTATTAACGCAATAAAAAAATTAAGTTTAAACACATAAAAAAGTCCAAACTTAATTAACCATAAAAATAATAAAATTAAAAAAAAAATCGTATATTACCTTCATTTTTTATATAGCAGAACACATATACATACTCATAAAATTCCTATTTTTAAATCTACACGGTCAAGAACATGACTCGAAACCACCTGACTGAGATGAAGTGGCCACCACCAAAGATTGGAGGGATTTCCCTTGGTTGAGGTCTCGGGTTCGAGCCTTGCCAAGAGTGTTTCTCCTTAGGTGGAGGTGTGGGGTTTGTTCCTCATCCTCAAGGTGTCTAACAATTGTGCTAACATCTAACCACTAAAATCTGATGTTAAAAAAAAAAAAGAACATGACTCAAACTCTCAACTTTTAGGCCCTTTCAACACCTGATGCCTATAGACTACAAGCTCTCAGGTTAAAAAAGCTCCACTCCATATCGAATATATGCATCCAAAATTGTCATCCTTAATTATTTAAAATTTTCATACTCTTTAAAATTAGTGTTGCAATGTTCTTTTTTAAAATTCACACGTTTTATATCTATAAATATTCATTCAAATAGATATACATTCAAATAGATATACATTCAGATAAATGCACTTGAATATTCACATAACTTTTAACTACATAAAAATATGAATGTATGAGAAATATAAATATCATTTTGTAATGTTAATTTAAACATAATTATGAAACAAATAAATTTTTCTAAAGGTAATATTTTCTAGAGGATTCGATATTGAATGGTACTCTCTTAAACCGTATTGTTTTCTTATTTTTATATTTTCAATTAAAAATAGAAAAATAAATCTGTTAAAAGAATTGCAGACAGCTAGTGAATAAAAGCACATACCACCGGGCACTGCTCACTAATCTGAATTCTTTCTTCTTCTTCTTCCTCCCAACCCAATCCTCTAAAATTAGAAACAAGGATTTCTTCATCTCCATCACCATCTCCATGATAAAATACAAACCCTAATTAATTAAATAATTAATATCTTCTTCTCTTCTCCAAGAAGATGATGATCCTTTTTGACTCACTTTACTGTGAAGAAAAACATCAATGGGAAGATGAAAATGAAGATGAATATGAACAACAACAACCACTCAGAAGCTACACTTGTGTTCATAATGAAGATATTAATCAATGGGTAGAAGAAGACCAAGAATTATCTTCTTTAATCTCCAAAGAATCTCACCACCACTTCACCGGCCATCACCACCACCACCACCGCCGTGAAGCGGTGGAGTGGATCTTGAGTGTGGTTTCACATTACTCATTCACACCACTCACAGCCATACTTGCTGTCAACTATCTTGATAGGTTTCTTGAAAGTTTTCAAGAAAAGAAACAGCAGCAGCCATGGATGACTCAACTTGCTGCTGTTTCTTGTCTTTCCCTTGCTGCTAAGGTTGAAGAAACTCATGTCCCACTTCTTCTAGATCTCCAAGTACTTCTTTTTTCAAATCTGTTTATGTTTTTATATATGTTATAATAAAGATTAAAAATCTCATCTTTTTCTTTACTTCCTTTCTTTTTTGTGTTTTCAAGATGGAGGGAAGCAGATATGTTTTTGAAGCAAAAACAATTCAGAAAATGGAGATTTTGATCTTATCAACTCTTGAATGGAAGATGAATCCAGTTACTCCACTTTCATTTCTTGATTATATCACAAGAAGACTTGGATTAAAGACTTATCTTTCTTTGGAGTTTCTCAAAAGATGCGAGTGTCTCCTTCTTTGTTTCCTTCCTGGTAATTATTTATTATCAATGCATAATTATTAATTAATTAATTTGTGAAAAAAATGTATGATTAATTAATTAATTAATCAATTAATTTGTGAAAAAATTAAATAAATATGCAGATGATAGGTTTAGATGTTATCTTCCATCAGTGATAGCAACAGCAACAATGGTGCATGTAATCAACAGTGTTGAACCATGTATTGGAATTGAATACCAATCTCAACTACTTGGCATTCTTGGTATCAATAAGGTCAACATCTTTTTTTGACTTTTATTTATTTATTTTAAATATAATTATATTTTTATTTTTTACGGTGTTTGGCAAATATTTCAAAGAGAATAATATTGGTCATTTTTGGTATTTTCTTTACTTTTATGGATGTTATGGATCATTATTTGAAATAAAAATCAATTTTAATGCAATTATTTCTTTTTAATTTGTACTTTCTTTAATTATTTATTGTATAAAGATAATAATTAATTGGTTGACTTTTCCATCATCAAACAGGAGGAAGTAAAAGAGTGTTGGAAGCATATCCAGGAGATAACATGTAGTAGAAATCCGGGTCGGCATTTTAATAAACGAATGTTCGGGGCAGTACCCGGTAGCCCAGATGCGATAATGGATCTATCTTTTAGTTCGGACGAGTCATGGTCGGTTGGTTCTTCGTCGCCGGAGCCGGTGGCTAAGAAAAGCCGGAAGGGTGCAGCAACTTGATCCTGAATCTGATGAGCCAAAGCCAAGTGTTGGGTCGGGTCGGGTTAGATGTCAGGGTTTGATATGATGTTAAATTGGCAACCATCTTTGCAACAAATATGGAAATTGTGTGGTGAATTTTGAAGGTAAAGATTGTTGCCATTTTATCCGGATAAAAAAAAATGAAATTAAAAATAGAGAAATGGGTAGGGGGTACGGGGTTGGTTGGTGGGTAATTTTAGTAACTTATTTCATTCTCTTTGTAAAAGGTAAATGAACATATATGTTAATGTTAATAATAAGTTTTTCATGGTCAAAATTGTCCATATATGCTTATGGTTAATTGCGTCAAAAGATAACATACTGTCATTTTTATTTTCAATTTACGTAACATACTAATCTTTTTTATTTAAGGTAACATACTTTTCAAATCATGTCAATCAGGTAACCATATCGGATTGAAATGTCAAATTAACTGACGTGATAGTTTCTTTGTCCAGTCAATATTTTGATTACAGAAATACAGTTTAATTGTTACATGATATGCACTATTTTGTACAATTTAAAAGTTTTTTTTAGCAAATTTAGAAATAATTAAGCAATATCAGAAATTAAAAAAATTGATGATTGAATAAAAAAAATTGTCATGTCAGTTTTCAATTCGATTAGTTTACTTGATTAACTTGATTTGGAAAGTATGTTATCTTAAATAAATTAGAAAAAAAATTAGTATGTTACCCAAGTTGAAAAAACAATGATTATAAATTAACTTTTGACGTAATTAACCCTTTGTTTTAATTTAATATTTTTATCATCAATAAATTATTTGTTTCATAGAAATATAAAGTGACAAGACAGATGCGTGATTAATAACGAAAACAAAATATATATTGTCATGTGGTTAACAACTTAACATATTGTTTTTATAATTAAAAGATTATACTATTGAAACATATTATTAGGATAACATGTTACCTAATTAAGTAGTAAAATCATTTTAAAAAGTGTCACGACATGTTGTCTATAATCAAATAACATGTCTAAAAGTTCTGCTGACTGGATGAAAAACTATTATTTTAGCACAATTTACATTCTAATATGATAATATTAGTTACCTAGATTGATGTGTTTTCATTCGTATATTTTTCAATTTAAAAAATCAAGTTGAAATGTCACGTACAATAAAAAAATGGAAATATATTACAATTTTGTCGTAATTAACCCCATTTTATACGATGATTTTGAGAGTAGTTATATAATTTTGGTCTTTGCTTAAAAACCAGTAATAGTTAGTAAAAATAGGGCTTTTTTTGCTTAAATTTCTGAAGTTAGCTAATATATTCATGTAAGTCTCTTAATCATTTTTAATAAAAAAAACTCATAATTATGTTATAGGTTGCAACTTGTTACCACATTAAAAACACGTAATAAATACTTAGATAACACACACATGCATCACATAAAAAACATGTACCAAAATGCTTCTAGCCTAGCGTTATTTGGTGTTTAAGGTGACCTCAAGGTTGAGGGTTCGAGTTCCATTGTGGATAAAATTGTAGATTTAGGAGTAGAGTTAGAATGTGTGTTTTGCTGTTAAAAAAAACATAACAAACATGTGAAAACCAATTGTATCTAAAAATAAAATTAATTAAAAACAAACACGTGAAATTAAATCTTGGGTTAATTATGTTAAAAGATAAATTATTTTTACAGTTTATTCATACTAAATTATTTTCTATTTGAGTTAACATACTTTCCAAATCAAGTCAATCAAGGTAACCATATTGGATTGAAAGGTAAAAATCACTGTTATGACAGTTTCTGTATCCAGTTATCAGTTTTTTTAATTTTTAACATTGCTTAATTATTTTTAAATTTGATGAAAATAGCAAGTTATTATCAAAAATTACTTTTAAATTGCACAAAATAGTGCACATCATATAACAATTAAACTGTCATTTATGTAAAAAAATGCTAACTGGACAAAGAAACTGTCACGTCAGTAATTTTTATCTTTCAATCAGATATGGTTACCTTGACTGACTTGATTTGGAAAGTACGTCACCTTGATTAGAAAAAAAATAGTAAGTTACCCAAATTGAACAAATGTGACGGTAGGTTACCTTTTAACGTAATTAACCCTTAAATCTTTTATCATAATATACTTGTACATTTAATATGTGACTTCGGTACTTTATTCTAATATGAGACTCTATGGAACTTAACCCTACACACACACACATATATATATATATATATATATATAATATGGTTCGTGTGAGTACCTTAAAAATGCAGAGTACCGTGAGTACCTGTGAACACACGGGTTTAAGATGTGAACATGCTTCGAAAAAAAGTTTTTTTTTTAAAATTTTTTTCATATTCATTTAGATGCAAATAATATAAGCATATTTGTAAAAGAATTACACGCATTCACACTTCGTAGCCTCTTAAAAGTCATGTGAACGTGGAAAAATTCATGTGAACATGCTTAGCTGTGAACATACGTTCACAACAGTGCAGTTCATGTGAACTTGCACGTTTCACATAGTTATAGTGTGTGTTTATGTGTGATTTTTTGCAAGTAGTCTTATATTATTAATTTAAACATGATTATGAAAAAAAATTTCAAAAAAAATAATTTTAAGCGAGGTACCTCCGGTACTCCGCAAAACTAGTGGTACTCATTTGAACCCAAATCTATATATATATATATATATATATATATATATATATATATATATATATATATATATATATATATATATATATATATATATATATATATATATATATATATATAATGGGGATCATTTAAACACTATTTAAAAATAAGCATCGTGAACACCAATAGAAGTTTGACAAATTAGCATCAATGAAAACATTTGCATGTTACAAATAACTTATTTACATACTTTGAATGTGATCAATATAATGAATCTTGTGTATATTAAAGGCTATGAATGCAATGAACCCACCAAAAGTTTATTTCTATTCGTTCAAAGCTTGTATATATAAAAATTGTATGTATAAGACGTTATTTTGATTGGTCTTCACCGGTGCTTAATTATAAATGGTGCTCAAAGGATTATTAGTGTCTATATATAGGGTCAGGTTCTACGGGGAACAATATCCATCGAGAACCAAAAAAGAACCAATCACAGCCCTTAGATTAAATGATCATTGGTGCATCACGCGATGCACATATTTGGTATGCATTGGGATATTTTGAGAAAAATAATATATCTATTCAAATAAAATTTGATTTTATATTAATTGAATATTCAATCAATTAGGTAAACAATAAATGCTAAATAAAATTAATTGATACACTTTCAAAATTACAAATTCAAAACAAATTCAAAAAGGATGATTTGATGTCAATGTAACTAATGTTCATCTTTCAATTCGTAATGCATCTCAGTTCTTCATCATCATCTTTGGCCATATTCATCCTCATCTTCGTCTAACCATCATGCATCATCAAAAATAGTGATACATCTTCATAGGATTCATCTTCAAATACGATTCATCTTCATAAACACAATGAATCAGATTAGTCTTCCATAAATATCGGATAAACACGATTAATTTTTCAAAGTTTTTCATTAAGAAAATGAATGAAAAACCCGACCATACTTTCAAAACGAGATCATTCCATCATCATCATCGCGGAATCATCCTCACCATCTAACATTCAACGTGTTCACAATACATCTCTTTATCGGTTTATCTTCATCGTTCATTCAAAATTTTGAAACTTCATCCTTGATTTGGTGGTGGTATGACGGTGGTGGTGCAATGACTGATGATGGTGGTCGATGAGCGGTGGTGTGGTGACGTCCGAGAGGAGTATTGGAGTGGTGGCCGATCGAGAGATATGGCGGTGGAGTGGTGGAGTGGCCGGCCGAGAGGAGTGGTGTGGTGTCGTCCGAGAAAGATGGCGGTGGAGTGGTGGTCGGCCGCCTGCACTACTGGAGAAAAGAAGGAAGAGGGGGTGGGCAGATTAGGGTAGATGAGGGTGAGGGAGAGAAAGTGGGAGAGATAAGTGAAAGGTTGGTTGATTTGATTTAGTTTCCTATATTAATGAGAATAAAATTAATTAAATTAAATCTATTAATTAAATTAGATTTATATTAACTATTCCAATATTGTCATTTATGCATTTTTGAATCTCAGTGGTTCTCAATGCATCAAGATTCCACAGTGAATATATATATATATATATATATATATATATATATATATATATATATATATATATATATATAGATTGGGGTTCTATGGGGCACCATATGCATCGGGAACCAAATGGGAACCAAAAATGCATTGCTTGTTTACAAAGGGTGCATTAAGAGCATCATGCTTGAAATTGATGGAACAAAGACGAGGATGAATATGGTCGAAATGCATCATGCTTGAAATTGAATCGGATGAAGATGCATCATGTTTAAAGACGAATCCAATAAATTGGATGAAGATGCATCATGTTTGTTTAGATACAGATAGAATATTTTCTGAATTCAAGCATCTTCCGATTTTAACCTTCCGCGCGCGAGAAGTTATGCACTCGTGCACCCATTTTCAAATTAATTACCCTTTTGCCACTACAATCTGACCCATTAAAATTCAAGATCTAACGGTGCATACAGGTTCCCAAAGTGTACAATGCATACGGGTGCCCCATAGAACCTGACCCTATATATATATATATATATATATATATATATATATATATATATATATATATATATACACACACACACACATGTATACATATATATACATGTATATAGACATATATACAGATTGAGGTTCGATTGAGAACTTTTGTGCATCGAGGCACCATTGAGAACTTTTATGCATCGAACTATCTACCAAGGGTGCACAAAGGGCATTTGGGTGATTAAATGTATGGAAATTATTTTTGAATTTAAATGTTTTTAAGATAATTAATAGCTAAATTTGGTATGAAAATCACTATTAACTTCTTTCCTAAAACCACTCCCTCTTTCTCTCTATAACTCTCTCTCTCTCTTCTCTCTTAGCCCCCTCTTGATTTTGGAAGAGATGAACGATGATGACGATTCATGTTTGTATTATGATGTATTTTGATTTTGGAAGAGATGAACGATATGCATGACTTATTTTTGGAAGAGATGAACGATATGCATGAAGAGATGAACGATATGCATGTATTTTGATGTATTTTGAATTTGTATTATTTTTGTTAATTTTGGAAGTGTAATAATTAAATAAGGATGCATAATTCCTGTTTTACCCCTCCGCGAATTTCATTATGTGCACTTGATGCATAAAACTTTCTATTTAATTACCCTTTTGTCATTTGATCTAACCCACACATTCTTTTCATCCAAGGGCCAGTGGAGGTTCTTTTGTGCCTCGATGCACAAAAGTTCTCAATGGAACCTCCCTATATATATATATATATATATATATATATATATATATATATATATATATATATATATATATATATATATATATATATATATATATATATATATATATATATATATATAAAGAGAGAGAGAGACCAATGTTCAATTAATAATTTTTATGCATCGAGGAACCTCAGAGACTGTTATGCATTGAATTATAGATTAAGTGTGCATTAAGGACATTATGGAATACTATATGTTATAAAAATGTTATTACTCATGTATTACATGGGTTAGATTTTTAGAAAGATAATAATAATAATTGATTATTATAAATTATTTTATGTTTTCAAGTATTAAAGTCAGGTTTGTCAGAAAATATTTTTCATCCTAAACTTTAATTATGTATGAAAAGTAATTACTTTTTATATATTGTTTATATTATATTTTTAATTTTGTCATTGTTCAAGGTTTTCAAATCGATAATAATTCTTATACTTTTATAAGTTTGAATAGAATTTATTTTATTTTCGAGTATGAAAAGAAGATTATTATTTTCTTAAAATTTTAAATTCTAACTTATAAAATCATTTATTTTATCTCAAGGATTAGACATAAAAACTTATTCTATTATCAGTATTTTTTTTAGTTTTTAGTTTCTTGATATTAAAAAAAAATAAAGTGTATTACAAAAGATATTTATGAATTATTTTAGGTAAAATGAATAATAAGAATTATTTATTAATTTTAATTTAATTAATTAAATGACATGTGTTGTCAAAATAAAGTTTATTTTATTTTTGAAAAAAAGTGGAAAAATCAATAAATTGGAGCTTTAAAGTTGCGTCATGTGGCAAGAACTATTTTATTTTATTATAAGATGTAGATATAGATATATAAATAGATATAGATGTTTATATTATATTTTTAATTTTTCATCGTTCAAGGTTTTAAATATGATAATGGTTCGAAAAAAAAATTTCCCGAATATGAAAAAAAATTATTATTATTATTATTTTTTGTAACTTATATTTATTTCAAGGATTATACATAAAAATTTATTCTTTTATCAGTATTTTTAAATTTTAGTTTTTTGATATTTAAAAAAAGTTAATTGTACACGAAAGATATTTTTAAATTATTTTAGGTAAGCAGAATAATAAAGATTATTTATTAATTTTAATTTAATTAATTAAATGACATGTGTTACCAAATTAAGAGTTATCTTATTTTAGGAAAAAAGCGGGAAAATTAATAAAATGGAGCTCTAAGGGAGCGCCATGTGGCAAAAACATTTTCTTTTATTATAAGATATAGATTAAAATTAGATATTTAAAAATTAATTTATCTTTTAAATATTCATAAAAGATAGATTAGGATTAAATTTAGAAACAAAACCAAATCAACAAACCACCTTCCATATATTTCTCCTCCATTTCTCTCCTCCAATTTTGTTTTTTTCTCGGACTGCACACCACCACCGCGGTTGTGCAACACCACCACCATCGTTGTCCACCACCATCGAGGACATGAAGAAGACGATACACATTGAAGGTTGAAGATGAAAGAAGGTGATGCACATCAAAGATTCAAAGATTAATATGATGATGAAGAGAATACGAAAATGAACTTGCTTGAGCAGACAATGAATTGTCTGAAAATGATGCATGGCCAGAAATGCTTGAACCGATGATGAACTCGAAGATTACCGATGATGAACATAAATATGAACATGATGATGCACGAAAATAAACACGATGCAGTGTTGAATCCGGATGAGAATTTATGAAGATGAACGAATATGTATAAACATATTCATCATCTTTTTTTGAATTTGTATAAATTTCTTAAATTTGAAATTGTATTACTTAAATTTATTTTAGCCTTTATTATTTAATTATTTGATAAAATATTTAATTAGTACAAAATTTAGATTGATTAGGCTGATTATATTTTTTCCCAAACTACTTTTCAATAAATAAATCTGATATGTCGTATAACAAGATGAATGAGATATGTTGCATTATATAAAATGAAATAAAGATAATACGTTATATCAGATTTTTCTACCTAATCCACTAATAACAAGTAAAATATATATAGTCTTAAAGACGATAATAAAATATTTTGAAATTTAAACATTTGAAAATTAGAGACTTAATCAATAAATTAAAAAAAATTAATTTTTTAGTATAACCATTAATTTATAATAAAAAAATATAGATAATTGACTAGGAATACTTTTAAATGTAGTCTTAACCCTTGACTATTAATAAATGCACATGTCTAGGTCTTGCTATTAATTATTTTTATTAGGGTTTATTATGAAAAAAACCAATATGTTTTCGCGTTTTTTGCGTTTTCGTCCCTCCATGTTATTTTTTTCCATAAAAAACCTCAAGTTATTCTTTTCTTATTGGTTTAGTGAAATTTGGACATTTGAACCCGATTTTTCAAGTTTTTAAAACCCGGTTCACAAATTATAACTGGGGTCTAATGTCCAAAATTTCACTAAACCAATAAGAAAAGAATAACTTGAGGTTTTTTATGAAAAAAAATAACATGGATAAACGAAAACGTAAAAAACGTGAAAACATGTTGATTATTTTCATAATAAATCCTTTTTATTATGTATAATGCTTTAATTAAATTTAACAAATGTTTTTACACCTTTAAAAAAGACAATCATGGCATTGGTTTGACCATGAGACAAGTGGCTACATCTTTAACCATGTGTGGTAACACCTTCGGCGGAATTATTATAAATTATATTTCGTTTTATTAATGCTTCAAAACTTTATTACATAAATGGTTTGAAATCAATTCTCTTTACACACTTATAAAATTAGGAGTAAGCAAAAACCGAACCAAAGAAACCCAAAAAATTAAAAACCCGGGAAACCGAAACCATCAGAGTTGGTTTGGGTTCGGATGTTCCTTCAAAGCTGAACCGATAAACCGAAACCGAACCGGTTTAATAAATTAATTTAATTTTTAAAATACTTTAAATATTTTAATTTGTAATCTTGTATCGAACTTTTATTTTATAACTTTTTTATAAAACTATTTGGTATTTACTGTTTTACTTGATAATTTAGTATTTTTTAACGTAATTGTAGACGCGTCAATATTTTATTTGTTACTTTTTAATAAAATATGTTCAATGATGTCATCAAAAGAAATCATAACGGATTTAAAGTGAACACACAACCCAAAAAACAGGGTTTAAAGAAAAAATTAACCATTTTAAAGTAAAAAAACCAACCCAAAAACATGGTTTTAAACCCAAAAACCAATAAACCGTGGTTTCAACCCGACAAACTAGGAAACCAAACCGGAATACCGAAAAAGCGAACCCGAATAAAACTGAGACCGAACACTTTCTAAAACTCAAAAAAAAAAAAAAAAACAGTTTGGGTTAGAAACTGATCCATGCTCACCCCTATATAAAATAGATTTAACGTTGTTACTTATTTAAAATCCTAGCCTATTAGGTCTATAATATACTGATGAAAACATAATTTGTTTCTTCTGGTGCTTCAGCATAGTCTGTTTCTGACTACGTCTTCAACCCTTTTTGTAGTTGTTGATGATGTTTTTTCGATGATATTATAAATTTTGGCTTTTCAAAATAACTGATAAAAACATCAACTATAGAGTTGCAATGACTGATATTATTAGCTTTGTATAGTCTAGAACCGGAGGTTATGATGATATTTGATTTATGGAATGGAATTCAAATAAATTGGACTTTAAAGTTTAGTGATTAATATTTTAGAAGTTAAAGATAAAAGATAGGTTTTAGTATTCGTTAAGCATGCATGTTGGAATCAAAATCAAGTATTGGTTGTAATTATTCAATTCATGTATGAGTTGAAAGGAAGATCACATTCCTATAAATAAAGAATATAGTGATAAAAAAATAAAATTTAACATTTTACCTTTGTCATCAAAAGTTCAGAATAAATTAAATTTTTATTATAATTTATTCGAATGCCATTTCACGAATATATCTTTATCATTTTCATTTTTGATCTTTAATGTAAAGTGCAAAACAACCCATTCAATAAAAATGATTTTATCAAATGCTATTGTTCTAGGTATTGTGTAAAACGTGTAGATTTAACGATTCTAGAAAGAATCATAGCTATTTATGTGCCGTTTGGATTGCATGATTTTAAAATGTTGGATTCTAAAATGATAGGATTTTAAAATTATTAGGGGGGTGAGTGCATTGTGAAATGAGGAGAAATGTGGAATGTGAAATTCTAAATGAAGCTAAATCCTGTCCTTTTAGTTTTTATCCAAACATGACATAAGAGGATTTCTAAATCCAAATCCCAAATGAGTTGTTAAAATCCTACAAACCAAACGCCACCTAAGATCATAATTCCATTAATTATTAATAGTTATTAGCTTACTTGGCTTAATTATCTTAGGACTAAGGAAGTAGGCGTGACAATAAACTCGGTATCACCGTAGCATTGGGGGCACACCATCTCTTGGTCTTGACATCGGTATTCAAATGCCGAGCCATCTCTATTTCCGTATCAATATATATATATATATATATATATATATATATATATATATATATATATATATATATATATATATATATATATATATATATATATATATATATATATATATATATATAAGGTTAAGTTCCATGGAGTCCTATATTAGATTGGAGTCCTGGAGTCCCATATTAAATACACATGTTCATTACAATAAAATATTTTATTTTATACAAAAGTATAATATTCACATGTTCAAAAGTGCATTACAATTGACGAGTTCACAATATTTGAAGTTATAACGATAAAAAAAATTTTATATCATGCAAAATTATAATATATAAACAATATGCACATGTGATCTAATCATGCACTTTGAACATGTGCATACTGTATTTTTGCATGAAATATAATATTTTTATCGTAATGAACTTCAAATTATGTGAATTGTTCAACAGTAGTACACTTTTGAACACTTATATATTACATTTTTACATAAAATAAAATATTTTATTGTAATGAACATGTACATTTAATATGGACTCCAGGACTCCACTCTAATATGGTACTCCATGGAACTTATATATATATATATATATATATATATATATATATATATATATATATATATATATATATATATATATATATATATATATATATATATATATATATATATATATATATATATATATATATATATATATATATTATATATATATATATATATATATATAAATATATATATATATATATATATATATATATATATATATATATATATATATAATATAATATATATATATATATATATATAATCAGGTTCATCAGCGTACCCTAATGTGAATGATCATTCACATATATTTTTTCTGAATGGACATGTATAAGACAACATTATAAAACTTTTTTTTTTCAAAAGAAGCAACATCATAAATCTTGTGAATGGTCATTCACACCATTCACATGGTGTGAAATGACCATTCACATAAACATGCATTGAGCATTCACATAAGTTTTAAGGACACAGAAAGTGTGAATATATGTGGAATTCATATATCATGCGTATAACATTAATTTAAACATGGTTAAAAGAAAAAAAATTTTAAAAAAAGTTTTTTAAGATTGGTACCTTCGGGTGCACTTGATTTCGATAGGTACTTTTTTGAACTTGACTCTCTCTCTCTCTCTCTCTCTATATATATATATATATATATATATATATATATATATATATATATAGACACACACACACACACATTTTAAAATTAAAAAAAACGTCTTCATCATCTTCATCTTCGGAGTCAATAGAATTTATCGTGGAAGCGGTTAACATTTGCTACAAGCTGCTGGGGCCATTTTAAAATTTGTAAAAAACGAAGAATGTGAAATGTTACGTCCTGCAAAATCAAGAAAATATATGCAAAAGGGATCGTGAATATGCACACGATCATTTAATTAGTGATTATTTCACCGAGAATGCCATTTTTTTCAAGAGTATTATTTTTGTTAATTATTAATAATTATTAACTTAATTGGCTTAATTATCTTATCGGTTATCAAAATATAAAATTAATAAATATCTATTTTTACTGAATTTATATCTTATTTATTAAACGTGTATCATAAACTAAAAAATATATGATTGTAAAAATATTATAAATATATTTAATACCTAAATAATATGAATATACATTTAATATTATATCTTCACATAGTCACATTGCTAACTACACTTCAAATTTTAGTAATCAATGAAATTATTTTTTCGTGTGAGAAGTTTTTGGAATACGTACTACAATTGTTGCTTTTATAAAAATATTTGGAAGATTTATGAAATTATATATTGGATATGTAGTATTTAAAAATATTAAAGTTTACCAAATGAATTTGATGATTGTTTTAAACTAAGTTGTCTTGTATGATGTTTAAAAAATAATCATCTATATATTGGCTCGAATAAAATGGGTAGTTGACGGCGATCAGGCCCGGCCCAGTAGCAAGTGCAACCTGGGCTATTGCCCAGGGCCCAACAAAATTAGGGGGCCCAAAAAAAATTTTATCCACATACATAGCATTGGTCCAGTCAAGGAAAGAAGCAAGGAAAAGAGCCTGCTCATCTGTTGAATGTTGACTGCTACACTTCCACACACAGAGAAATTGAAGCGGCGCAGGAGAAGACAATACGCGCCATACACCGTTGGATGCGAAATCTAAGCAAGTCTCTGGTGTGACTCTTCGATTGACGAGTTCTAGAGTTTGTTTGGAAGATTGCGATTTGCGAAGGAGAACGATCCACGTGGACCACGCTTCGATTGCCGTTTGCCGACGCATGTTCGTATGGAAGATTGGCAGATTGTGAGGAACACTCATACTTATCGACTGCTATTCATGTGAGTATCCCGTATTTTTGTTGCATAGCCGTTGAATCCTTCTGCCAACCGCAATCGCTATTAATCTAAATCTGGGATAATCCTTCGGTAAATATTCTAACTTAGTCGGTTAATCTAACCATCTATGGGTGATTGTTTTGTGAATCGTGATTTCTTCATTTATTTTCTGCTCTAGTTCATTAGTTCAAGTGTTCAAGGATGAAGGGTGATAATCCTTCTGTTGATTAGATTTTTATAACTATCAAAGGGTGATAATACTTTTGTTCATCAAACTTTAACTCTAAAGATATTGTTATTATTTTCATTAGATTTTTCCTAATATGTCTTGTACTTATGTTTTTTTTATAGTAATACATGTTATATTATTTATAGAGAAAGATATGTTAGATAGTATCGATCTGATTTTGCATCTAAAAGTGCTCGAAGTAACAAATTTTTATAAATTCTATCTTTGCAATTGCAGATTTGAAGTTTTTAAAGACCTGAGATTGACAACATTGCGGCAATGTCAACATTATCATACCGTAAGTTTTTTTTTTACGAATTCTTTGCTTATTTTGTATATTTATATAGAGGGTCTTATTTTAAGTTTCGCCCCGGGCCCTCAAAATGATAGGAACGGCCCTGACGGCGATGAAAACTCTGAAATTTTTTCATGGAATGCTAAAAGCCAATCAAAATTGCAATAGATTAAATGGTTTGGTGATTAATGGGAAGTGGGAAACCAGTCCAGAGAAATTAAAAGAAGAGGTGCTGAATTTTTTTTCCTTTAAATTCAAAGAAAAGTTGGATCCTAGACCTGTGTTTGCTAGTTCATTGTTCAAAAAAGTTTCTGAAGCAGATAATAGGATGTTAACTGCAACATTCTCTATGGAAGAAATTAAGGCTGCAGTATGGGATTGCGGTAGCGAGAAGGCCCCTGGACCAGATGGGTTTACTTTTAAATTTCTTAAAACATTCGTGGGACATTATTAAAGAAGATGTCTTTGATATGATTCGTCAATTTGAAGCTACCGGCAAGTTTTCAATGGGTTGCAATTCATCGTTCATCTCCTTATTCCAAAAAGTTCCAGACCCGCTTTACTTGCACAAATATAGGCCTATTAGTCTTATAGGCTGTATTTATAAGATTATTGCTAAATTGCTAGCTGGAAGACTGAAAAAGGTAGTGGATAAAGTTGTATGTGTCGAACAAACAGCTTTTGTTGAAGGAAGACAGATTCTTGATGGACCATTGATGATTAATGAAATTTGCAAATGGACAAAAAGATCAAGAAAACAACTTCTTCTTTTAAAAGTGGATCTTGATAAGGCATTTGATTCGGTTAGTTGGCAATATTTGGATTCAATCATGGAGCAAATGAATTTTGGCAATAAATGGCGCAGTTGGATTCGGGGCTGTCTAAAATCGGCTCGTGCTTCAGTGTTAGTTAATGGGTCTCCATCAAATGAACTCGACATCTCACGGGGGCTGCATCAGGTGATCCACTCTCCTCGTTTTTGTTTATTATTGCTATGGAAGCCTTGCACATTGCTATGAAAGAAGTTGTTTCAAAAAATTTGTTTCACGGTGTGAAGCTGCTTAATGACAGACCAACGCTGTCTCATTTAATGTTTGCGGATGATGTCCTATTTATTGGTGCATGGGATATGCTGAATCTTTTAAATTTGAAGAGAATCCTTAATTGTTTCTTTTTAGCATCTGGGCTTAGAGTTAATTATCACAAAAGCAAAGTTTATGGTGTTGGTGTCAGTGAGGTGGAGGTTTGAGTTTTTGCTTCTCGGATCAGATGTGAGGAAGCAAAATTGCCATTCAATTATCTTGGTCTTCCTGTTGGTGCAAATATGAATATCGCGAAATGCTGGAAAGTTGTGATCGATAAAATTAAAGCTAAGTTGTCTTCCTGGAAAGCTAAGAATATATCATTTGGAGGAAGGGTGACTTTATGTAAGTCAATTCTTGGGAGTTTACCACTTTATTTCATGTCTCTCTATAAAGCCCCGCAAGTTGTTATAGAAGCCATTGAAAAACTTAGAAGGAAATTTATTTGGGGAACTTCGGTAGCAGGAAATAAGAAGATCAGTTGGGTCAATTGGAATACGACAGTGGCTCCAAAAAGATTAGGAGGACTTGGAATTGGATTTATTAGAGCTGCAAATCTGGCTTTGCTAGTCAAATGGTGGTGGAGATTTAAAAATGAAGAGTCTGCGTTGTGGCTAAAGGTAATAAAAGCCATTCACAAAATTGATGGGTTAGATTCTCGAAGAATGGCGAATTCAAGGTGTGCTGGTATGTGGTTTAAATATCTATAAAGCAGGTTCGACACTCAATTCTCTGAACTTGAATCTTGATTCTTTATTCAATCGAGTAATTCGTGATGGGTGTAACACAAAATTTTGGGACGACGTCTGGTTGGGTCATTCTCCAATCAAGATTATGTTTCCAGAATTATATGTCATTGAATCTGATAAAGATTGCACTGTTAATATGCGGCTGATTCAAAGGCATAATGAGGTTGGTTCGTGTCGGTTGTCGTGGCATTGGTCAAACGAAAAGGATGCAGAAAGGTTGAGGGATAAATTCAATGAAATAGAGAGTTTGTTGCGGCCCATTATATTGTGCAGCGGAAAAGATGGTTGGAAATGGGAGGGTGAAAAGTCCAGAATTTACTCAGTGAAATCTCTTAGAAGCATCATTGACAGACTTTATGGTGGGGTTGATGGTGTTAGATGGTATTAGAATAATTGGATGCCAACTAGAGTCAATTGCTTCATTTGGAAACTTGTGTTGCGACGGTTACCAACACGTAAGAATCTGACTGAAAGAGGAGTAACAGTCCCATCAGTTTTATGTCCAATATGCAGAAATGAGGAAGAGACGGAAGATCACTTATTTTATGGTTGCTCGATCAGTTACAATCTATGGATATGGCTACTGGATTGGATCCAAATTGAATCTGGTAATCATCGTTCGTTAGATAATGTTTGTGGTGTGGTTATAGATGGCGGTAAATCGAAGGCTAGAAGAAAGTTTTATGAACTAGCTATGGGTGGATTGTTATGGTTTATTTGGTTAGCAAGAAATAATGTGGTATTCAAGAATGCAAGTATCTCGGCTTCAATGATCAAGGATGAGATTCAAGCCAATTTATTTACTTGGTTAAAGTATCGAGGAGAATGTAAGTCTTTATTGTGGTCAATGTGGTGCTCTAGCCCTTCTTCGTTCTTTTAATTTCGTATTGTACTTTGTTCTAGCATCTTGCTAGTCTTGAATAAAATTTCGATGGAAGCTAGCTTGAGGTGATGCCGTGATGGCAATGCCGAAGCTTTGAGTTGGTTTTCCTATTGTCGTTAAAAAAACCTAATATTTATAAAATAAAGATGTGTCTCGGTTAAATGTAGGGCCATAACTGTTTCATACACTTATTATAAATATGTTAGAGAAATGGTTAGGTGACTTTAAGCTTTGTGATAAATTCTTAAGATTTTATAGATTTAGGAGACAAATCATTAGGTGAATTTAAAGAGTTACTTGGATTTCAGATTTAGTTTATTCTCTTAATGATGTATTGAGATCTCTTTGGTTTCTTTGGATCTGCAATTTGCATATAAGGGTGTTGTTGGAGTTTATTATAGGGATAAAGTCATACAAATGTATGCTACTTTCCTGAAATTATTGATATGACTAATGTAGTTCTTTTTTTACCCGAATGATACTCGTACTTTGATTTTATTGTTGATATGGTACATTTGGTGACTGAAATTATCGATAATTTTGAAAAATTAACATACATTTGTAAGACTAATGTAATTGTAATGTCATAAAAAGTATGTAATGTCATCGTTTGAATCAGCAAAAACCGTCATGTCAGCATAGTTACCGGTCATACGTACCATATCGACAGGCCACCTTTAAGTACAAGTACCATCAGGTTAAAAGAAAAAGTAAATTAGTCATATCGATAATTTTAGTAAAGTAACATACATTTGTAAGACTTTAACCCTTTATTATAACACTTTAAACAAGTATGTAAAAATGTTCAATCCCTTAATATGGGTAAAATATAAGGTTTATCATGAAAAAATCAAGAGTAAAGGACATTTTTGATCCTTGATGGTTTATCCGGATTCAGTCCCTTAACCCTAGTAAGGTCAAATTTCATCCCTGTTTTGCCAATTTTGTGCACTTTTAGTCCCTCGCCCGTTAAACTTAACGACACAACCGTTAAATTTTTAAGAATGACATTTTTACCCTTTTTATTGAGACACTTTTAGTCCCTATGATTTTATTATTTACCCATTTATAGTCCAACATTTATTTTATTTTTATTTTATCTTTATAATTATATTATTTATAGATATACTTAACTTATTATAAACACACTTATTTTATTTATAAATATACTTATGTTTTAATATTTTATTTACATTTACTATTGTTCGTATTTTATTTAAAATTTAACTTTTATTTTAATTAAAATTATATTTTTTCTTTTCTAATTTATTTAAAGTTAATCTTCTTTATTAATTTTAATTTTTATAATATTATTGTTAACATTTATATATGTAATTTTGTTAGTTGTGTTTAAGTAAATATAATATCGTCGATATTTTTCCCCTCCAAATTCACTATTTCGTCAAGTATATTCCAACCTAATCAATTATCGATACATAAATTATATACATATGTGAATATACTTGAAGTAATAATGACATTGGAAGATACTTGAAGATATATATATATACCTTTTAGTCCCTAGGGATAAATTTATTTACACATAAATTATATACATATATATATCCAAGACATAAATTATATAATATACACATTGTAACACCCCTCCCGATCCCATAAATGCCACGTCAACCCAATATCATAAGTGGCAATAATGCAAAGAATCTATAACACACGTGTCATAGGATAATGCAGATTATGACTAATTTAAAACTTTATTCACAAAGGTTAAACACGTTTCAGTACATTCGCAACCCAAATAAACTAAACATAACAGTACTGGTAATCAGATACATAACTGATACCGCGTCCCCAAAGCAACTATCCCATACAATATTAAACATTACACAAACAAACAACAGATCTTCAAGTCAGCCCCGAACCTATCTCTGCGGCTGCTGAGGTCCCTTCTGATTTCCTGAACATGTTAGACTCGAAGACATGAGCTATAAAGCCCGTGAGCACACGAGGGTTGACACTGCACATAAACACATAGCACATAGCACACAGTCCCTGTCCCTATTTCCCAACACACAATCTCAGGTATAATATCACAAGTATGAGATCTGGACCCAACACTATCCCTGTGGGGACCCTTCCCCGGCTAACACCGCACACATCAGTGACTAGCAAATACCCTGTAGCACAGGAGCGACCCGGCTACAGGCCCTGCCGTATACATACGCCCCAAGGACTGTTAGGGACAGTCAACCCGCGCGATCCCTTCCGCGACTCACTGTCCGTATGGAACTCATTACGGACCCCCTGGAATAGATCTCATATGCAACACATATAAAGGATAGAAATATACCTGAGGTTCACATCCCTGTCTCATATATAAAACACGCACAATATAGCTACACAGCTACAAACACAAAAGACGGCACTCGTTTAGAAAATAACTCGAGTACTCACCTGACTGAGTTCCTGAACTCTGAACTCCCTGATCAAACTCGGCCCGCGGTCTACTCGTCCCTATAAACACACGGAGACCTCAAACGGTTAATCACAATCCCAACTAGCACATATCACAAAAATCCGCCCCCGACTCAAACCTGACAATCCCACGGAACCGAAACCCGATCGATACCCGAAACCAAAACCAATCCCGACTCAAAGTAACCTTAACGAGACCCCAAATTTAGCCCAAACACCCCTACAAAACTCAACTCGACAACTTGAGCAAGACTCAACACAATACCGACCCAAACCCCCTCATGAGAGCCAAACCGGATTTTCCCCGCAGGTTCCCGGTCGCGCCGCCAACCCCCTGTGGGTCGCGACGAAGCGGATAACTCCATCCCTGACCTGCGATTTGCAGGCTCACCCAGGAGGTTTCAATTTCTCCCACACACGAATTCCAACCTCAATTGAACATATATATCAACATATAAAAGTCCCTTACAACTTGGAAGCTATCTTACACCATTTCACACAATTAACTCAAATTTAAGCCACCAAATTGAAGCATCCTTACCTTGAGGTTCAAGAACACCACACACAAAGAAGATGATGAGATTGAACTCCAATTTCCAAAACCAGATCTGAACTGAACTTAAGTTCTTGCTGGAGCTCTTCACCTAACACACACACATATAACGCTTAGGGTTCTCACAAATGAAAAGATAAGAAAGGATAAGCATCTATATGGACGTTCCTTATTTAGCCGGTCCCGAACCCCTTAACTCGAACCTGATGTCACTTTTTCAATATTTATGCCCATTTAACCCAATTAATCCCGTGATCCCAAAAATATAATCCATCCGCTAAAATTATAACCTGATGACACGCAAGCCCAATCCCGACACGTATCAATCCACGAAACGGGATATCATTAGACCAACCCAATATTAATAAGATAATTATCCACTAAAATAATTACACGTACCAGGTCTAAAAGACAGATGTTACACACATAAACATTATGTGTATTAAATTATATACACATAAATTATATACATATATATATATATATATATATATATATATATATATATATATATATATATATCCATCACATATTATATAATTTATGTGTCGATAATTAATAAGGTTGGAAGATACTTGAAGAAATAGTGACTTTGGAGAGGAAAAATATCGACGATATTATATTACTTAAACACAACTAACAAAATTACATATATAAATGTAAACAATAATGTTATAAAAATTAAAATTAATAAAGAAGAGTAACTTTAAATAAATTAGTAAAGAAAAAATATAATTTTAATTAAAATAAAAGTTAAATTTTAAATAAAATACGAACAATAGTAAATGTAAATAAAATATTAAAATATAAGTATATTTATAAATAAAATAAGTGTGTTTATAATGAATTAAGTATATCTATAAATAATATAATTATAAACATAAAATAAAATAAAATATGCGTTGGACTATAAATGGGTAAATAATAAAACCATAGGGACTAAAAACGTCTCAATGAAAAGGGTAAAAATGTCATTCTTACAAATTTAACGGTTGTGTCGTTAAGTTTAACGGACGAGGGACTAAAAGGGCACAAAATTAGCAAAATAGGGATGAAATTTGACCTTATTATGGTTAAGGGACTGAATCCGGGTAAACCATCAAACCACAAGGACCAAAAATGTCATTTACTCTAAACAAAATTACTTTTAAGGGTGGTACCTTCTGGTGCGCTGCATAATGGGTGGTACTCACTTGAACACACACACAGATATATATATATATATATATATATATATATATATATATATATATATATATATATATATATATATATATATATATATATATATATTCTAAAACAAATCAAAACATATTCACTTAACAAAATAAATACATTTAAAATAGTTACAAACTTTATAAATGAAAAGTAATAAACAAAATAAATGATAATTTAATTTTATTTGTCAATAATAATAATATTATTATTGTGTTAACTATGTAGAATAAATTTTCAGTAATTTATAATTCATAATGATGTACGAGAGTTTAAAAAGTTTTAGACTAAATTACATAAATGGTCCCTGTGGTTTATATGAAATTACGGTTTTGGTCCCTGAAAGAATTTTATTACACCACTAGTCCCTAAAATCGAAAAGTTGTAACATTTTGGTCCCTGAAACTAATGGCGGTTAACTTGAGCCGTTAGTTTCAGGGGCATTTTCGTCCTTTTGGATTTCAGGGACTATTTATGTACATATCATACTTTCGGGGACCAAAATGTTACTTTCTTTTTATAATTTAATTTAATTATCATAGTTTTCATATAATATATTTAGTATTTCTTTCTCTTTATAAATTAATTATCCAAATATAACATTTTATTTTTTATTCCTTTTGTTTTAATAATTAATTTTTATTTGTATATTTATTGTTATTATTAAGGTTAGCTTTTTTTTTTTTTTTTATTTTTTTTTAATTTTATGTATTACTATAATTATTTATTTAAGATTATATATGATATGCATGGTTCATTTTTTTTCAATTATTTATTGAGAATCCAAATATTTCTTTGTTCTTTTTTTCATTTAAGAAAAATAAAAACTAGTTGCAGTTTTTTTTCGTTCGGAAAATCTAAAATCGTAATGATTTATTTCTTTTTTCCATTCAAAAAAGTTCAAAATAAGGACGTGTTGAAGTTTTTTTCATTTGGAAAACGAATAAAATCAAAATGGTTCGTAGTTTCTTCATTGCAAATAGTTAATAAAATTTTTATTTCTAAATGGTCTGAAAAAATCAAGAATTAGAATGGTTAATCGCTTTTTAGTAATAAAAAAAATTAAATTCCAAATGATTTGTTGTTTTTTACTAAAAATATCGAAGTTTTATTGATTTTTTTATATACGTTTAATTAAAAATAAGAATGATTTTTGTCTGAAAAAATCAAGAATTGGAATGGTTTACCGCTTTTTAGTAAAAAATAAATAAATTAAGAATGGTTAATTTTTTTTTATTTTGATTTTTTGATCAAAAAACGATGAATCATTATGATATTTGATTTTTTCAAACAAAAAACCATTCGGATTTTTAATTAAACGTAGATAAAAAAATCAATAAAACTTCAGTTTTTTCAATAAAAAAAACAAACCATTCGAAATTAAAATTTTTTTACTAAAAGACGATTAACCATTCCAATTCTTGATTTTTTCAAACTATTTAAAATTAAATTTTTTATCAAGTATTTGCAATGAAGAAACTACGAACCATTTTGATTATATTTTTTTTTCCAAACGAAAAAAAGCTTCAACACGTCCTTATTTTGAACTTTTTTGAATGGATAAAAGAAATAAATCATTTCGATTTTAGATTTTCCGAATGAAAACTTACAACTGGTTTTTATTTTCTTAAATGAAAAAAAGAATAGAGAAAGATTTGAATTCTCAATAAATAATTGAAAAAAATAAACCATGTATATCTTATATAATCTTAAATAAATAATTATAGTAATACATAAAAAAAAGCTAACCTTAATAATAACAAATAACATACAAATAAAAATTAATAATTAAAATAAAAGGAATAAAAAATAAAATGCTGTATTTGGATAATTAATTTATAAAAAGAAAGAAATACTAAATATATATGAAAACTATACAAATTATTAAATTATTAAAAAAGTAACATTTTGGTCCCTGAAAGTATGATATGTAGGTCCCTGAAATACAAACGGACGAAAATGCCCCTGAAACTAACGGCTCAAGTTAACACTACAAAAAAAATGACCTTTAGCGACATAGTCAGCGACATTTTTAGCGACGTTTTTTATGTCAGTGACATGTTTAGTGACATCAAAGGAGGTGTCGCTATAAATGCGTCGCAGATTTTGTCAGGATCTAAATATTATGAAAATTATGAATAACCAAGATTAACTGATTTGAATTTATCAGAGTATAAATCAATAATCTTGCTTTGAATCAAAGTTTAATTAAGAAGTTTGCGGAATAACACTCAATTATTTTGACAAAAACTTTCAGAATCAATAATAGCATAAAACACAGAAATAACCAAGACTGTTTATATTGCTTAATTCAATGATTACAATCACCTCTAATCTGTTTAGATTAGACGAAGAACACAAACTGTTCTTAGGGTTTTACAACCTTAGAGGCTTATGAAAACTTAAACAATAAAGCAATTACAGACTCAAAAATAATGCAGAAAACTCCTATTTCTCTATGCGTATACTCTGTCTATTTATATTGCTTTATTGACTTGTTTCCTTGAAGGACTAGGACTTCTCTGATAGTAGATATGCTGGAATCTTCTTGAAAATATCTTCCCTGAAAATCAGCACTTTCTGTTTCTGAAACTGTTGAGCAGCTTGAATCACTGAGCAGCTTGAACAGAGCAGCTTGAATACATTTACTCTGGCAGCTTGAACTTTTATACTAGCAGCTCGAACTTCTTCAACTAACAGCATGAACTTTGTATTTACATGAAAAATCTACTAACAGTCTGAGAAGTCTAAACTAACAGCTTGAGTATACTTAACTATTTCCCAACAATCTCCCCCTAACTTAAATTCTTTTTACAAGACTTTAAGTTCTATACAAATAAGGAAATAAAAAGTATAACTGTTATTTACAAACCAAGGCTTTCAAAAAAAAAATAAAAACTTACAACTGTGCAAGCTTCTGATCTATAGCCTTCAAAAATTCTTTCTTCAACTCATCTTTGTCACAAGATATCCTAACTGATTTTATTTGAAGTAGCATATCTTTTGAAAAATTGTAGAACTCGAGACTGAAGAATATACTAAATCCATCTTTAAATTGAACTCTGTAAGTTCTGGATTTGTCAAAAATATGTACTTCCTTGATCTGCTTTCCTTTCTTCTCAGCATCTTCCACTTCTCTTCTTGCAAATTCAGCATCAGCAACTGAACTTAGATCTCTGATAAGCCTTTTTACTTGTGGAAGATCAGATCTAACCTGAGAAACAGACCCTATGTGGTACATCTTTATTAATTCAGCCCTGGTCAGTCTGTGAACCATCTGCCAGAAAGTGTCAAACTCCTCTTCCGGTCCAGATTCTCTTCTTATTACAAATTTGACCCTTATATTCCTTTCATCCAGAGACTTGGCAAACCAGTAGTTGATTTCTGGCTTAGTGAAGTCATGCTGATCAAGCAACTTTTCTAACTCCATGGCCTTTTGCAAATGATGTTCAAAGATCACCTTCTTTACTGATGATGGAACAGAAGCAGTAGGTTGATCAGTGGGAGCAGGTGCTTTGACAGTTTCAGATTGGACTGGTTGGGATTGTTGGACTGTTTGGGGTGGTTGGACTTCTGGAGCTGGCTGAACTTCTGAGGAGATTTTTGCTTTCTTCCTTTTCTCCATTTCTTTATCGTGTATTGCCTGCAGCCTTTCAATACTCATGGACTGAGCAATTTTCTTTGGAATGTCTGCTGCAACTGCAAAATTTATTAGGAATCTTCTCTCCTCAGCCTTGGTATGCCCAGATGGCATCCTTCTCTTCTTTTCACCTTGCTTTACCACAAACCCTCTTAGGTAGTCTCCTAAGGTTTCATCATCTTGCATTGGAGCATGGGTTTGCTGGTCTAAAGCCTGATTCTGTTCTTCTGCTATCTTTCTGGCAACCTCAGCATCAAAAGCAATCTGAGCTTCTCTGGAAGAGAATTTGTGCTTTGGAGACTCGATCAGAATACCTTTTCCCTTATCTTTTGTGCCAGAAGATGTAGCTTGGACTGAAGTGGATGGAGCTTGGATCCCTTCTCTGATAACAACTCCAGCTGCTCTTGTGGAAGCAGCTTGAGTTTCTAGGCTAACAGCTTGAGAAGCTGTTGGGACTGCTAGCCTAGAGGATGAAGCTGTTGGTGCTTCTGTTGCTGCTGCTGTTGGTGCTGCTTGGACTGTTGGTTCTGGAACTCCCTGATTCTCCCCCTTTTTGGAAGCATTGGTTTGGCCAGAAGGACCTACAACCTTTGCTATATGGGTTTGAATCATTTGCTCTAATTTGATTAGCTTATTTCCACAAAGAGTAAACCCTTTGTGTAGATTGGCCAGCCTTTGATTTTGAGCAGCTTCTGCCTGTCTGAGTGCAAGTATTTGTGCCCCCTGTGCAGCAATGATGGACATTTGGTATTCCAACATTGTGACAACAGGTTTCAGCTTAGGATCCGTTAATAACATCAGTTGCAGACTAGTCTCAAGATCAGAAAACACCAGGGGTGTTTGTGGTCTATCACTGACATTGATACCAGAAGTAGGAACTTCTGGGCCCCTCTGTTCTTGGTACTGGGGACTTCCAGCTTGTGCTTGCACACTTGCTGTTGCCATGGGTGTGGTCTTAGAGATGTTGGCCCTGTCCTGTGCCTCTTGTGCAGAGACATCAGTAGTGCCAGCCACAGAACCCATATGAACAGTCTCAGAAGAGACGTTCACCTCCTGATTGAGGGTGGGAGTGTCCTCAATTGGTTCCCTTTGGATATGCTGTGCAGAAGTGTCCTCCTGCACAGGGATATATGGCTCTTGTCTAAGGGAGGAGGAGGAAGGAGCACCTCGTCCCCTTTTCCTTATATATAAGTGTTTGAGTGGGCGTCTGGGTTGTTCAGAAGGATCAGAGGTGATGTCTGTATCATGAGGAGTGGGTTGGGGTCCTGGGGTTAAAACAGTGATGTTGGGCTGTGTCTGCTCAGGCCCCTCTCCTCTGTTTCTTGTGATGATGCTCATCATTGCAGAGGGCAATGGAGCATCAATGCTAACAAAATTGGCACTTGGCTTTATCAGCCTTTTTATTGAAGATAGTGAGTGCCTATGGGAAACATATATCCTCTTATGTAGATTTGAAGAATTTGTGCAGGTGTGTGCAAATATTTTTGCCAAAAAGCGAGGATACATCAAAAATTTCCCATGCTTCAAGGAATGATGCCTTAACATTCCTTGAAAGATCATATTAGAAAAGTTGAACTGTTGGCCAGTTGAAAAGCACACTAAGGCAGTGGCAATATTTGAAGAGAATTCAGACCATCCAGTTCTTTTAGGGCTTAAACATTGCTGAATAATATGCACAAGAAATTTCCATTTAGGAGAAAAGTGTGCTTTCAAGAAAGTAAAGGAATCAGCAGGGCCCCTATACCCAATGTTTTGAAGACCAAAATGTAAATCAGTAAGAGATAGGTCTTTCATACCTGCGGCATCTTGAAGATGCAGATGATGTCTGATGGACTCCTCGGTGATGTTGATGGTAGTACCATCGATTTTGGAAGTCAGGGTAGGCACTCCGTTGATGGTTTGAACAGAAGCATGAGTCCAGAATTGCTCAATATGGGATATGTATATGGTGGGATTGATATTGAGAGCATAATGGATATGGGAGTGCCTGAGGAAGTCCATCATCTCATGGAACGGTTGAAGGTCAGTGTGTTTCAGGGTGTATGGGAGGCAGTTGTGTTCTTTGACGAACTCCATTGATCAAGAAACGAAGAGTTGAGGATTAGGGTTCGAAAAGAATGTGTGTATCGTTCAGAGAGAAATCAGAAGGCCGTGGAAGAAGAATATGTAACTGGTAGTTACAACTGAACGAAACTGGGACCTTTAAAGGTTTCGAAAAGGATAGGTCCCGCGCACACATTTGGGAAATTACCTAAATACCCTGCACACTTTGACAGATCAAGTGAAAATAACTGGCAGCATGAGAAAGTGTACTAGCAGCATGAGAAAATGTACTAGCAGCATGAGAAAAGACTCATGCTGTTAGTGTAAAATTGTGCAACTTTTCAATAAAACAGTATCTCCCCCTTAAATTAGCATATTGAGTTGATAATAATGAAAGGCAATTAATCCATGTTTACCATCCCAATGTTTGATATTAGGAAAGTGAACCTTCCTACATCAAAAGGTTTTGTGAATAGATCAGCTAGCTGATCATCTGTATGTATCTTGGTAACTTGGATTAACTTCTTTTCATTACTATCTCTGATGAAGTGAAATCTGATTTCTATATGCTTGGTTTTTGGGAATTTCACTGGATTTTGCACAATGCTAATGGTACTTGAATTGTCAATATAAATGGGAGTGGATAAGAAATTCATACCATAGTCTCTGAGCTGATTTTGAATCCACATCACCTGGGAGCAGCAGCTTGCAGCTGCTACGTATTCTGCTTCAGTGGATGATGTGGAGACAGTTGTTTGTTTCTTGCATTGCCAAGAGACCAGTCTTGCTCCTAAGTATTGACATCCACCAGTTGTGGATTTTCTGTCAATGTTGCAACCTCCATAGTCACTGTCAGAATAGGCAGTTAGTTCAAAAGGAGAGTCTTTGGGATACCAGAGGCCTAAATGTGGTTGGCCTTTAAGGTATCTGAAAATTCTCTTAACAGCAACCAAGTGAGAATCCTTTGGTGAACATTGAAACCTGGCACACACACAAACAGCAAACATTATATCAGGTCTGGAAGATGTTAGATACATGAGAGATCCTATAAGGGATCTGTATAGATGAATGTCCACATCTATGCCATCTTTGTCAGTGTGGAGCTGTTTATGAAGATCCATTGGAGTGCTTGCAACCTTTGTGTCTTGATAGCCAAACTTTTCCAGTATGTCTTTGACATACTTTGATTGACTTATGAATAGACCTGTAGGCTTCTGTTTGACCTGCAACCCTAGAAAGAATGTGAGTTCTCCCATTGAACTCATTTGAAACTTTTTGTGCATTAGGGCCTCAAAGTCTTTGCACAACTTATCATTAGTTGAGCCAAAGATGATGTCATCAACATAAATCTGAACAAGGAGAATCTCAGCTTTGATGGATTTGGTGAAGAGTGTCTTGTCCAGAGTGCCTCTCTTGAATCCATTCTGTAGAAGATATGATGACAGTGTATCATACCATGCTCTGGGGGCTTGGTGAAGACCATAGAGAGCTTTGTCAAGCTTGTACACTCTGTCTGGATACTTGTAGTCTTCAAAACCAGGAGGTTGACACACATACACTTCCTCTTCAATTTTCCCATACAAGAAAGCAGACTTTACATCCATTTGATACACTTTGAATCCTTTGAAGCTTGCATATGCTAGAAATAGTCTTATGGCTTCAATTCTTGCTACTGGAGCAAAAACATCATCATAATCTATTCCTTCTTCTTGAGTGTACCCTTGTGCTACTAGTCTTGCTTTGTTCTTGATGACTATCCCTCTCTCATCCTTCTTGTTTCTAAACACCCATCTTGTACCTATGGCTCTCTTACCTTTAGGAAGATCCACCAGAGTCCATACATTCTGAATTTTAAACTGTAAAAGCTCTTCCTGCATGGCTTCAATCCAGAATGAATCTTTTAGTGCTTCTGATGCCTTTTTAGGTTCTAGTTGAGACATGAAGCAGGCATGTTCAAAAGCAGCTAGGCTGAATTCTGGAACTGCCTGTTCATCAGCAGCAGTCTCATTGTGGACCATCTTCCTTGTCTGAACAGGGGTGCTTGGATCACCCAGTATTTGATTGAGAGGGTGATACTTATGAACTCTGCGTGTGGGTTCTCTCTCTATTTGAAAGGACGTTCCAAGATTTGTGTCATCACCATCAGAACCAGTAAATGGTTCAGTTTCTGGGACAGCTTGTGTTTCTGGGCTAACAGCTTGAGAATTTGTTGGGACTGCTAGCCTGGAAACTGGAGCTGTTTCCTTTTGTGGTGGAGCTGTGCTGTCTGGACTTTGAATTGGCACTTCAGTGTCTGGATTTGCATCATGTTGAGTGCTCAGGACCCCTGGAGGGTCACATGACAGAAGTGGTAGAGTGGTGAAATCGTCCCAACTTGTTGAATCTGCAGCAGTCTGAAACTTTGTGCCACCAGCATGAGAAGGTGTATTGGCAGCATGAGAATTTGTGCTAGCAGCTTCAACCCTGTATGCATCAGCTTCTGCAGTGAACTCAGTAAAGCTCAGAGAATTTGTTAGTGAATCTAAATCAAATAACCAATCAGGACCAGTGCCTTTAATGTTAGCAGTATTTTCATTGAATTCAACATTGGCACTTTCTTCAATTGTTTTTGACACACTATTGTATACTCTATAGGCTTTACTTTGAATTGAGTATCCTACAAAAAATCCTTCTTCAGCCTTACTCTCAAACTTCCCTAAGTGAGTCTTAGTGTGAAGAATAGTACATGGGCATCCAAAAGGCTTGAAGAAAGCTATTAGGGGACTTCTGTTGTGGAATAACTCATAGGGAGTTTTCCCTTGTGATTGAACGACTTGAACCCTATTTAGAACATAACAGGCTGTATTGACAGCTTCTGCCCAGAAAGTCATAGGCAGATTGGAATCAGCTAACATTGTTCTAGCAGCTTCAATTAATGTTCTATTCTTTCTTTCAGCTACACCATTTTGCTGTGGTGTTCTTGGTGCACTGTATTGTCTAGCAATACCTTTGGACTCACAGAAACTGTTTAGAACTTGATTTTTAAATTCAGTCCCATTGTCTGATCTTATCACCTTAACTTTTGAATTAGATTGGTTTTCTATCTTAAGGATAAAAGACTTAACAAGCTCAGCAGTTTCATCTTTTGATCTAAGAAAGTAAACCCAAGTAAATCTGGTGAAATCATCAACAATGACTAAACAGTATGCCCTTTTATTCAAACTCAAAACAGATGTTGGACCAAATAGATCCATATGTAACAGCTGAAGAATAGATGAGATTGAATTTATTTCTTTGGACTTATGAGAAGATTTGTGTTGCTTACCTTTGAGACAAGCCACACAATGATCATCACAAATGAACTCCTTTTGTGGTAATCCTCTTACCAGATTCTTTTTAACTAAATCATTCATGGATCTGAAGTTCATGTGACACATCCTTCTATGCCAAAGAGCAGACTCATTTGATGATGCTTTGGATATCAAACAGCTTAAAGTATTTGCTTTAGTCAAAAGAGCTGTGTCTAGGCAGTAAACATTGTCCTTTCTTGGTGTTCTAAGTAAAACAAGATTTTCAGGAATTTTGAAATCCTTTGAAAGAACAATGCACTCAGAATCTGTGAACAGAACAATGTTTTGTTTGTCACAGATTTGAGAGACACTCAATAGATTGTACTTAAGCTGTTCAACATACAAGACATCATGGAATGTCATGTTGCCTGCATTTACAGTACCTTTACCTGTAACTTTACCTCCTTTTGAGTTGCCTCCAAATGCAACAAAACCTCCATCAAATCCTTTGAAGTTTGACAAGCATTCAGAATTGCCTGTCATGTGCCTAGAGCATCCACTGTCCAGATGCCATCTTGTCCGATGAGGAGACCTGTGGTTGCCCTGCACAAATAACAGCTTAGTTAGTAGTGGAGTAAACCCAAACCAAATTGGTTTTGGGTTGGCCTTGTATATTGACATAACTAAAAACTGTTTTTGATTTCTTGTATTTGGTGAGGTCTACTGATGGAGTCTTTGGAGAGTATTTAGTGATTATGTGAGGTAGCCAATTATTTTGATCATCTTTTCTTCTGACAGTCTCAGATGAATCACTAACAGCTCCAGTTTGATGCTCATCAGCTTGAGCTGTGTTTGTAGTGCTAACAGTTTCAGTTTTTGCACTAACAGCATCAGATTTTGACTTAGCAGTTTGAGCAACAGATTTGTCCTTGACACACCATATTTGTTTAAAACTTGATTTAGGCTTTGCCAAAACTTGTTTTTGATGTGTGGACTGTTTTTTATTAACTTTTGAAAATCTGTGATCAACTGTTCTCTTTGGAGCTGCTGTGGAAGGTTTCACTTTTGAGGACTTTGCCTGTTTAGGATTTGATTTTGTGTGATGCACAGTCTGTTTTGCAACAGCTGGTTTGTAAAAACAATCCTTGGCAAAGTGATTCTTCCTTCCACAGTGAAAGCATCTTTTGACAGTTTGGATTGGCACACCAGACTTTTCTGTCAATTTCTTGTTTTTGTTTCTCTGGTTTCCTCTTACCTGCTGTTGTTTAGGAAACTTTTGAACACCATGCTTTTGGCATGTGCAGATTGAAACAGTTTTACCTCTTTTAGGTCCTTTTGATGAAGATGCAGTGTTACAGTTAGAAAGTACAGAATCTTGTGGAGTAGCATTGCATACACTCATCTTTTCTTTTCCTTTCTTACTGGGAACTTGGACTTCTATGGGTGCACTCTTTGTGTCACAGTCTCTATTTTGACTCTTAGCTTCTTTTGGTTCAGGACTGCTATCAAGGATAGGATCTACAATAGTCATAGACTCATCTAGTGGTTCATTGACAAGTCTATCAGCAACTTCACTCATTGGATGAATGTACTTGTTATTATATGGAGGTGGAGTAGCATTGTATCCTATTCCTTCTTTGGGATTGACCTGGGATTTAACTCTGTCTTTGAATTGAACTTTCATTAGGTGTTCTAGCTTTTGATTTGCTAACTTGAAGTTACCTAAATCTATGTTAACAGATTCTAGTTTCTTATTAACCTCTAACACCTTCTGTTCAGATTCTTCTATCTTTTTATTCAAAGATTCTATTTTCTTGTTGAGTTCCTTTTTCTCCCATTCATGATAGTTTCTATCATAACCCATTTGAAGCTCATTATCCTTGTAGTCATTGATCTGTTTTTCCAGATCTTCTATGGCTTGCATATATTCATATCTCCTTTCTTCCATCTTAGCTAGAGTTTTGCACATGCTCTCATTATGATCTCTGTATTTTTTAACCATATTTTTACATGATTGAGAGCAGAGTTTAGAGGTTACCTCAGATGGTAGTTCAGTGGAGGAGACATTTGATGTTTCTGCCATAAGAGCTTGATTCTGGAATTCTTCCTCTGTCTGATCACTCCAGTCAAACACATTATCTTCTTGAGAGACAAGTGCTGTTGATGAGGAAGATTGGATGGGCTGTGAAGTCCTTGATGGCTGTTGACCTTGAGATCTACATTCTCTGGCAAAGTGACCAAGCTTATGACATTTATAGCATTCCACTTTTGATTTATCAAAAGATGGTTTGCCATCTGTTTTGGCATGAAAGTTGGTCCTGCCAGTTCTTTTCAGAAATCTTTTGGCTCTCATGGTCAGCATTGCATGTTGCCACTTTAAGTCCATCTCTTCAAGATCATCAGGATGGATTTGTTCCAAGTCTTCAACGTTTAGAGCAAATAATCCATCATTGGCAACAAAAGCTTCATAATGAATTTCAGCAGAATTTCCATCACCACCTGAAACAGAATCACAGTTATTAGATTTTTCAGAGGACAGAAGAGCAGTGTTATGATTATAAGAAAAGGATTTCTTTTTAGCATCAATTTCAGTCTCAAACACTCTTAGACTGTTGTACAGATCATCCAATTCTATCTCATCAAGTGTGTCTTTTGTTCTCCACTGTGCAGCGTAGACTGTCCATTCTTCTCCAAGAGATCTGAGAAACTTTCTGTTGACCTCATCTTGATCCAGATTGACCCTTGCACTTTCCAGTTCACTTATCAGTTTGTTGAACCTGTCAAAGATTTGGGTGAGGTTTTCATTCTTGCCACCAGAAAAGTTTTCATACTGCTGTTTCAAAAGGTCCTTTTGATTCCTCTTGGTACTTGCATTACCAGCAAACCTCTTCTCTAAGGCATTCCAAAGAGAGTGAGCAGTATAAAACTTCTTAAACTGATGTTGATAAGCATTAGGAATGGCTATTTGTAATAATGTCAGTGCTTTCACTTCATTCATTCTAGCCTTCCTTTCAAGTTCAGTTTTTGGAGGAGTTTTTACTGGTTTTCCCTCAGCATCAAGTTCTGGATCAACTGCAGGAGGAAATTCAACAGCTTCCCATATAGCATAATCAATGAATTGAATATGCTGTTGAATCCTGAGTTTCCACATCTCAAACTCAGTGGGCTTGAGCATAGGCACTTTGAGTCCTTGCCCAGATCCACTGCTGCTATTTTCAAATTCCATTGAAAAAGATTAAAAATTTGAAAGAAAGTTTTCGACTTTGAAAAACAAAGAACGACCTGTGGCTCTGATACCACTTGTCAGGATCTAAAATATGAAAATTATGAATAACCAAGATTAACTGATTTGAATTTATCAGAGTATAAATCAATAATCTTGCTTTGAATCAAAGTTTAATTAAGAAGTTTGCGGAATAACACTCAATTATTTTGACAAAAACTTTCAGAATCAATAATAGCATAAAACACAGAAATAACCAAGACTGTTTATATTGCTTAATTCAATGATTACAATCACCTCTAATCTGTTTAGATTAGACGAAGAACACAAACTGTTCTTAGGGTTTTACAACCTTAGAGGCTTATGAAAACTTAAACAATAAAGCAATTACAGACTCAAAAATAATGCAGAAACTCCTATTTCTCTATGCGTATACTCTGTCTATTTATATTGCTTTATTGACTTGTTTCCTTGAAGGACTAGGACTTCTCTGATAGTAGATATGCTGGAATCTTCTTGAAAATATCTTCCCTGAAAATCAGCACTTTCTGTTTCTGAAACTGTTGAGCAGCTTGAATCACTGAGCAGCTTGAACAGAGCAGCTTGAATACATTTACTCTGGCAGCTTGAACTTTTATACTAGCAGCTCGAACTTCTTCAACTAACAGCATGAACTTTGTATTTACATGAAAAATCTACTAACAGTCTGAGAAGTCTAAACTAACAGCTTGAGTATACTTAAACTATTTCCCAACAGATTTTAGTGACATCAAAAGACACGTCGCTAAAATTTTTGACACCTTTAGCGACTTCTGGTAAAAGTGTCGCTATCTAGAGTTATGTCACTATTGGTGTCATTGTTTATGTCACTATTTTTGGATGATGTCGCTACTTAAGTAGCTATATGTGTCATTGTTAACGGATGTTGTTGCTAATGACAATACTGTTTGTGTCACTGTTCTTGAATCACGTTGCTAGTTGTGTTGCTATCTATGTCACTATTATTTAATGTTGCCGCTAGTTGCATCACTATCTATGTCGCTATTATTGAATGTTGTCGCTAGTTGCATCACTATCTATGTCGCTATTATTGAATGTTGTCGCTAGTTGCATCACTATTTATGTTGCTATTTTTAAATGATGTCGCTAATTGTGTTATTGTTTGCATCACTGTTATTGATTAATGTTGCAACATGTGTCACTATACTTAAGTTGTGTCTCCACTCATGTTACTATATTTGTCGCTATATTTGATATATGTCACTATATGTGTCGCTATTTGAGTCACTGATTTATATGATGTCGCTATTATTATTATTTTTTTTAATACTATTACTATTTTCTATCAAATTATCACAACTATATTATTAACAATTATATATTTATCAAAAACTAAAATTGAGGAAAATCTATTTTTTATTTATTTCATTAAACTATATTATTGACAATTATTTAAAAAGTAGGTTATTTGTACTCAAAACAACAAAATTGTTTTATATCAACTAAAATATCTATGCTCTTCTTGGCCAAAATTGGAGAACGTCTAGAAGTCTTTCAGTGACCATTTGCATCTTTTCAGTCACCGTGTGTCGTAGATTTTCCTCCAACTCATCAATTCTTTGTGCTTGTTCCAATTGTGTAGCTTTGATGATTTCTTATTCTTCTTGTTGTCGTTGCACCATCTCTCGTATACTATCTGTAACAACCTAGCTTTTGATCCAGTCGTAATTTCAGTATTTTGATCAAATAATGTAATATTATTACATTAAATATCTTGTAATTTAAATATGAATGAAATAATGTACTTAAATTATATTTAAGTTATTAATTATTAAAGATGATTAATTTAAAAGATAAGTAAAATACAAAAGTTTAGTGGGTTAAAATTATAATATAACTAAATGATATATAAAAATGAAATTAATGATCAGTTAAGATCATTAATATAAAAAACCTCTTTCTCTCTACTCTCTCTCTAAGCATACGGCCATTCCAACAAATCCACAAGAAATTCATCATAAATTGCAAGTAATTGAAGAATCAATACAATTGAAGGTTACAAGAAGCAACAATCATCATCAATTAGCAAGATTTAGAGGTAACAATTTCTTAAAATATTGAAATTTATGTATTTGGTTCGGTTTTTATAAGAAAACCGAAAATACAAGAATTAAATTATGAATTTGTTATTGCATGTTCAAGATTTTAGTAGTTTATGATGAATTTAAGGTAATGGATGTTAAAGAAACAAAGATTTTGGGTTAGATCTTTCAAATTATGAAGAAATCGGAATTTTTGATGAAAAATAATGTTCTTGACAAAATTCCATATTTTTGATGATCTTGATTAAATTAAGATGTTTTTGATCAAAGAACTTAGTATAAAAACACTCAAATAATGATAATACAACAATATAAAACATTGCATGTTAATATAAATAAGTTTTGGGAAATTTTATGAAAAATCCGAATGAGCACATTCAGGAACATCAAGAACAAATTTTCTGGAAATTCTAAGTCTTGAGTCCGAATTCGGTTGGAACCGAATTCGGATGATGTGCCCAATTCGGATATTCCACAATTCGGACAACACTATTTCGGATTTAATGATCCGAATTCGGTACCTATATAGATTTTAATCCTAATTCGGATGTAACATTACGAATCCTGAATGGTCCGAATTCGATTGCCTCTTCGGATGCGTCCGAATCCGGGTCCTCAATCCGGATGTATCCGAAATTGAGGGATCCGAAACCCAAATTTTATATATTTGATATTTCAATTAAATGAATGATTATATATATTGTTAAATATATAAATAGAGGACTTTTGAGAAATATTGAGACAAAGAATGATTTGTGAAATAAATAAGTTATCAGAATCAGATAGAATTAAAGATTTTAATGACCAAAAGATGATGAAATTCCATGATAAAGATGATAATAATGATATGAAATTGACATGATATTATCATGAATGATTTTGAACAGGTTCAGTATATTCTGAACAAAGATTAAAAGACTTAAAGACTTGAAAGCGGGTCTCTGATTTGAAAAGAATTGACAGAACAGATTGACAAAGATAAAATCCTGAGATAACTCAGGTGGCAGATTCTTATATCTGTTTGACCAAGACCCAGAACAGTGAGTTATAGATATTCAAATTGAACATGCAAAGATCCGTTTGAGATATATTGATGCTGTTACATTATTTGACATTCATTTATCAGCTGGATTGAGACCTGTGCACACCATGGATGGGTGTTGCCCAGTGAATCATGATAGCTATTTGCTTATCATTTCATATTGCATTTATTAGCGCTTCAGACTTTGCTTTATGATTCGTTGCTATCATGACTCCTAAGACTTATGCTTACTTCATTGATCAGACTTGATAAGACTTATTCAGCTTGACTAGCCTTATGGTCTATTGTTCTAGACCCAGCTATTCCACCAGTTCTCACGAACTTGGTAATGACCTCCGATGTTCGGCCATGTTGACCTACTGGTAGCTAGCCCAGTATGTGGCTGATCCCCACGATATAAGCGTGAGTGTGGTTTGAACATCATCCGATCTTAAGATACTATATCTCAATCATGATGAGGGCTGTAGCGGCAGCCAAGACATATCACGCTTAGACTAATGACTCCGCTTGACACGCATGTTGATATTGAAAATCTATAAACTCACTAAGCGTTGCTTACAGATGTTGCATTAATATTTTACAGGAAAAGCCAAAGGAAAATCACCTGCAGGACCTAGTACTTAGGTCATTCAAGATTCAAGTTTTGAAGATTTTCTAGACCACTACTCAACAAATCTTTCTGGTACTGATTGGAAGACAACAATTGTGGTGGTTCTGGGTAGATTTGATGTAATGTATGATATTATGATTAGATTAGATGTTACCCATTTATAACTTTATTTTGAAATATGTAAACTTAAATCCTAATCTGTATGTACATGTAATTTTTAATTCCGCAATTAATTACCCTATCTTAGTATGGTTGATATCGTATTGCAATTTGTGGGACCTAGACTGGTGAGCACCGCCCCGTAAGGGGTGGTCTTCACAGGACGTGAGTATACTTGATCTCAAACTGAAGCAATACATATGTATCAATCATTTAGGTGGTTTGAACTGAGATAGGATGTACAGACTGTTAGGATGGGAAAAAGGGTACATAGATCTAAGTCTATAAACTGATAGTTAATTGATTTTAATTTTCAGTAGAAGATGTCAGGATCAGGATCAGGTGATATTCCCAACGATATGACCCAACAACAAATGTTTGAAATGATGCAACAATTTCTAACTCAACACTCAGAACAACAAAACAAAATGATGCAAGAACAGTTTCGTGCCAGAGATGAGGCCGAAGCTAAAAGACGTGAAGAAAAGAAAAATAAGAGAAAAGAAAAGCAAGTCCAGACCAATGAATCTGATTCTGATAAATCTAACCCAGAAACCCAAATAGCTCAGCCAAAAGGCTGCAAGTTTAAGGACTTCAAAGCGAGCGGTGCCCTGAACTTTGAGGGTACAGTGAATCCGATTCAGGCGATGGATTGGATCAGTCATACGGAAGAAATTTTTAGAATCTCTGACTGTTTAGATTCTAAGAAAGTGAGCTACGCATCTGCGTTGTTTGTTGGAGCTGCACGTGCCTGGTGGAAAACCCAGCGAAGTATCTATGGTGAGGAGGTGATTCAGACTTTAGAATGGGAGCAGTTTCTTGAAATGTTCAATGCAAAGTACTGCCCGATTGACCAACGAGATAAGATGGAGGTACAGTTGATGCAATTGACTCAGGGAACGAAGACAGTCGACGAATATGAGCACGAGTTTTCGCGATTATGCGGTTATTCCTCATACCAAGTTGCTACCGAGGAGAGAAAGATGAATAGGTTTCGAGTAGGACTCAATCCCAGATATCGACATCCCATGAGCGCGATCAAATACAAGAGTTACTTGGAAATGGTAGAAGCGGCTAGACAAATTGAGCGAGGTTACTTAGAGTACGGCGATCAGCTTTATGCTCCGTCTACTAACTCGATGAATCCGTCTCCTCCAAAGAAACAGCGGTTTGGCAGATTTTTCAAGCCAAATAAGTCGCAATCTCAGCAAACCCATCAGTATAGTTCACAGCCGAAAGCGCAAGCCTACTCACTGACAAACGAGCCACGATTCTGCAAGAGATGCAGAAAATCACACATGGGTCTATGCAATCCAGAAGACGTTACCTGCTTTGCGTGCAATACGATCGGTCACAGCAGTGAGGAATGTCCACAGCAGGGACGTGGATGTGCGAAATGCGGTAAGAGAGGGCACTTCATGTATCAGTGTCGTAGCGGACCACGTTATCAGCCACAGTCATCAGCTGGAGGGTCGACAGTTAAAAGTTCTGCTGCAACACCAACTGCAAGGACACGTGCGTTCCAAATAACGGCTGAAGAGGCGAAAGAAACACCTGATGTGGTTACCGGTATGTTCTTACTTAACTCCATTCCTGCTAGAGTATTATTCGATTCCGGCGCCAGTCGTTCTTTTATATCCACATCTTTTGCACAAAGGCTACATAAAGCTCCATCAAAGCTTCCCATAATACTTGATATTGAGACAGCCAGTAACAATTTCGTTATGGCTGAATCTGTCTACCAAAACTGCACTCTACTCGTAAATAACATCGTATTCAACCTCGATCTCATCCTGATTCCATTAAAAGAGTTTGACGTCATCATCGGCATGGACTGGTTAATGAACAACGAGGCTACAATTATCTGCAACCGGCGAGTCATCAGAATCAAGTCTTCAGACGGTCGAGTACTTGAGATCAAGGGCGAGAAGCGAAAAGGTGATCATTGCTTCATTTCTATTGATAAAGCTTATAAGTATCTATCCAAGAGTCGCGAGTCCTATCTGTGCTACGTTTTATCTGAATCCAACTCTGAAAAGAAATCGTTGTCCGATATTCCTATCGTCTGTGAGTTCCCAGACGTATTTCCTGATGACATTTCCGGAGTGCCACCGGAACGTCAAGTCGAGTTTAGTATTGACTTGGTTCCTGGTGCGGCTCCTATCGCAAAAGCTCCATACAGACTTGCACCTGCAGAAATGCAAGAAATGTCTAAACAACTGCAAGAGCTGTTAGAGAAGGGGTTTATCCGACCGAGTTCTTCTCCGTGGGGTGCACCAGTCTTATTTGTCAAAAAGAAAGACGGAACCTTCCGTATGTGCATCGACTACCGCGAGTTGAACAAGGTTACCATAAAGAATAAATATCCTCTGCCCAGGATTGATGATCTGTTTGATCAACTGCAAGGAGCTAGTTATTTCTCAAAAATAGATCTCCGTTCTGGGTATCATCAACTGAAAGTAAGAAATGAGGATATTCCGAAGACAGCCTTCCGTACAAGATACGGTCATTACGAATTTCTCGTGATGCCGTTCGGCTTAACAAATGCACCAGCGGCATTCATGGATCTCATGAATCGTGTGTGCAGACCAATGTTGGATAAATCAGTTATCGTGTTCATAGACGATATTCTGATTTACTCCAAAACGGAGGCTGATCATTCTATCCATCTGCGGCAATTGCTAGAGTTATTAAGAAAAGAAAGACTCTACGCAAAATTCTCTAAGTGCGAATTTTGGCTCAGACAGGTATAATTTCTATTATATATGTCTTGAGCTATTTCCTAAGTATTCTTAGATTTACATCAGAACTTGAATTCCTACTTTGATTTTTATAGATCCAGTTCCTTGGCCATTTTTTTTTTGGCGAAGGGATTTCCGTTGATCCTTCGAAAGTCGAGGCCGTTCAGAAATGGCAAACGCCTCGTAATGCCTCTGAGATCCGAAGTTTCCTTGGATTGGCCGGTTATTATCGGCGATTCATAAAGGACTTCTCAAAGATTGCTGTGCCGCTTACAATGCTAACACGGAAGAATACTCCTTTCGTTTGGACCGATAAACAGCAAGAGGCATTCGATATTCTGAAACAAAAGTTGATTCAAGCGCCGATCCTAGCCTTGCCAGAAGGTAACGACGATTTCGTTGTTTACAGCGACGCTTCTGGTACTGGCTTAGGATGTGTTCTTATGCAAAGGGGAAAAGTAATTGCCTACGCTTCAAGGCAATTAAAGGATTACGAGAAAAGTGCACCAACTCATGATCTTGAGTTGGCTGCCGTCACCTTTGCTCTAAAAATCTGGCGGCATTATCTTTATGGGACTCGGTGTCAGCTCTACACCGATCATAAGAGTCTCAAATACCTTTTTACTCAGAAAGATCTGAACATGAAACAGCGTCGATCCTTGGAGCTTATCAAGGATTATGACTGCGAGATCTTATATCATCCCGGCAAAGCAAATGTTGTCGCGGATGCGTTGAGTAGAAAAGTGTATCCTGAAAAGTGCTGTTATGCCCTAACTCCAGTTATATTCTCTTCTGATCTTATTGAAGATATTCGAGCTGCTCAAACTGAAGCGCTGAAAGAAGAGAACATAGATTCTGAAAATCTAAAAGGGCAACTACAATTTCTAATCTGAACCATTTGAGACTTCACTGTCTCAAGGGAAACCGAATCTGGGTTCCTAAATATGGTTCTATTCGTAGCACTCTTCTGTCCGAAGCTCATCAGTCCAAGTTATCCATTCATCCTGGCAGCTCAAAGATGTATTTTGATCTGAAAGCTGATTACTGGTGGCCAGGAATGAAGAAAGATATCGGTAAGTGTGTTGAAAGCTGCAGAGTTTGTCAGATGGTTAAGGCAGAACATCAGAAGCCCTTCGGGGATATGCAACCACTGCCAGTTCCTGAATGGAAGTGGGAGCATATAACAATGGACTTCATTACGAAGTTGCCTAAGACCAAAAGACAGCACGACTCCATCTGGGTAGTCGTGGATCGATTAACGAAATCAGCACATTTTATTCCGACGAAAGAAACTTATTCTCTCGATAGATTGGCGCAGCTGTACATCACTGAAATTATTTCACGACACGGTGTGCCAAAGTCTATCGTTTCAGATCGTGATAGTCGCTTCACATCCAGATTCTGGCAAGCATTACAAGACGGGATGGGTACTCGGATTTCTATGAGTACTGCTTATCATCCAAATGCAGATGGCCAGAGTGAGCGTACTATTCTAACTCTCGAAGATATGCTTCGTGCCTGCATTCTTGATCTAGGTGGTAACTGGGATGACCACTTGCCGTTGGTCGAATTCTCGTATAATAACAGTTATCATTCAACAAACAAGATGGCTCCTTTTGAAGCTTTGTACGGTCGAAAGTGCAGAACTCCTACCTGTTGGCGCGAAACAGGCGAATCGCCAATAGCGGGTCCTGCCCTTCTACAGTTGACTCACGAAAAGATTCAACTCGTTAGAAGGAATATTCTTGAAGCTCAAAGCAGGCAGAAATCATATTATGACAATCGGCATAAATCCATCAGTTTTGCAGTTAACGATTGGGTGATGCTGAAAGTATCCCCAATGAAGAATGTGGTGCGGTTCATTAAAAGAAACAAGTTAGCTCCGAGATTTATCGGACCGTTCAAGATCGTCGAAAAGATTGGAAATCAATCTTATCGTCTTGAACTACCGGCTGACTTAGCTGGAATACATCCTGTATTTAATGTCAGTCATCTGAGAAAGAGTTTAGCTGACGAAAGAGAAGTGCAGATACCACATGTTAACCTGCAAATTGATGAGAAGCTTCGCGTGGTTGAAGAGCCAGAACGTATTCTGGACTCGAAGACTAGGAAGCTTAGAAATAAAGAAATTCAGATGGTGCTCGTCCAGTGGAAACATCACAAAGGTTCGCATCAGTCTTGGGAGTCCAAAGATGTAATGAAAGCAACTTATCCCAGTCTGTTCGAACGTAGCTAACTTCGGGGACGAAGTTTGTGCGTGGTGGAGCCCATTCTGTAACAACCTAGCTTTTGATCCAGTCGTAATTTCAGTATTTTGATCAAATAATGTAATATTATTACATTAAATATCTTGTAATTTAAATATGAATGAAATAATGTACTTAAATTATATTTAAGTTATTAATTATTAAAGATGATTAATTTAAAAGATAAGTAAAATACAAAAGTTTAGTGGGTTAAAATTATAATATAACTAAATGATATATAAAAATGAAATTAATGATCAGTTAAGATCATTAATATAAAAAACCTCTCTCTCTCTACTCTCTCTCTAAGCATACGGCCATTCCAACAAATCCACAAGAAATTCATCATAAATTGCAAGTAATTGAAGAATCAATACAATTGAAGGTTACAAGAAGCAACAATCATCATCAATTAGCAAGATTTAGAGGTAACAATTTCTTAAAATATTGAAATTTATGTATTTGGTTCGGTTTTTATAAGAAAACCGAAAATACAAGAATTAAATTATGAATTTGTTATTGCATGTTCAAGATTTTAGTAGTTTATGATGAATTTAAGGTAATGGATGTTAAAGAAACAAAGATTTTGGGTTAGATCTTTCAAATTATGAAGAAATCGGAATTTTTGATGAAAAATAATGTTCTTGACAAAATTCCATATTTTTGATGATCTTGATTAAATTAAGATGTTTTTGATCAAAGAACTTAGTATAAAAACACTCAAATAATGATAATACAACAATATAAAACATTGCATGTTAATATAAATAAGTTTTTGGAAATTTTATGAAAAATCCGAATGAGCACATTCAGGAACATCAAGAACAAATTTTCTTGAAATTCTAAGTCTTGAGTCCGAATTCGGTTGGAACCGAATTCGGATGATGTGCCCAATTCGGATATTCCACAATTCGGACAACACTATTTCGGATTTAATGATCCGAATTCGGTACCTATATAGATTTTAATCCTAATTCGGATGTAACATTACGGATCCTGAATGGTCCGAATTCAATTGCCACTTCGGATGCGTCCGAATCCGGGTCCTCAATCCGGATGTATCCGAAATTGAGGGATCCGAAACCCAAATTTTATATATTTGATATTTCAATTAAATGAATGATTATATATATTGTTAAATATATAAATAGAGGACTTTTGAGAAATATTGAGACAAAGAATGATTTGTGAAATAAATAAGTTATCAGAATCAGATAGAATTAAAGATTTTAATGACCAAAAGATGATGAAATTCCATGATAAAGATGATAATAATGATATGAAATTGACATGATATTATCATGAATGATTTTGAACAGGTTCAGTATATTCTGAACAAAGATTAAAATACTTAAAGACTTGAAAGCGGGTCTCTGATTTGAAAAGAATTGACAGAACAGATTGACAAAGATAAAATCCTGAGATAACTCAGGTGGCAGATTCTTATATCTGTTTGACCAAGACCCAGAACAGTGAGTTATAGATATTCAAATTGAACATGCAAAGATCCGTTTGAGATATATTGATGCTGTTACATTATTTGACATTCATTTATCAGCTGGATTGAGACCTGTGCACACCATGGATGGGTGTTGCCCAGTGAATCATGATAGCTATTTGCTTATCATTTCATATTGCATTTATTAGCGCTTCAGACTTTGCTTTATGATTCGTTGCTATCATGACTCCTAAGACTTATGCTTACTTCATTGATCAGACTTGATAAGACTTATTCAGCTTGACTAGCCCTTATGGTCTATTGTTCTAGACCCGGCTATTCCACCAGTTCTCACGAACTTGGTAATGACCTCCGATGTTCGGCCATGTTGACCTACTGGTAGCTAGCCCAGTATGTGGCTGATCCCCACGATATAAGCGTGAGTGTGGTTTGAACATCATCCGATCTTAAGATACTATATCTCAATCATGATGAGGGCTGTAGCGGCAGCCAAGACATATCACGCTTAGACTAATGACTCCGCTTGACACGCATGTTGATATTGAAAATCTATAAACTCACTAAGCGTTGCTTACAGATGTTGCATTAATATTTTACAGGAAAAGCCAAAGGAAAATCACCTGCAGGACCTAGTACTTAGGTCATTCAAGATTCAAGTTTTGAAGATTTTCTAGACCACTACTCAACAAATCTTTCTGGTACTGATTGGAAGACAACAATTGTGGTGGTTCTGGGTAGATTTGATGTAATGTATGATATTATGATTAGATTAGATGTTACCCATTTATAACTTTATTTTGAAATATGTAAACTTAAATCCTAATCTGTATGTACATGTAATTTTTAATTCCGCAATTAATTACCCTATCTTAGTATGGTTGATATCGTATTGCAATTTGTGGGACCTAGACTGGTGAGCACCGCCCCGTAAGGGGTGGTCTTCACACTATCCCAATCTGTATTACTAGAATTGTTGACCGAAGGTTCCTCATTGTTATTGTGAAGAACAAAATCATCAACACTTGACCCCAAATCCATAGACTCTGCCATTTTTGAGCCGACAATGTCTAGCCATCTTGGATATGATTTGTCCACGTTCCCGGATTGAGCGTCGAGGTCCTATGTACGATATTTCTCATTGTATCGTTCCTAACATTAAAAACAATATAGGATCCAACATCTCATTTATTAAATCAAATAAAACACATAAATCAATGAGATCATCCAAATAACTTAAAATAAGTAGATGCAATCAAGTATAGAATAAGTTAGTTACCCATGTGTCTTGTGCTTCACTGTCTACAAAAGTGCTGTCTTTTCTCTTATGGGTCCGTTCAAACAATTCAACAGCAGTAGGTACTCTCTTCAGTTCCTTTTGCTGAATATTATGCATACATGTATCTAAAGCCTGCTCATATGTACGTAAAGCTCATATTATGCACATAGTTGAAGGCAAAATTATGCTCAAACAATCACTTAATAAATTAATTAATGAATAAAGACGCTAAATATATGTATTAAGCAACAAGATTATACAAGATTTCAAGGTAATTTCACTATCAACAAGATTATACAAGAACCCTGATAGGTATGGATTTTGGTACAATGCATAAAATATGAGAAACAAAATTTCCCACTACTGGAAACTTTAAGGCTCCAAATCTCCTCATGTCAGCAACACTGGACAACTTTTTTTTATTTAATATGACTGGTCTCTTTGTATTGATTTTTTTGTTCATTCCCTTTTTATTTATTTAAGTTACATATTTATGCTAGATCCTTGGTATTATGCACTTCCATGGCATTTGGTACTTTTGGACAAAGTAGTAGACACAGTTCATGCAAATCTTCCCATTCATTTAGCCCAGGAAAAAGTAAGGCCTTCCTATCAGCAGGCATGGCCCCCAAAGAATTGATAGCAACCGTGAGATCTGTTGAATCCAAGTCCTAATTCTTATCCATTAGGCCAACTCCTTCAAGTTAATTTCGGTTTTAAATTCCCTTATTAATCAAATTCTGCCCCAATCCTGACTCAGTTAATAATGCTTTTAAGTTTTAAAAGACCAAGGGTCACCATCTTAAACATTTATAACTGTGATTGCTGATTCCAGAAATGAGATAACAGAGCAGGAACAGAAATACAAAACAGAAATGCATATATTCATTACCTTAAATATATCAAACCATATGTCTTTTTCATTTTGGAGAACGCTTGTCCATGTATCCCAAAATATATTCATTACCTTAAATGCATATATGTATCTATGTATGTATGTGTATGTATATGTGTGTGTGTGTGTGTGTATATATATATATATATATATATATATATATATATATATATATATATATATATATATATATCCGTTTTTTTCCACACAAAGGATCAGCATCAAACATCTTTTGGATTTACATGTTTCTTAATATTTTGAGTACTAGACAAATAATTTATGACTTTCAAAAAGAAAATACAAATAATTTATAACTATTAATGATAAACAAATGCAATCTGCAAGGAGCCACATATGTAAATTTAGAGGCCGGTATTTTCCGTTATGGATATGACCATATTTATATCCATGTCTGCTTGTAGCTGACAAACATGGATAAGTTATACAGTATATATGAATTCAAATAGATGTCAACGTTTTCTTTTAAATCAATTTACAAAGTAGGATGTGCTCACCTGGGTGATTGCCCCAAAGCTTCCAAGAGTGATATTAGGAATGAAGAAAGGAATGCTCAACTTCACTTTCTTCGGAAACGCAGCAAGAAAATGCCCAACTTCCTGCAAGGAATGAACTCTATGTTTTGGCAAGAGTGACGGTACTTTTGGGTTAAAAAGAAAAACAAGTTCGACAATTGAAAGTTGATCGCTCTTGATATCTTTACCATACACATCGTTTAAAACTAGACTGGCCACAGTATATGACATTTACCCAAGTTCAGTTTGAAATTAAAGCTTACTCTCTTAAATATCAAAAGAAAGTAAGATTAAAAAGGAAAAACTCGAGAAGTTCTAAAAACGGAATCTCTTACGTGAAATAATTGAACCCCGCCAAAACTCCGTAAGCCAGTGACAAAGCAGCTTCTACGAATGGATAAAGCAGTTGCATATCGGGTGGTTCAATAGCATTTGGATCTGTAAAGTACTTAACTACCTCAGGAGGAAGTCGATTTATCTGCTCAACACATGATATCAATCAACATGATGATGTCGGTGTGATTTATTACATAATAGAAGTAAAGAAATGAGAAAAAAAAATAGTTGCACCATCTTACCAAAGTAACTGCAAACTTTTTTTTATTAAAGTAGTCCTAGAAATGCAACATTTAACTTTTGGGTAAGTTTATCTGTTTACGGGCTGTTATAAGTTTATAAATGGTAGCCTAAATGAAAAGGGTACTAGTAACTTTAGGAAAAAAAATATTTGTAGCAAGTGCCAGTGTGCTACCATTTGCTGGCCCTGTTTTGTGGCTTACTTATGTGATCCTGTGTTAGTCTCAAATGTCAGAAAGCTTAAAGAGCAGCCAAGCCTCCTGCCTACATTTAACCCCAATATTTGCTTTCATAGTACATGTTTGCACAATTGCAACAGAGGCATGGCATCAGTAACCAATATGGAACAGCCAGAATGAAATTATTTATTTCAAATACAGGGAGGTTTCAATCTACAAAGCATTTTAGTGTCTAGTGTCCCTTGAGAAACAAAATTACGGTCTTTGTAATGAGCTTCATTGCTATGACTCTTATATATGCTAGTATCAGTTGCAATGACCTTTTATATGTGATCTAAAACAGACGACCCATAAGAATGCTAAAAAATGAGTTTTCAACTTCTGAAATGAAAAATTGGGCAATACATGACATGAAAATGACGATATCATGGTTGGACAACCAATAGGAAAAGGTAAGGCAAAGTAGCCATTCACACAACAACTTATAATAAGTCACGGAAAAACACAGCAACACGGAAGTCACAGATTCAACATAAACAGATAATAAGTCACGGATTCAACATAAACATATAATAAGTGATTCAATATACAATTACTACCATGCTTATAGATTCAAAGTTATTCTGCAATCCCCTCATGCTTATAGATTCAATATACATTTACAACCATTAGCTTCAGGCCTATCCATATTAATTTCAATAATTCCTGTCAAATAAACACTAAATTTACCTGAATGATTGAGAGCATTACCATAGAACCAGCATCGTGAGCGAAGGAGAGCGGAAACAACGCAGAGGAGCAAAAATCGCTAATTTTAGGGCTCGGTTAGTATATATGTGTGGAGCAACGAGCAGACGGCGCAAAGGTGTGTAGCTGGAGTAGGAGTAAGAGCCGGAGTCGGAGCCGGAGCCGGTGCCGATGCCGGAGCCGCAAACTGAGGCGGTGGCGGAGTGAAGACAAAGGGAGAGGGCGATCGAGAGTAGAGAGACCGATATGATGGTCTGTGGAAATGTGGAATCCCTAATAATTAATAATACTAATTCTTTTTTTTATTTCTACCATCTAAATATTATTTGTAAAAAAAAAATTTAATTGCATTCTTTATTTTGTGTTTAAACATAATTATTTTTATCTTTAATTTCCAAAATACCGATTGTATATGAAAATTAGGATTAATATAAACAACATTTCATTAGACATATTGAGCGACACTGTTAGTGACCAGCGTGCTTATGTCACAAATTCAGCGACACATACAGTGTCTTGTATATAAATGTCACAAAATCAGCGACACATGTAGTGACATGTGTGTATATGTCACAACTTTAGAGACAGACATAGTGACTTATATATAAATGTCACAAAATTAGCAACCCACTTAGTGACATATACACATATGTCGCAAATTCAGTGACACACATAGTGACTTATATATAAATGTCACAAAATCAGTGACGTATATAGAGACTTTTGTGTGTGTGTCACAAAGTTATCGACGTGTATAGTGACTCGTACATGGATGTCGCTAAAAATAGTGACACACATAGTAACATTGGTGACTTGTACGTCACAAAAACTGTCACTGCAGATGTAACTATATTGTGACATGAAAATACACGTCGCTAAATTTGTCGCTGAACGACAAATTTCTTGTAGTGTAACCGCCGTTAGTTTCAGGGACCAAAATGTTACAACTTTTCGATTTTAGGGACTAGTGGTGTAATAAAATTCTTTTAGGAACCAAAACCGTAATTTCATATAAACCACAGGGACCATTTATGTAATTTAGTCAAAGTTTTATATTAATACTATTATTATTATTATTATTATTATTATTATTATTATTATTATTATTATTATTTAGTCTTCTTGAATATTGTAAACTTCTTGTATGTTTTTAAACTCTCATACATCATTATGAATTATAAATTATTGAAAATTTATTCTACATAGTTAACACAATATATTATTGTGTTAACTATGCGGAGGGAGTTAATATAAAACTTTTTCATACATTCGTATTTTATGCTTTTAATCTATTGTCTTTTCTTCTGATTGTGTTGCTATTTTCATGTGTCTAATTTAAAATGTCACTTTACTTATAATTTATAATAGGGTCATTCTATACGCACGCCCCCCTCTTGCTTATTACACACCCCTCTCTAATTACCCTTTTAATTACTCTAATCATTATATAGTTATTAGTTGATTTGACTTTTAATCATTGAATAAATATTAAACGATTATCGATTGATTTGATTATATAATAATTATTTAAGTTATTGTAACACCCTCTTTTCTCACGCAAATGCCACGTCAATATATAATCATAAGTGGCAGAATCGCCTACATCTCAACAGTACACATGTCAGAGGATTAACTGAAATCACTGATAATTTAAAACTTTAATACAAAAGGTCGCATGTCTGATACAGATACAAATAGGCCATCTCAACACTAACGATCATACACTTGTTAATCAGATACAACAAGTTATCAAAACATGACATCAGCATGCAACAGGTATATACACGCACTACTCTGATCCGACCCGGCTCCTACTTCGGCGGCTGCTGCGGCTGAGACCTCACTGTCTGACTGCCTGAGACACATTAGACTTGAAAACGTAAGCTGGAAAGCTCGTGAGTACGCGAGGGTTAGACTATGCAGATAAGACACATAGCACGCACAAAACACATATAGCTCAGCACAATAAAACAAGGCTCAATACTCGGCACACATCTATGCTCAAGGGGACGCCGTTCCCCGGCTAACAGACCGCACACAGCAGCGGTTAGCTCACAGTAGGCACAGGAGCGACCTGGAAATAACACTGATGTATATATACAGTCTCAAACTTCATGACTGGTTAGGGACAGTCAGCCTGCGCGACCACATATCGCGGATGTAAATGTGAAATCCCGAATGTATTCAGCACCTTAACGTTTTTCTCATCAAACACATGAAGAAACCATGCTCAATAAATGTGTTTAATAAAGAAGAAGACAAGATGAATGTTTGAAGACTCTTGATGGAACAGTGGAACAGTGGCGGCTGAGAATTGAATTTCAAATGTAGTCAACCGTGTGTTCCTCAAAAGTAACCCTAGGAGCCTTTTTATAGGCTCCTTTAATTAAGTTACGACACTTGGCAACAATGGCCCCTACACTTTTACATAGACATGAAATACATAGAAATAAATACAAGACAAATTACAATGAAAATAAATATTACAAAATAACTCCTAGGATCGAAATAATAAATCTAACAATCTCCCCCTTTTCGATCACTTAGGAGGTCCTGGAACTCTGGCATGGTCAGTCGATTCTCGGAGACCAAGTATGACGTCGAAGCGTCTGGTTACTTGTCTCAGATGTAGCCGTTCGTTCAGGAGTTCAATGCCGCTGAGGGTGTCCTGAATCTCTCTTGGTGTACACCTTTGTTGTGGATCTGGTTGAGCATCAAAGTCTTGAACTTTCTGTATGAGCGCAGCTCGAACCAATCTGAGTGTACCATCGGAGTAACAGGGAAGATCCTCAAAGCCCATGAACCTTTTGTAGCCCCTTTGATTGACAAAAATGACACCTGGATCTCCTTTAAGTATCACTCTGTAGGCCGGGTGGTGGGCTAGGAGGAAGCTATCTTGTTCCGGTGCACGTAGTCCTACCTTAACCAAAGCACTTTCGATCGCCATTTGAAAATCTCTTAGGCACATTATTATCGATCGGCGATTCATGCTTCGTACTAGGGCACCCAAAGCAGTCATGCGAGACATATGTCCTTTAATGCGATTTTTCAATCGTTCGTGTAGAAATTCGACATCGTCCACATTTATGAAGTCTAAGTCATTCTCGAAGAACTCATTTATAGTGCCGTCTTCTCTTTCTACTAGAAAAGCGGGGTAGTATACTTTTGCCCTTTTGCACATGGTGATAGAAATGAGTGACTTAATCTTCGATTTGGATACTTTCGACCTTCTTTCCCGGAGCATCAGTTGGTAGTATTCTGCCTGTTCAGCTTTGGTAACGTTTGTAAGTTCCATGAGTAGGCGTCTGCTGAAGGATCCAGGCTTCTTTCTGAATACCATTTTGAATCTTTCTTCAAGGTAAGGGTTCTGAAACTGCTCCGGGGGGAATTTCTGCAGGAATTCTTTCAGGCCTTGAACGGGGGGTTCTTCGATTTCGTCCTTTTTAGCTTCAAGAAGCTTTATAATAGTCCCCCGCCGTTCTTGTCGCATTTGATCCTTTTCTTCCTGTGGCAGTGTTCGAACCTTGCCTTTTGTATAGGTGTCTACCCAGAATAAGTCATCTTCTCTATAAATACCAGGGCCTTCTGGAGTTTCATCAAAACAATCGACCCTTTTTGTTCGGGAATACTCTGGGGGTTGGGTTTGTTGGACTGGAGGAGGATTTGGGGATCTAGGAGGGTTCGTCGGAGATTCAGGTTCAGGCTTAGGGGTTAATAAGGGTTCGTTGACTTCGGTATCGGAATCTGAATCGGAGACCAAGATCATTTCAACTTTCTCGTGCGGCTCCTCGAATTCTACCATAGCGGTCATCGGATCCAGTGGAGCTGGACCCTCGACCATGGGCTCGTCTTCTATACTGAGGTATTCTTGAGGCTCCTTACTCTTTTCCCTTGACCCCTGATATTCTGACCCCTCAGCTGTCTCTGCTCCCCCTATATACATGACGGGGTCCTCAAACTGTAGAGGTTCATATTCTATCATCAGTGCTTCCGTGGCCTCATAAGTTTGATCCCCAGACCCAGACCCTTGAATATCTGTTGTTTCAACCTCTGCTCCCCCTAGGATGATCATCGATCCCTCATGATGAACTTTCTGTCGTTTCTCCCCCTCATGACGATCAGGGTCGTCCTGGTCGTCATGCTTTCTTTTAGGGGGCTCAGCTTGGGTGCGGCACTGAAGATCGATGACTGCCGATTCGAGGCGATCCATCCTTGAATTTAGCTGCTCCTGGACCTGAAGGATTAGGCGATTGAGTGCGTCCAGTTTGTCAGAGAGCTCCGCTATTTGTAGTTGGACTGAGTGGGATCCTGGTGAGGGGCCGGCTTCGGAGGCGACACCCTTACCCTTTATAAGAGAAAGAAGGGCGGTGTGTCGTTCCTCGGCTACCTCCCTTTGAGCGTCCAGGTCAGCCCGGGTGATAACGCCGGCAGCACGTAAGGCTGCCGTTAACATCTCCAAGTTGATGGGGAGATGGCCGGAAGTGGACGGCGTAGATTGAGCCACTCCCGGTCTTCCTTCCGTCATCTCTGGCTCCACTACGGGATGCTCAGATCTGGAAGTTTCCGGAGCTGCCACAGAGGCAGCTCTTGGGGATGCCACAGAGGCATCGTGCACGGTGTCTGTTTGTGGGGATGGAATCGTGGGCGAAGGAAGTTCGGTCACGTGGGGAGGAGTGTGACCTCTTTCAACACCGCCACTCTCCGAATGAGAGGGCGATGGCGTATGTGGAAGATCCCCGTGGAATGAAGTGGTTTCCCTTTGAGGGGAAACCAAGTGGATGGTTGGGGTTGTGGCGACCGCTGGACTAACGGTCTTATGAAGTGGTGTCTGGCTGATAGGGCTTGGCTCACCCTCAGATAATATATCCCTCGGCCTTACGACAGAGACGGTTCGTTCAGAATCCGCCGTCTCTGCCGTTTCACCTACGACTCCCTCCCTTACACTCTCAGCCTCCCTCTCACCATAACCCAGTGATTGTTGTACTTCCATCCTTTCTCCCTCGTTCTCACTCTCATGCTGCTCACCGTCGGACTGGTTAGTCTCAGTCGATTCAGACTGAGACTCATCCGGATAATTTTCTCTCATATAGTCCCTTACCCGATCTGTACCCCTCGACCTTGTCAGAGTCGATAATGGAATCTTCATTACCTGTACCGTCGGGGCCCCCTTTGGCAAAGTCAATTTCTGGATAGCGACGGTTGGATAGACATCATCTTCTGGACGCTCATGAATGTCTTCGTCCTGATCCATGGCGTGCTGGATGATGAGCTGAAGGAATCGTTGATAGGGGACATACTTGCGACCTTTCTTTGTGCTCCTTTCCACGTGGACTCTTCTTAATTCTTCAAAGATGAAAGCCGCATAGTCCACGTGTCGGTCGAAGGCAAAGCCAGTGAACATGGCTAAAACCTGGGCCGATGCTGAGTCATGACCAGAATGTTTGGCTGTTAGGCACTTGTTGAGCACATCGAAGAGAATCCTCCAGTGGGACTGAAGGTTTTTGGTGCGAAAGTCGGATGGTTTGGTAAGGGGTCCGTCATACCCTAGGGTTTGAATTTCAGATAGGGCTTCTGAGACGGATGGGTTTGGATCGAACGAGTCAATGGAGGGAATATAGTCTTGGATGGGAAGACGAAGGATGTGACGGATGGCTGTGGTTGTGACTTTGACTGGAACGCAGTCAATGGTGGAGGTGAAGTGAGGTTCGGGGTCGGTTATGAATTGTAGCCTGTTCCAGAATTGTTGTAGGTAAATTTTGGGAACGGCTATGGCTGTGGAAAGGGCATAATATATGGGATGGCGGGTGAGAATGTCAAAGGCAAGGGTTTGGGATTCTTTCGGGAGGATAGAGACGTCGAGTTGCCAGTTATGGGGGATAAACTCGACAAACTCGGCGCTCGGCAGAATGGCTTCCTCGGGTAGCTGAGCATTATTATTTGGAATGGGAGGATGGGGTACGGTGAGAACGATTGCGGGATCCATTATCCTGCAAAGTGCAACAAAGTTAGAATCATAAGACTTGATATGATAATGCATTGATGTGAAGTCTAGATGAGTGTGAAATAGAAATTGTCTGATCTGTTTAACATCGGGTCTTTATTAGCAGTATAAAATTCCACTAAAAAAGTCCAAAGTCAATCGTTAAGAGACCGATGTTAGATAAGACCGTTTCACTCAAACACTTATCCTAACTCTAATCAATGGTGCACTTGGATGGAACTATTTTTGAGATTTTTAATTTATATGAAGATGCAGAAATGGAAAACATGAAAAATGAAAAATTAAAAAAAATGCTAAGTGTTGGATTTCGGATGGTCCGAATTCGGATGAACAGTGTCATCGAATTCGGATCCGTCCGAAATTGAATGATGCATGAATGAGGTGGGGGGGACCGAATTCGGATGAGGTGAAAAGTGGGGACCGAATTCGGATGATGTGAAAAGTGGGGACCGAATTCGGATGACGGTCCGAAGTGAGTAGTGAAATGAATGAAGGTGGTCCGAATTCGGATGTGATATGAACATGGTTTGAATTCGGATGGGGACTTGTGAAAATGCATGAAATGATATGGATATGTCCTAATTTCGGATGGTACCTGGAATTCGGATTGGGACCGAATCCGGGTATCATCCGACTTCGGATGCACAGTGGTGAACAGACTTAGACAATTTTCAAATTTTGAAAATTTTGACCCTGCTTTGATGGTCCGAATTCAGATCAACAGTGAACCGAATTCGGATCAACAGTGGTCCGAATTTGGTTTTGTACCGGACATCCGAATTCGGGTGGTGGTCCGAATTCGGACATCCGAAACTGCATGAGTGCAGTTAATGTTCATGCAAAAATTAAACGTGAACAGTTGAAAGGTTAATAAAAATGCATGAAATTACAGATCCTACTTTAAAATAACTAACTGAATACTTTATCTAACTAAAAGTAAGAAAATATAACACATTAAACTACCTAAAAAGAGTAAAAATCGAAATGAAAAAAGGAAATAAATTTTGAAAATCAAACACACAATATATGAAGTAAAATACTGAAGTAAAGGTAAAAATGGAATACCTGATAGTGCAGATGATGGAAAATGCAAGAAAAACGAAGAAATATGATGGTGCAAAAGCTTGAAGAGGTGGATATGGTGGATCGGCGGTGGTGTTCGTCGGGAAGGAAGAAGAATGAAAGGAGAGGAGAAATCTTGAGGATGAAGAAAAGTGAAGAATTTGACCGTTTGACCACCCCTAAATACATCCGCGCGGGTCGGGTCTGGGTCAAGGACGATCCGCGCCCAAATGGAGATTGGGCCGGCGGTTTTGGACTCAACAAATACACACAAAGTTAAAATAAAAATGGGCATGAAATTAATCAAAACAAAAATTAAAAACTTTGGCCCAATTTTTATTGCATCTTTTTGAGGTTTTCTTTGAAACAACAACATGAAATATTTTTGGTATTTTCTTGGATCATTTAATTTAAGATAAAAATAAGCTAAAATAAACTAAAATGTTTTTGTCTTTTTGATAAATTTGAACAATTAAAATCTTTTTGTGATTTTCTGACCTATTAAATTAAACCTTAAAAATTAAAAATTAAAATTAAGACTAACCAAAAATTCAAAAATTTAACTATAAAAGAAATAAAAAGAAACAAAGAATTATAAAATTTAAAATCCTAACTCTACTCCCCCTCAAATAAATACCGATCCTTTTTCCTTTTTCTTTTCAGATTTAAATCACGACAACCCTTATTAAGCATTACTAATACCGACAAACCTGGATATTGTTTGCATCCCACTCCATGATGAACAAGTCACACAGCAATTTATCAGGATCATTAATTATTAAAAATATACGCAGATAAGGAAAGATTGATTTTCAATCTTGTGACATACTCCTTAAATTTAAATAACAGTTATTTTCTAAAATAAAGGAATTTCAATCATGATAGATTGAAATAGAATTATTTAAGACAATATCTGATATTTAATTGGAAGGTGGATTCAACATGCCGATATGAGATACTAAAAACCGAAAACGAGGTTCGTCTAAAGCTTTAGTAAATATATCCGCTAGTTGGTATTCCGTGCCAACAAAATACAACTCAATGGTTCCCTTTTCAACGTGATCTTTAATAAAATGATACCTGATATCTATGTGTTTTGTACGAGAGTGCTGCACGGGATTGCAAGAGATGGCAATTGCACTTCGAGAATAACAGTAAATAGGGATATTGGTGAGTGAGAACCCATAATCGCGTAATTGTGTTCTCATCCACAGCACTTGAGAGCAACAGCTTGCAGCTGCTACATACTCAGCCTCAGCTGTGGATGTGGATACACAATTCTGCTTTTTGGAAGACCAACTCACCGGTCTATCGCCTAAGAACTGTATTCCTCCCGATGTGCTTTTTCTGTCCACTCTACAACCTGCAAAATCAGCATCTGAAAACGCGGTAAGATCGAAATCGGTTCCTTTTGGATACCATAAACCAAGTTCGGGTGTACCCTTAAGATAACGAAAAATGCGTTTTACCGCAGTTAGGTGTGATTCTTTTGGGTCGGACTGAAATCTAGCACAAAGACATGTTGAAAACACTATATCCGGTCTACTGGCAGTCAAGTACAGTAAGGATCCTATCATCCCTCTGTAAGTTGTATTATCGACACCTTTCCCGGAAGGATCGGTGTCTAACTTACAGTTGGAGGCCATGGGAGTTGCGATACTCGTGCAAGAGTCTAACTTATACTTCTTGAGAATGTCAAGAGTATATTTCGACTGGTTCACAAAAATCTCATCCTCAAGTTGTTTGACTTGTAATCCGAGGAAAAAGTTCATTTCCCCCATCATGCTCATCTCAAACCGAGACTCCATTAGGGCTGAAAAATCCTTACAAAAATTACTGTCAGTAGATCCAAATATAATATCGTCAACATAAATCTGTACTAGCATTATATGTGGGCCTTCCCTTTTAGTGAACAGAGTTGTGTCCACCACACCTTTATAGAAACCGGCAGAAATAAAGAAATTCGAAAGACTATCATACCATGCTCGAGGTGCTTGTTTTAAACCATAGAGGGCCTTATCTAGCACATAAACATGGTCAGGTTTATGTGCATCAACAAAGCCTTGTGGTTGTTCAACATACACTTCCTCGTTAAGTTCACCGTTTAGAAAGGCAGTCTTGACGTCCATTTGGTACACTTTGAAGTCTTTGTGTGCCGCATACGCCAAGAAGATTCTGATTGCTTCGATCCGTGCAACTGGAGCGAAGGTCTCGTCATAATCTATCCCTTCTTGTTGTCGGTAGCCTTTGGCAACAAGTCTTGCTTTGTTCCTTATCACAATGCCGTTTTCATCTCGTTTGTTCTTAAAGATCCACTTTGTTCCGATGACTGTACGGTCTTTTGGCTTGGGAACTAACCGCCATACTCTTAGCTGTTCAAACTGGTTGAGTTCCTCTTGCATTGCAACTATCCAATCCGGATCTGTCAGGGCTTCATCCACACGAGCGGGCTCTATCATACTCAAGAATGATGTGTAGAGACATTCATTAGCAGATGCCCTACGAGTTTGGACTCCTGTTGTTACGTCACCAATGATTTGTTCTGTTGGGTGACTGCGGGTCCATTTGATCTCGTGTGGAAGGGGTGCTCGGGATGGAACCTCTGTGGTTAATATGGGAATGGATGAGGATTCATGGTCAATGGTTTCAAATGATGGTACCACAGGTTCTGGTTCAATTTCCGAGTGTTCAGGTGAAGGAAGAATCGTTGGTATTACATGTGAGGGTATTATAGGAGTAGATTCAACTGCGGATGTGTCGGTGGATGATGTGGATGGATGAGGATATGTTGATGAAGAGGGAGTGGAGAAACTTTGCGGCGCAGTTGAACTGGAAGGATTACCTACATTATTAACAACATTAGACACACTAGCGTTAGGACCGAAAAATTCAACATAAAAAGGATCAAATAAATTAACCAAATCAGAAGAAGAAAAAGAAATGGGGTTATTCGAAGAGTCTCCAGGCATTTGAGTAATGCGTGGTCCTGATTGATCAACTTCGGGTGCCAGTTCAGCCAACTCATCAAATGTGACGTGTACACTTTCATTGACTGTTCTGGTTCGGGTATTGAATGCGCGATACGCCTTCGAATTGGATGAGTATCCAATGAAGATCGCTTCATCCGCCTTTTCGTTAAATTTCCCGAGGTTGTCTCTGTCATTCAGCACATAGCACCTGCAACCAAATACACGTAAGTACTTGATAAATGGTACTTTATTCAAAAAGAGTTGGTATGGAGTTTTGTTAAAGCGCTTATGAATGATGGAGCGATTCTGTGTATAGCATGCTGTTGATACGGCTTCGGCCCACAAGAACGGAGGTAGCTTTGAGTATGTGAGCATTGTACGAGCGGCTTCTACTAGCGTACGGTTACGCCTTTCTACGATCCCATTTTGTTGAGGTGTTCGAGCAGCAGAGTATTGATGCTGAATCCCCTTGGATCGAAGGAAGCCCTCCACTACCGAGTTCTTGAACTCCGTGCCGTTATCTGATCTGATTGATTGTACTGACAGCTGCTGTTGGGTCTCGACACTCTTGATAAAATCAATGATTTCTTGAGCTGTCTCGTCCTTGGAACGCAAGAACCTTACCCAGGTATATCGAGAATAATCATCAACGATAACCAACACATATCGTTTTCCATTTATGCTTTGTGTTCTCATCGGTCCGCATAAATCCATATGAAGTAACTCCAAAACTCTTTTTGTTGATGGTTCGGGCTTTGGTTTGTGAGATGATCGTTTCATTTTTCCTTTCTCACATGCTCCACACAGATGGTCCTTTTCATAGCGTAACTCAGGAAGTCCTTTGACCAATTGCTTCGCAGCCAGCTTGTTGATGTTATCAAAATTCAAATGGGATAATCTTCGATGCCACAACCAAGAGTCTTTTGAAGAGGCTTTTGATAGTAGACAAATGTTATCCTTCACTACAAGCTTAGATACGTCAATGGTGTAAAGGTTAGATTTTCGGGAACCAGTCAAGATTTCTTTTCCATCCATGTTCTTAACACTGCAGTTCTTAGCCCTAAATGTTACTTCTAGTCCTTTGTCACAGAGCTGTCCTATGCTAAAAAGATTATGAGATAACCCCTCAACATAGTCAACGTCCTTGATGACCAGATTATTTAGAACTAAGTCCCCGTATCCTTTTATTTGAGCCTGATGGTTGTTCCCGGATTTCACAGTTCCGCAATACTGTTCAACAACGTTGGACAGCAATTCTCTTCTTCCTGTCATGTGCTTGGAGCAACCCGAATCCATATACCAAATGGACTTAGCCTGAAAAACACATAAATTCATATAATGAAAAACTATATGCATTCAAACACATCCATTTTTAATTGACAATCATACTGTGTTCTGAACCGAGATGTTCAGAAAACATGATGAGTTAAGACCGGGTCCTGGGCTGTGTGCACAGAAGCCAACCGTGTCGGTTTAAGCACAACCGACAAGCAAAAGAACGGGTCCTAGTCTAAGGTAACTAGAAGCCATTTCTTTGAAGCACGGGTCTTGATCAGAAGTAACCAAGAACCATCTGCATTAAGATCACACAACCTTGGGTACCCACCTCAATATGGGTCCCTTTTTGTTAGGATTTCCAGATTTATATGGCACGTGTACAGATTTAGAAACCCAACTAGCATTTGTGTGTGGTCCAGATGCACAACCCTTTGGAATCCATTGAATATTGGATTTATTGGGTTTTGGAACCTTAGGCGCTGAAATTGCCTTCGGTTTTTGTCTTGTTGAGACCTTCTTGACCGTTGCTTTGGTTTTGGGCCTTGGCAACGGATATGTCTCAACTTTGTTTGTGGCCGATGATGCACTATTTTTAGTTTTCTTTTTCCGAATACGTTTAACAGGATAAGGCACAAAAGCATTCATTTCAGGAACCTGTCGTCTATATTTAGTTGGACATAGATTAAACAAATCCTTGAAAGAGTACTTTAACGGAATAGTAGAATTCGGTACATCATTACAAACATTGTCACACGCTTTGTTACACAAATTGTCTTTAGAGATTACAGACATCCTATCTCTAGTAACAAAATCACTTGGCATTAAAGCCTTCTTCACAAAAAAACTTGTAAAATCCTGCATGGTGGTTTTTGGGACTCTCCTTATATAATCTGTAGGAACAAAACGATTTGAGTCAGTAAGCATGGAAGATTTAGACTTGACAGACTTTTTTTTTTGGTGGTGAGAGGGTTTCTTAAAAGACTTGGATTTCATCTGAGTCTTTTTAGAAACTTCATTCTTGAAAGCATTTGAGCACTCACCTTTGACAAAGATAGAAGAAGTTTCAGCTGTAGCCTTACCTTTATCTGATGACATACATGGAATTTTTAGAGAATGAGAAAGTGTTTGTTGTTTTGAAAGATCTTTCAATTGTTGTGAAACTATTTCAAAATTTTCTCTGTAGACAGTGACTTCCACAGTTTGTTGAAAAGATTGATTTATCAATTCTTCTTCTCTCTTAAGAAGAGCATCTTGAAGATCAAGTGCTTTCTCTTGAGATGACTTCAATTCCTTTTCTAAAACAATGATTTGTTGTTGAAGAACTTTTGCAGGAATATAAAGTTGAGGAGTTGATTTTTCAGTTTCAGTGTTCAATTCAGTTTCTGAATAAGCTGACGAGAGATCTTCCTCTAAAGTGGGTACTCTAGAAGAATAACTCTCGTTAAGTTCTTCATAATGAAAAGAAATTTCTTTATCTTTACGCGCAACACGTTTCTCATTTTCTTGGTTTAAAACTTCTTTTGATGACTAAAAAAAGAAAGATTTAATACCGGCTCCCATATAATTCATGTCATAAAATACAGGCAAGACATTTTGTGCTTTTTCCAAATATTTAGGATTTTTAAAACCAATTCCCTGTTTAGAATGGTAAAACCTAGTTTCTTTGGGCTGATTTAAATGGATAGTTTGTTCTGTTTGACCCCTTTTCAAAAATGCATCGTCAAGGGTCTTTATTCTTGCGTACAAACTTATCTTTTCTTCTTCAATCATTTTGTATTTTTCTAAACTGTCTATATTTTCCATATTTACCACATCTAATTGTTTTGTAAGAACAGAAATTTCTTCTTTTAAAGAGAGTTTTTCTTTTGAAAGCGTTTCCATGCAAGATTCAAGGTATATATTCCTATCCTGAACATCTACTTTTTCTATCAACATCTGTTTTATAACATTATGATTAGTCAACCATTTTGCATGATATAATTCAGATGATTCTTTCAAAATATGAGCTTGATGTTCAGCCTGTACACACTTTGCAGTTTCAGCTTTTAATCTTTCTTGTAGATCAAGTATTTGTGTGTGTAGTGTACATTCATTATCTACAAATAATTTATTTACATGTGCAGGAATGTAATAGGAGTATACCTCACTGGACTCTGAACCGGATGTGGAGCATTTGGGATCGTCGGTTGTAGCCATCAGACATGCTGGTGGATGTTTCATTGTCTCCCCCTCAGCAGCAGTGTCTGAAATTGCAGCAGTGACATCAGTACAAATCTCCAACCCTTGACGATCAACCATATAGCAATTCTTGCCCTTTTCATCCTCGTCGTCTGAATCTTCAGCATCCCAGTAGTCCTCCTGGGCGACGAGGGCCAACGCATCCGATTTCTTCTTTGCAGCCTCGAGCTTTCTTTCGTAATACGCAACGTCTCTCTCAAAATTGTTCTTGCATTCCCTAGCAAAGTGGCCCGGTTTGCCACATTTGTAGCAGAGACGTTCATCAGTGGCCTTTGGCTCGTCTGCTCTTGGCTTCTCCTCTCTTCTTTTCGCCGGCCTTTTGTCGGCCCGGCGGTGCTCACGGCTATCATCACGCCTTCTGTCCCGGCGGTCATCCCGACGATCATCCCTTCGATCGTCCCGCCTGTCATCTCTCCTGTCATCTCTCCTGTCATCTCGCCTTTCGTCACGCCTTTCATAACGGCGATCATCGCGATAGTCGCGTCTGTCATCATACCGGCGATCATCCCTGTCATCCCTGCGGTAGTCATCTCTGCGATAGTCATCGCGGCGGTCATCCCTCCTGTCATCTGAGTACCTCCGAGGACCAGTGTCATATCGGAGTTGGTTGTTGGTCTTGTTGGAGAACCGTCGTTGTTGGAGACGGTTGGTCCACAAGGCAATCT
>JAANYP010000715.1:1124374-1262080 GCA_020465985.1 Centrapalus pauciflorus | reverse complement strand
AAGTCAGTACATTTATTCACACAGGGTGTATTGACATAATCATCATCATGTCCATCATGATTAACAGGTTCCACACTAGGTGTAGTGGAAGCTTTTGAGTCCTCTTTATTGTTTGAATGCATCAGATCATCAAAGTTAAGTTCTCCTGAAGCTGATTCAGGAACAGCTTTGGTGGAGGCATTCTTGGACTCTTCAAAGGTGACATTGATAGATTCATCTATCACCTTTCTTTTGTTGTTATATACTCTGTAGGCTTTGGAGATAGCAGAGTAGCCAACAAACACTCCTTCATCAGCTTTAGGTTCAAACTTTGACAGCTGGTCCCTTTGATTCAGAATGAAACAGGGACATCCAAACACATGGAAATAACTGACATTTGGCTTCCTCCCTTTGAGCAGCTCATAGGGAGTCTTGTTGAATCTTTTCACCACTAAGGATCTGTTTTGGGTGAAGCAGGCAGTGTTAACAGCTTCAGCCCAAAATGATGAAGGTAAACCTGATGCACACAGCATGGTTCTGGCAGCTTCAATGAGAGTTCGTTTTCTCCTTTCAGCAACTCCATTTTGTTGAGGAGTTCTTACTGCTGAAAAGTTTTGAGTGATTCCTTTCTCTTCACAGAAGTCTTCAAGAGTACTGTTTCTGAACTCAGTACCATGATCACTTCTAAGCTGCTTTACTTGGGCAGAGTTCAGCATTTCCATCTTTTTGACAAATCCAATAATTTCTCTAGCAGCCTCTCCTTTGCTCTTTAGAAAGATCACCCATGTGTACCTGGAGAACTCATCAACCATTTACTAGAGTGTATTTCTTCTTCCTCCTAGACTTTGGGACATTAACAGGTCCAAACAAGTCCATATGATTAAAAAAAAGAGTGGAGTATCAATACAAAGAAATTATGTTTGGATTTTAAAAGATGTTTTCCTCTGCTTTGCCTTTCTCACAACTGTGCATAATCTATCCTTATCAAAAGTCATATAAGCAAACCTGTCACCAACTCTTTTCTTACAGAGTTTGTGATGTTTCTTGAAGTTCAGATGTGACAGTCTTTGTGCCATAGCCAGTTGTAGATCAGCATTTTGTTCTTGTTGAGGAAAACAGTTCAGTTGTGGGGTCAGCAGAAGTGTGCATATCCAAACATATTACACCTTCTTTCGTTGAAGCACATAGCACAACTTTGCCCTTGGAACTCCAGTATGTAACCCAGGTGCTCATCAAAGTTAAACCTATTGTAGCCAGCATCACACAGTTGGCTTTATGCTGGACAATGTTATGTTTTAGCCGACCACATAGGCTTACTTCTTTGAAACACTGCAGCCACCAGCTTTAAGAGTTCCATATCCCTCAGGTGGATCCCTATGTACATTGTCACAAAGGTGGACTTTTGGCCCTTTTTCAGGGCCTGAGTTCACTCAGCAATTCTTTACAACCTGTCATGTGCCCTGAGCAGCCACTGTCCAAGTACCAAACCTGGGAAGGTTGTTTTTCCTGCAAAGTGATAAGAGAATTATTAGTCATTTTTAGGGGAACTCATCACAGAGATGAGTTCTCCTACTTCATCAACATTTGTTGATGGACTTGAAATATCCACACTAATATTCCCTATTTGAATTGTATCAGCTTGAATACCACTTTCAGTGACTGTGACATTTCCAACACTGCTTGTAACAGCTGTGGTGGAAACAGCAGAGTCAACAGGCCTCATGTCCTCAGATTCAGGACAATCCTTGGCCAGATGTGTCTTCTTCCCACATTTGTAACATTTTCTCTTTTTAGGGTTTTTGGAAGAAGATCTTTCAGAAACACATTCTGAGTTATTTTTGTTGATTCTTTCAGCAGGTTTAGCAGTTTTCTTACTTTTTGTTGAATCAACAGCTTGAGTGGATAGTTCAATAGTCACAGCTTTGGCTGCCTCTTCTGTCCTCTTTTTAGGAGGACAGATGTCAAAGACAGGAAGCTTGATTGGCTTTTGAGCTTCCATAGGTTTGGGAGATTTATTCCCAATTATCTCAGTTTGAGCAATGGCTTTGCCTTTGCCCCTACTGGATTGTGGTTTATGCTGCCTATCAGCATACTCACTGTGTCTGGTTTTGAAAAGCTTATTCTTATTTAAAACCAGTTTACCACTATGATTTGAAAACTTATTTGAAATCACAGCAGTTTTGTTTTCAACATGAGACTTACCCTTGTTGAAAACAGGCTGCTTACCTTTTGAAAACTTGTTTTCAAAGTGTTTAGCATCAAAAGGATTAACATGCTTTTTACCATCAGCTTTGAACTCAGAACCTGTTTTGTTAATAGGTTTAGTATCCATAACTTCAGTTTGGACATGTTTTCCTTTCTTTTGCTTATGTGACCCAGCAGAGCACTTAGCAAGCTGACTTAATGGAGAACAAATTCCAACATCAGCTTTTGAGCTAAGTTCACACAAGCTGTCAGTGTTTTGAGGCCTAACAAACCTATTAGTTGAGATTAGTTTACCATTCACATTTTGAATGAATGTGTTTGGAAGTTCACCAAGAGTGGATAAATCTTCTTTCAGATTATTGATCTCAACAATGGAAGCTGCTGTGTCAAGATCCCCTCCAAGATAGGCTTGGATTTGTGCAGGGATCTGTTGACTTATACAATGGCTGACTTTTTGTGCAGATTGACACCAAGAGTCAACTATCTTTTGAAGCTTAGCATGCTTTATATCTGTTTCTCTCTTTTCTTCCAGTAAAATAGAGTTGATGTGTTTTAATTCATTAAGCTCAGTTTCCAACTTATGAAAACTGTCTAGTTTACTGGATTTAGTTTTAAGATCAGTTTTAAGCTTAGAGATTTCAGACAGTAAAGCATCATGCTTATCAACAGCAGCTTTTAGATCAACAAGCATATATTCAAACATTTTAACTTTTTCTTCAGAACTGTAAGCCATAAAATTTTGTACCTTATACATCATAGTAGGATTCCAGTTCTCTAAGCTGCTGAAAGCTTCAGCTTCAGCCATATCTTGTTTGAAGCTGCTTGTTGATGGAACATCAGTGTTGGCCATCAGACATTGATTATCTTCTTCATCAGATGATGAATCAGATTCCTCCCAATCACAAGTCTCTGCCATGAGTCCCTTTTGGCGGTTGGAACCCACTGAGTTTTCCAACTTCCTCAGCTTAGCCATGGTCATAAGGTACTTAACCCTATAACCATCATCCTTGTTTGTCTTGTATGGTTTGGATGACTGACCAACAGCTTTTGACACACAATCAGCAGCTATATGGCCAGTTTTGCCACATTTGAAGCACTCAGCCTTGGATTTGTCAAATGCTTTCTTTTTGCCAGCACCTGAACTTCCTTGCAGCATGTTTCTTCCAAACCTTTTCTTGTTGAACCTTTTGACAAGCATAGCTATCATTTGCTCATCATCTTGTTCAGCAAGATCTGCAGTATCTTCTTCATCTGACACCTCATCCTTGTCATCATCCTGTTGATCAGGTTGAGTGAACACATCACTCACCTGATTTACAGGCTGTCTCACATTAGACACAAAGGCTGCACCTCTTTTGGACATTTCCAAGGCATTTCTCTTTTGTTGCCTTGACTGTTCATCATTCAGTAAGGATCCATACAGATTGACCAGATCCATACTTCTGATAGTACCTGAGTTCCTTAGAAATGTTGAGAAGTAATTCCACTCTTCAGGTAGAATGTCCAGAAATTTATTCACCAGAGTAAGACTATCCTTAGTGATCCCAACAGCTTTGAGATCATTCACTAGAGCAGTAAACCTGGTGTAGGTTTCAGTGAGAGTCTCCTTTGGTTTAGCAAAAAAGAGTTCATACTGTCTAACAAGATTGTTGATCCTGTTGTCCAGTGTGATTGTGGGTCCATCATAGACGGTACACAAAGTATCCCACATCTCTTTTGCTGTCTTCATTTTCTCAACCTGTTTGAACACATCATCAGGAAGAGAAATGACCAGGTTGTTCCTGGCCTTTGCATCCAGAGCCACCAGTCTCTTGTCTTCATCAGACCATTGAGCTTTAGCTTTCTCAAAGGTCCTGATTTCAGGAGCAGCTCCTTCAACCGCTGGAGTTATGGTAGTAACAGAGGTTGCACATAGGGACCCTCCATCACTATCTCTGGTAGTTGTACATTCCAGATTCTCTAAATAGAGCATCATTCTGCACTTCCAACCAGAGAAGTTTTGATGATTAAATTGGGAGGTTTGCCCATAGAAGCCACTGTCATTAGTAAGAAGAATTTGCAGCACTGTTGTCCATGGAAACTTGGGAGAATGAGAGATCTAGAATGACACACACTCTAAACTGCTCTGATACCAGTTGTAGGTCCCGAGAGGTTCCCAAAGTATATAGCTTTAAGCTGTAGGGGGGGGGGGGGTGAATACAGCAATTTAAAAACTACAAACTATTTTCTCAATGTTTGTATGTATTATCAACAATTTGTTAATTACAAACAAGCTTGAATGCGGAAATGTTCAAGCTGAGATGACAGATACAACAGTATATTCAATAGTCTAAGACAGACTCAAACTAGTTAACAATGAATACACTCACTAAGAAGCACTCACTGTGTTTACAAGACTCAGAGGAACAGCTTATGTAGAACAGCTTAGACACAAAGAAACTGTATTACACAACCAGACTTGCATGCATGAAAAACACACTTGCACGTTCACTCTTGGTTTCAGCACTTAGCTTATTTTTGGCTTGCTTGTTCTTTCTGACCTTAGAAGCTTCCTTTTATACTCACTCAGAGGATCTAAGAGAGACTTCTTCATTGGACGGAATGAAAAAGGAGAAGTCTTGTTTGAAAAGACAACATATCTTTTCTGCACCTTTCTGAAAAGCAGACTTGTCTTCACATGTGCAGAACTTTTGTCTTTTCACTTTGTCTACTGTTGCATTGCCTTTAACTAATTTAGGAATGTCAACTTTGAGTTTTTCTTCCTTGTAAAGGCCTATTTTGATATAAGAAAAAGGTCTGTCACCCTTTTTCAAATACCCTTTTGTCTTCATGTTGCAGAACAGCGTGGGCAGGTTGAGCAGTTCTGTTTTCCACTTTGTCTTCGACTTTGTAAACTGATCTTGTAGTCAAAAACAATACATGATGACTTGGAAACTTATTTCATAAAGTGTTTAACCTGTTCACAAAGAACAGGTTCTGTTCACAAAGAACAGAACACTTGAAAAGTGCCCAAGCTGCTCATCAGTGTAGAGCAGCGTAGACAGTTTATGTCCAGCCTGTTCAGCAGACAGAGCAGCTTGGACAAACTGTCTTAATTGCAACATATGCAACACATAGAACAGCTTTAGACTGATATTGCAAATCATTTTCAGGTTTCAATAAGGCATATAACAGGCCTTAAATTCAACCTTCAAATGCATCAACAGGTTTGATTAGAAATCTCCCCCTCAGATGTAGAACAGGTTTGACTGAGGCCTTTTTGTGCCTAACAAGTATAATCTAAAGTACTAAAACAAAAATCCCGTTTTAGATATGTCAAAAGTGAATTAGTATGAAAATCCATGAAAAATGCACATCTCCTATATGCACTGTTAGTGGAGCGTGTGTATTGACCGGCACACTAATGAGAGACATATTAGGAGGTGATGTAGGACTCGCGATTCCCGGACTGATCCGTGCCGGGTCTTACGCAGTTTTGCATGGTTAGATTCATCATCTTGTCCGTGATCCTCGGCAACCCAGTCACGGATAGTAGTTGAGCATAACCGAGATTAACATGCCATTGATAAGATTCAATGAATCTCAAAAGATCTAGGAATTTCATAGAGATTGAAATCGATAAGAGTTTGTCCACCTAAAATAAATTCGTGGCGTGATTACGGCGACCCTTTTCATAAAACGAATCGAAAATATGGATTCTGGCCTTAATTCAAATTGGGTAAATTGTTTAAGGAATACTTCAAACTAACTAAAAATTTATCTCACAGATGTCTACTTCTGCTGGTACTCCCACTCCTACTCCCAACCACGCATCCAACTTCTCACTCCTTTCCGTTCTGGGTAGGGAAAAACTATCCGGTCCGAACTATGTGGACTGGATGAGAAACCTCAGGTTTACCTCGATGAACAAATTCCCACACTGAATGAGATTCCCACCCAGGAGGAAATGGACGCACACCAGAAACATTACGATGATGCAAACAGAGTGTCCTGCATCATGGCGTCATCCATGGTTCCTAAGCTTGCTAAAGCCTTTGAGAATACATGGGCCTTTGAGATGAATCAGCAGCTGCGAGAGATGTTTAAGGCTAAGGCGAGCAAAGAGCGCCTTGATGTGGTAAATTCCCTCATGGCCTGCAAACCAAAACCTGGAACATCTATCTGTACTTTCGTCCTTGAGATGAAGGGGTACTTCGACCGGCTGGAGGCTCTCAATATGGTGTTTGACTCTGAGTTCTCCACCAATATCATTCTATCTGGACTGCCCACCATCTATAATCAGTTCGTACTCTCCTATCAGATGAACATGAATCAGAAGGAGACGTCAATTATGGAACTGCATAATCTGCTCCGAACCGCTGAACAGGGCATCAAGAAAGATGAGACCCCTGTGCTTACTGTCGGTAAGGCCTCAAAGAAACGGAAGTCATCCTGGAAGACCCCAAAAGGAAGGTCCAAGAAAGGGTCTCAAGGGAAAACAGAGTCCGGTATTGTGCCTACTAAAGATCCGAAGGAAGCGAAGCTGCCCATCATATCTGAAGGACCTTAAAGATGGCAAAGTCGAAAAGGCCAGCACATCAGGTATGTTCATGATCGAACTCCATAACACTTCTATCTCTAATTCATGGGTTCTTGATACAGGATGTGGTACTCACATTTGCTCTGTATTGCAGGGACTAAGGGAAAGTAGAAGCTTGAAGCATGAGGAGCTGAACCTAATCATGGGAAGAGATCACGCCTGTGAAGAAAGTCGGAAGGTTCCAGCTCGTGCTTAGATCAGGAGTAGAGAATTGCTTAAATAATTGCTGTTATTCACCTTATATGAATCGGAACATCATTTCTTTGTTTGCCTTGTATAAGGATGGATACAATTTCAGCTTTGATAATAATAATGGAAGTATTTTGGTTTATTTGAATGATGTTTTTATATTCAAAGCTTGTCCTTATAATGGCATATATGAAACTGTTGAGTGTGATAACAACCTATTATTTAATATTGATTCTAACGAAATTGATAAGTCCAAATTGTGGCACTGTCGCCTTGGGCACATTAACAAGAAGCGCATCGCCCAACTCCAAAAGGATGGAGTGTTGGAATCATTCGACCTAAAATCGAATGATGTATGCGAATCCTGTTTACTGGGCAAGATGACAAAATCACCATTCATAGGAACGTGTGAAAGAGGTGAAGGACTATTGGATTTGGTCCACACAGATGTATGTGGACCATTCCGATGTGCTACAAAAGGGGAAAATCGGTACTATCTCACCTTTACAGATGACTATAGTAGATTTGGATATGTTTATTTAATTAAACATAAGTCCGACACTTTTGAGAAATTCAAAAGATATCAAAGTGAAGTAGAGAATCAACTGGGCAGAAAGATAAAGGTTCTCCGCTCCGACAGGGGAGGAGAGTACCTTAGTATCAAGTTTCTCGATCATCTTAGAAGCTGTGGAATAGTTTCCTAGTTAACACCTCCTAGAACACCACAACTCAACGGAGTTGCGGAGAGGAGAAACAGGACCTTGTTAGACATGGTCCGATCTATGATGAGTCGAGCAACACTTCCAGTAAGTTTCTGGGGTTATGCATTAGAAACTGCGGCACATATTCTAAATCTAGTACCCACCAATAAAGTTTCAAAGACACCTTACGAGATGTGGAAGGGAAAGCGTCCTTCCCTTGGTCACATCAAGATCTGGGGTTGTGAAGTCTTCGTTGGACGAGAGACCTCTGACAAACTCAGTCAAAGATCTGAAAGTGTCTATTCGTCGGTTACCCACAAGAGTCATTTGGATATCTATTTTACAAACCACGTGAAAACGTAGTGTTTGTATCTCGAAGAGGAGTGTTCCTCGAGAAGGAGATAATATCTAAAGAGGACAGTGAGAGTAAGATCGATCTTGATGAGATTCAAGATACTACCGATGAAGAACCAACTGCAAACACTGACCATCAACATGAGGCTGAGATGCCTGTTGAACCCAATGACATATCCTTACCTTTGCGCAGATCCGGTAGAGTTAGCAATCCTCCTGAGTTCTACTATGGTTTCCATATTGAACAGGATGATATGATTAGTGATAGTACACTAGTCGACTTAGATGAACCAGCTAACTACCGGGAAGCGATGGCAGGCCCTGAGGCAGCCAAATGGAAGGAAGCTATGGATAGCGAGATTGAATCCATGTATGGCAACCAAGTTTGGAACTTGGTTGATCCCACACCCGGTCTAAAGACGGTGGGTTGTAAGTGGATATTCAAGAAGAAAACGGATATGAACGGGAAAGTACACACTTACAAAGCTAGGCTGGTGGCAAAGGGCTATACTCAAACCTACGGGATTGACTATGAGGAAACCTTTTCACCGGTAGCTAAGATTAAATCCATAAGGATAGTTCTGGCCATAGCTGCGTTTCATGACTATGAAATCTGGCAGATGGATGTCAAAACCGCTTTCCTTAACGGGAAATTGACAGAGGATGTGTTTATGACACAACCTGAAGGTTTTGTAGACACCAAGTATCCTAAGAAAGTGTGTAAGCTTCAGAAGTCCATTTATGGACTTAAGCAAGCTTCTCGAAGCTGGAATCTTTGCTTTCATGAGAAAATCACAGAGTTTGGATTTTCTAGAAGCGAAGATGAGTCCTGCATATATGTCAAGGTCAGTGGGAGCACTGTAGTCTTCCTGGTATTATATGTCGATGACATATTACTTATAGGAAGTGACATCCCAATATTACAGAGTGTAAAAGATTAGTTGGGAAGATGTTTCGCTATGAAGGATCTAGGAGATGCAACTTTTATTCTGGGTATAAAGATTTATAGATTTTGAACGAGACGTCTAATAGGACTAAGCCAGGATACGTACTTGGACAAAATACTGAAAAGGTTCAGTATGGAGAAGTCTAAGAAGGGAAACCTTCCCTTTGCTCATGGCATAAAGATTAGTAAATACATGAGCCCGAAGACACAAGAGGAACGAGACAGAATGAGTCGAGTTCCATATGCTTCGGCCATAGGATCTATACGAGGCTTGATGTCTCATTTGCTTTAAGCATGGTGAGTCGACATCAGCAAGACCCTGGTGAAGGTCATTGGACGGCGGTCAAGAATATTCTTAAGTATTTAAGAAATACTAAAGACAGGTTCTTGGTTTACGGTGGACATGATGAACTCAAAGTAACCGGTTATTGCGATGCGAGTTTCCAAACGGATAGAGATGACTGTCGATCACAATCTGGTTGGGTGTTCTTATTGAACGGGGGAGCCGTGACGTGGAAGAGTTCGAAGCAGGAAACCGTGGTAGACTCTACCTGCGAGTCAGGATATATTGCGGCCTCAGAAGCCTCAAAGGAAGCCATCTGGTTGAAGAATTTCATTGGAGATCTTGGAGTTGTCCCAACGGTTCAAGACCCCATCGAAATATTCTGCGACAACGAAAGTGCTGTTTTGTTGACTAAAGAACCCAAGGATCATGGAAAGTCCAAGCATATTGATCGGAAGTACCACTTTATTCGTAGCAAGGTTGAAGAAGGACATGTGATTGTGAAAAGAGTGCGATCAGAGGAGAATCCAGCTGATCCGTTCACAAAGCCACTTTCTCAACCGAAACACTGTAGTCATGCTGTTAGCATAGGATTACGAGATAATGTAAAGTTTATTAGTTAGTTTTGAATTTGAAACATTGTAACAATGATTTGAAATTGTAATGGATTTGGTGATTAAATAATGGAGATTTATTTATTTGTAAAGTGCTGCCATCTTCTATTAATTTATCGTTGTGTTTCCTTTTGCATGTTTAGAACCAACTCCCAGAGTAATTAATTTTATTCAAATACCTCAGTCGTTCGTACTACCGGGAGTTAGTATTGAATAAAGACTGTCATGGAATGTTAGTAGACTGTCATGGAATGTTAGTAGATTGTCAAGAGTAATTAATTTTATTCAAATACCTCAGTCGTTCGTACTTAATGGAGATTGATTTGATACTTATATCATTAAATTCGTCTTTAAAATTCACACCTTCGATCCAAATATCATATCATTTCATCCACAGAATCAAAATCCTCAATTGATTTCGAATTTTAAAAAAAATATGAATATAACAGTGTTTTAAAAAAAAACGATTTCAGATTCAAAATTCACTCAAATTCAGCCATATTAGGTTCTGATACCAATTGTGAATTCATATTTCATGCAATTCATACAATATTAAACACAATTCATATGAACAATTATTATCAACACATAAAATCGAATGCTTAGATTGAGATGAGAGAATATTATATTGATGTTCTTGGTGACTTGCACAACAACTTTTCTCTTTCAATCAGATCCGTATCCACCTTCTGTTCACATCCTTTCACAATTACTAACTAACAAGTATTTATACAAAAGTTAACTATTAAGTAATTACAACACAACCCCTTGAACTTTATACAATATAGATTGTTTTCAATTCTACTATAAATTGTACCCAACAGAGATTTAAGTATAGGGCACTCGCACTTGGAAAGATACTTCATGGATCAAGTCATAAGTATTTCCAAGATGATAATATCCTCTATTCTTCAGACGGAGATACATTGAAGTTGCGGTTTTCTAGTCCGTCATACCTTAGTGCATTCAAACGTTGTGCGTAACTTCCAGTTATAACGGATGTATCTAGTTACGATGTTATTAGTTAGCTAGCGCTGTGTATGCGAAGTTTATTCGTTCATTTTGCCTATATGGAAAAGCGATATCTATGGGCCCTCTGATGATTAAACGTTGACTCTAGAGTGTCGGGCCCGACCGAGACAAAATTGAAGTGTTCAATTAATAAGTCTCATATAGTCATATTAATCAGGAATCAGAAACATAATTTCGAAACCAAAGATTGATTATAATCCATGTCTTAGTTTCATACGATATCTATGAACGAAGGAATAGTTGATCCCTTATCTAAAGGATTAACTCTGATATGATTCAGAGTTCGGCAGCTGTATCGAGTAGCTAGGAAGGCTGGTAATAGAATGTGTTCAGACAAATAGTTGCCAACTTGTACAAGTGGGAGACTGTTGGAATTAGTGTCCAAGTCACAATTATTTGTAAACATATTGTTATCAGACTGGATCCTTTTTGGGTGCATGCAATGAATTGTAAAAGGAAGATGATTAACTTAAATATATAATGTTAATTAGTTTGTTAATTTATTATGTTTAATAAATTAATTAGAAACTAAATAATTGATTATATTTGATTAATGGGTTAGTTTGTTAATTTATTAATAGTTAATAAATTAACCGGAAGCTAATACAATTAATTGAGGAAGTACAAGGACTAAACTGCAATTAGTTGATAGTCAACAGGGCACCCCCTAAAGCCTAATAGGGGGGCTGGCCACCAATCCATCCCACGTGGATTTGGGATAAAAAATTTGTAGGTTTATAAAACCTATAAATAGGCAGCCCCTGCCTGCTTCATTCATCGCTCATTCAATTCTAAGTTCTCTAACAATCATAAGGGATACCAGTTTTTGGGACTCTGAGATCTGAGCTTAGAAAGGTTATAATTATCTTTTCTTTTGTTCATTGGGTGTGAACAACTAGAGGCGATATTGCTTTAGACGCTTGCTACTCGATTCAGAGGCTGTTCGTGCAATCGTTCTTCGTGGTGAAAATTGCGAATTTTCTCAATGTTAGTTTTTCTTATTCATCTCTTTATTTTAATAATTAGTTGCTTAGCTTGTTTGGTTAGATCCTTAAGGTTTTACATTCTTGCATAGTTAGGTTATTTAATTTTCCGCAAATTTTAATTTAACCTAGCAAGAGTATAGGAAACCCAACAATAACTTGTTATCCGATGTAATTAGTTGTGTATATTTTGTGTTAATGATAAGATTATATATATATATAATTCTATATATTTAGAGATTAGTTCTATATATTTAGAGATTAGTTCTTTAATCATATATATAACACGTAGAAATTTTTTTATCGAGGTCGTTTGACCCCCATCCCGATATGCTCGGTCCACCCCTGATTATGGATATCATCCCCAGACTTCGTTTTTTACACCAGGGGTCCCTATTTTGAACTTTCATTACGGTTTTCGTTCCCCACATTAATGACGTTAACCTCTGTCCTTCTAAGCATCCCACGTGCCCTGCACATGAGGGCTTTCTTGTCATTACCACTTTCCATCTCTTTTAAGCTTACAAAGTTACATCGATCAACTCAAATCCCTTTATCACTCTTCATCCTCTCACTTTTAAACCCTCATGGGTCTTCATCCCTAGTCAATTAAACCCTTCAATTTCTAAATTCTTATGATTTTATTGTTTAAAAAATAAATATATGTGCTTTGTTATTTACATTTGACGAAGACCAACAAACATGTGGGGTATACATGGTCGTTTTAAATCTTTTTGATCCAGAAACAACATATGGTAATTGAAAATTCGATTTTACATTATATTCATTCTTGAATGTTAGGTTTTTATGAATGATGAAGTTAAGAACATGTTTTTATGTTTGTTTAAGGGCCAGTTGCGAAAAATAGAATCAACTTTATGCATTTTTAGCATTTATAACAATATTATTTGTTTTCTATCATTAATAAAGTTAAAAAATGTTGTTGATATAAATGAAAAAAAAATACAAAAGTTAATGCTATTAACAATACAAAATACAAAAGTTGATGCCAGTAGTTATGAAAATACAAATAATTTTACTATAAACGATAAAAAATCAGAAATTGTTGCTATTTTAGCAATTGACCCTTTGTTTAAATTTTCATTAACATGCAATCATGATACCCTATTTACATTGAAGATTCATCATTCTGGAAATTTCACTACATTGTAGGAAATATGTTTCTTGTGAACAAGATTATGTTGATAAAGTAGATAGTGATGCTTTCTCAATCCATGAATTAAATGAAATGCTAAAAGAGTTAGATTATCCACATGCGCAACCAATGTTTTATCATTTTAAAAAATCTAATGAAAACCTAGAGTTTGGTTTATTAGTACTAGCCAGTGATTTGGATGTGTTGAACATGATCAAATTTTTCAAGGATCATAAGGTCATAGACGTTTACATTGAACATTGGGATACTAGAATGAAAAGTTATTTTATCTCATCCCAAAAGAGTGCAGTTGTAATTGAAGAAATAGAAGAGGATGTTCCAATAGCGATTACAAAAAATAAAGGTAAAAGACTGTTGTTAGAGTGGGTTGATGAAAGAGAGCTGGGTGGGGGACACCAAAATGAAAGGGGTGTGGGTCAAAACAGACAGGATAGTATGAATTGAATGATCTGTTGAGGTATTCGGGTTTGGTAAGAAACAATAATAATAGAATCGTTGGCCTTGGATATCTTATGATCGTGAAAGTTCACTTTCCGACAACAATAATTTGCCCAAAGCCGAGTATCCACATTTTGTTGTGGGATAATACACAAGAAGATTTCTTTGCACTAGACTTGTCGTTGAACAAACTTTGTATATATAGGCATGTTGGCAAGTAACCTCCAAATACCAAGGGTTGTAACCACCACCATAAAGCTAAAGGTTGTAATTAACCACCATAAAGTAAAATGTTGTAAGCACCACCATAAAGCCAAAGGTTGTAACCACTATAAAGCCAAATGTTGTAACCACTTGTTTTTGTGTGTAGAAAATAAGAAGCGTGTGTCTTGATTCAGGCCAAGCTTATACAAGTGTGTACTCCACACCCCCAAACTTGTTATATGTCCAACCTGAATCAACTACTGGTTACACATTATGCTAAATAATAACATTCCTCCCCTAATTTAGCATAACAAAAAGAAACCATATATACAAACAAAACAAACTTATGCATAAATGAAAATCTCTTGAAGATTGAATTCCATCTTAGCGGATTATACAAATCAAACATTCGAGAATCATGGTGTTCTAAGAATTGAACCCTTCAACCCATTTGAATACATGACGATAATCCATACAAAAGTTTAAACAACTCCAAAGTCTAAAAACCTGACACCATTCTAGCCTTGTGTCTCATCCATTTGTTAATAAATACAAAGTTAAGTCCAAAACTTTGCTGAAGCGGCTCAACTTCTTGTTCAATAGGTGACTCTTTTCCATCATGCAACTGCACATGCATTTTATCAAAAGAATCAATCCCTTTAACATGTAGTACCGAGCACATCCCTTGGGATAACCATAATAAACATGTGCTCCAATCTTATAATGTAAGCTTTCCACATTGAATTCAACTTTTAGCGTTATACTAAAAGGGAATTGGGTATCTTACCACATAAGATTAAAAAGACTTCAATCCCATCCCGATAGCAGACTTGTGCATTAAGTCTCTTGTAAATCCTTTCGTCAAGTGATCAGCCTGATTTTGTTGAGATCTCACAAAATCAACCGAAATTACTCCATTCGTGATAAGCTCACGAACCATGTTGTGTCTAACAACCAAATGCCTCGACTTGCCATTATACACTTGGCTATATTCCTTAGCCAAAGTGGCAGCACTATCACAATGAATAGAAATAGGCAAAATTGGTTTAGACCACAATGGAATCTCACAAACTAAATTTCTTAGCCATTCAACTTCTTTACCCGTAGCGACTAATGCTACAAATTCAAATTCCATTGTCGAGTTGGTAATACAAGTTTGCTTCTTAGAAGCCCATGAGATGGCGCCTCCCACAAGTAAAAATACCCAACCACTTGTAGAAGAATGATCTTCTACATTGGTTTTCCAACTCGCATCCGAATATCCTTCTATCACCGAAGAAAATCCAACGTAAGACAAACTATAATTCACAGTTCCCTTAAAATTCTTAAGTACCCGCCTAATTGCTTGCCAATGATGATAACTAGGATTACTAGTGTACCTACTCAATTTCCCCACGGTAAAAGAAATATTCGGCCTTGTACTTGTCATGGCATACATCAAGCATCCAAGTACTCTTGAATATTCAAGTTGTGAAATTGTTTTCCCCATATTTGGCATAAGCTTCAAACTTGGATCAATTGGAGTACTTACCGGAGAACAATTCAAATAATTAAATTTCTTTAGTACTTTATCAATGTAGTGAGATTGTGACAATGAAATTTTCGTGTTCTCTCTTTTAATCCTTATACCAAGAATTACATCCGCCTCCCCCATATCTTTCATGGAGAATTTTGATGACAAAAGTTCCTTAGTCATATCAATTTGATTTTGGTCAGTCCTAAATATCAACATGTCATCAACATATAGACATATGATGACTCCATTACCAGAATCATCAAATTTACTATATACACATTTGTCACTTTGGTTTAATCTAAAACCCCTTGACAAAACAACTTCATGAAACTTTTGATGCCACTATTTAGTTGCTTGTTTAAGTCCATAAAGTGCCTTAATCAACTTACAAACCTTATGCTCATTTCCAAGCATAATAAAACCTTCCGGGTGTTTCATATACACTTCTTCATCCAAATCACCATTCAAGAATGCCGTTTTGACATCCATTTGGTGAATCACTAAATCGTGAATTGTCGCGAGAGCAATTAACAATATAATCGTGGATATTCGTGCAACCGAAGCATAAGTATCAAAGTAGTCAATCCCTTCCTTTTGTCGGAAACCTTGTATGACTAAACGAGCTTTGAACTTATCAATTGACCCATCAACGCAACCCAAAGGTTTACAACCGGGTGGCTAATCAGAAATCTCCCAAGTGTTGTTACCCATTATGGAATCCATTTCATCGTTGACGACTTCCTTCCAAAATGCAACATCTTGAGATTTCATAGCATCCTCATACGTTTTAGGATCATCTTCAATATGAAAGCAATATGCATATTCAAATTGAATTTCATCACGAGACCCTTCAACTAAATAAAGTTGAAAATCCGAGCCAAAAGACTTAGGTTTTCGAACTCTATTACTTCTACGAAGTTCTGGTGTCTCTTTAGTAGTTTCAACCAAAGATTCAACCTCCTTGGTACCACTTGTACTAGCATTTGCAATTGGCACCAAGTCCTTTGGTCTAACAATTGATGAGAATCTTGTCTCATACAATATTGCATCCCTTGATTCTATAACTTTATGAATCGAAATGAAATCATTAGGTTCAATCACATAGAATCTATAGGCCTTGGAATGCTCCGCATATCCAATAAAAATGCAATCAAGACCCCTTTCACACAAAGTTTTCCTTTTGGGTTCCGACAATTTTACAATAGCACGACATCCCCAAACTCGAATAAAATTCAAGTTTGGTTTCTTCTTGAACCAAAGTTCATAGGGAGCAATCTTGTTCCTTTTATTAGGAACCCTATTTAACAAATAGCAAGCCGTTAACATGGCTTCTTCCCAAAATCCCTCACTCAATCCTGAGTAAGATAACATGGAATTTACCATCTCTTTTAGGACCCGATATTTTCTTTCTGAAATTCCATTTTTTTTGAGGTGTATATGGAGCCGTAGTTTCATGAATAATTCCTACGGATTGAAAGTACATAGGATCCATATATTCACCATCTCTATCCGTATGAAACTTTTTGATTAATATATTTTGTTGCAACTCAACTTCCGTTTTGTAAATTTTAAATTTATCCAATGCTTCATTTTTATAATGTAAAAGAAATACATAACAAAACCTTGAAGCATCATCCATAAAAGTAACAACATACTTTTTATTTCCCAAAGACAGAGTTGCATGAAAATCACATAGATCGCTATGTACAAGTTCCAATATGTTAGAAGTTCTTTCAACACCTTTGAATGGTTGCCTAGTGATTTTATTTAACATGCAAGTCTTACATTTTTCATCCATCATGTCAAAAGCTAGAATTAAATTATCTTTTGACATATCCATCATTGGTTTAAAATGAACATGACCAAATCTAGCATGCCACAAATAAGAATCACTAGTTTTATTCTCAACATTGAAAAATGTCATGGAATTAGAAACATTCAAGTTCAACATAAATATGCCATTACACAAATAACCAAATCCATAAAAAAAACACCACACTTAGAAAGTATAAACTTGTCCGATTCAAACACTTGCTTGAATCCTAACTTATTCAAAACACCCCCAGAAACAAGATTCTTTCGAATCCCCGATACCAACAAAACATTACACAAAACAATTGTTTTTCCGGAACTAAAACATAAACAAACTTCACCACGTCCACAATAGAAGCTTTTAACTCGTTCTCCATGTGTAAAACCGAACCATCATTGACCGACTCAAGCTTCCGGAACCATTTCCGATCTTTATGTCAAGATCTAAGTCACCTAAGATTAACCGGTTTGAATAAATCAGAGTTAAACCAATAACCTTGTTTTGAATCAAAGTCCAATTAAGAAGTTTGCGGAATAACACTTAACTGTTTTAAGAAAACTTTCAGAACAATAAATAACAGACAATCAAATAAACACAATTATATATCAAAACCTTTATATTGCCAAACTCTGATTACAATCACCTCTAATCTGTTTGATTAGATGAAGAACACAAACTGTTCTTTAGGGTTTTTCAACCTTAGAGGCTTTAGAAACTTAATCAGAATGCAATTAGAATATGAATTCTTAGGCACCGAGATTACATTAAGAGAGACCTAGTCTATCTCTATTTATAGCATTCTGATTTGTTTCCTTGATGAACTATGATTTCTCTTGTAGTAGATATCTTTGGAAGATCTTCAAATCTTGAAATCTTTGTCATTCTTGATTTGTAGCACATCTGTTATCTTTCTGTTGAGCAGCTTGAACTTTGACTCTGGCAGCTTGAACTTTTGAACTAGCAGTTCGAGTTTCTTGAACTAGCAGCTCAAACTTTGTAATTACACAGAATCACTATTAATAACAACTTGACATACTTAGATTATTTCCCAACAATCTCCCCCTAACTTAAACTCTTAACAAAAGACTTTAAGTTTCTATACAAATAAGGAAATAAATACAAAGTAAAACTTTTATACACAAACTAAGGCATCCAAAAACTTACATATTACAATTGTGCAAGTTTCTGCCTTATAGCTTTGATGAAGTCTCTTTTAATTTCTTCTCTATCACATTCTATCTTCATTGAGCTCATCTGTTGTAGCCACTCTCTTGGTAAATCAAGGAATTCAAAACTATAGAATCTTGTGGATCTGTCTGCAAGTTTGAGTCTATATGTCATAGATTTTGCATATCTGTACAATCTTCACTTCCTTGGCAGCTTCTATATCCATTCTGGTGGATTCTGGATCAAACATGCTTCTAAGATCCTTTATGTTATTCTGAACCCATACTATTGGTGACATAGAGTGACTAGCTTTCCCAATATTGTGCATTTGAGTTAGCTCATCTCTAGTCATCTTTTGAACTATTTGGATCAGGTTCTTATATTCCTCTTCTGGACCAGCTTCTCTTTTAACTACAAAATGATATACCAGATCAATATTGTCCATTGATTTGGCATACCAGTAAGTAATTGGAGGTTTGGAGAAGTCATGTTGATCAAGGGCCTTTTATATTTCCATTGCTTTCTGTCATTTTTGATCAAACATAATCCTTTTGACTTGGTCAAACTTTGCCTGATGAATGACTTCTGGTTGAGGTGCAACAATAGTTTGAGGAGGATCTTGGAATTGTTTAGACGCCTTTTCCTTTTCTTTTGCCATTTCTCTGTCATACAAGGCCTGGAGTTTCTCTGTGGGCCATGATTGTGCAATTACATTTGAAACACTAGCACTTGCAGAGTAGCTTATCAAAAATCTTCTATGCTCAGCCTTTGAAGGCCCTGTTGGCCTTTTTCTCTTCTTCTGTCTTCTTTGACCATAAATCTACATAAATAGTCTCGTAGGGTTTCATCATCCCCCATAGAGGCTTGGGCTTGCTGATCAATGATTTGGTCTTGTTCTTCTGCCAATTTTCTGGCCAATTCAGCATCAGCAGCAACCTGGGCTTCCTTTGAAACAAATTTGATCTTTGGAGTCTCAATCAGAATACCCTTCCTTTGTCTGAGGCTGCTGTTTGAACTGCTGCTGTTGCTTGGACTGCTGAGGATGGTTCTTGAATGTTTTCTCTGATAAACACTCCACCTGGATTTTTAAGAGAAACAACTTAAGCTTCTGGACTAACAGTTTGAGACACTGTTGGGACTGTTAGCCTAGAAGCTGAAGCTGCTAGAGGTGAACTTGAAGCTGTTTGGACTGATAGTGGGATATCCTGATTCTCCCCCTTTTTGGATGCATTGGTTTGATCAGAAGGACCAGAAACCTTTGCTAACAGGGTTTGAATCTGCCTTTCAAGTTGAACAATCTTGTTTCCATAGAGCTTCAACCCAAGCTGAAATTGGGCAAGCTTTTGCTGTTGGACTACTGAGAGTTGTTGGAGACCAACGATTTGTGATCCCTGTGCAGCAATTGTGGACTTGTAGTGTTCCAAAACAACTACAACAGGTTTCAGCTGTGGATCCGTCAAAGCCATGAGTTGCAGACTAGCCTCAAGATCTTCAATTGATAAAGGGATTTGAGATCTATCACTGGCATCAATACCAGATGTATTAAAAGCATCTGGGCCCCTTTTTTCTTGGTACTGGGGACTTCCAGAAGGTGCTTGCACACCCTCTATTGCCATGGGAGTGGTCTTTGGTATGTTGAAACTGTCATGTGCCCCTTGTGCAGAGACAACAGTAGTTCCAGCCACAAAACCCATATGAACATCCTCAGAAGGGATGTTCACCTCCATATTAAGGGTGGGAGTGTCCTTTGTGGGTACCCTTTCGATATGCTGTGCAAGAGTATCCTCTTGCACAGGGTTATTTGGCTCTGGGAGTTAGACTGAGGAGGAAGGAGCACCTACCGTCCTTTGTCTCTTTTTAGTGTATATTTTTAGTGGTGGGGCTGGGGAGGTACGTGTAGTAGAAGGATCAGAGGGGATATCTTTACATACATGAGTAGTAGCTCGCGAGTCAATCCACCAAGCAACATCATCATCCTGCACATAGAATGATTGAACAATCATAGATACATAATTATCACTATAATCAACGCTAGTATAAAAACATCAAGAATATCACATTGATTTGGTTTCGGGTCTTGGTTTCGAGAACCATTTCCCTTGCTCTTATTAGCACCTTACTTGTTCTTTCTATTGTTCATACCAACACGACAATCACGCTTGAAATGTCCATCAAGACCACACTTCCAACACACCTTTTTAGGTTTCTTGTTTGGAGTGTCATTGGTATCCTTAAACTTTCGTTTAAAACCGGAGTTGACATCCTCTTTGTTTTCAACCATATTCACAGAATATGGTTCAACAATATTCTTTCCATTATCCTTGTCACTTTCATGCGCCTGAAGAGATTCTTCTATGGGCAAATGACTACCAAGTTGAATCAACGTCAACTCTTCTTTGTTGTCTTTTAAATTGTGTTTATAATCATTCCAAGGTGGATGTAACTTATCGATGATACTTGAAATATAAATATACTCATCCATTTTAAGATCGTGTTGTGCAAATTGTACAAGTATACGAAGCAATTCATTATATTGCTCCATTACCGGCCGAGTTTCAACCATTTTATAATTATTAAAATTGCTAACAAGAAATTTCTTGCTAGATGCATGTTCGGCCAAATACTTGAATTCAAGTTGATTCCATAATTCTTTGGCAGATTTAACGTTTTGATAAATATCGAAAAGAGGATCGATCATATCATTTAAGATGTGTCCATGACAGATGTAGTCGTCGTTTTCCCATTTGTTTTGCTTCATCGTCATCTCCACTGTTTCGTTCTCAATGACTTCTGGCATAGGAGTGCTCAAAACGTACACCACCTTCAATGTTGTGAAAAGAAAGTGCATCTTCTTTTGCCACCAACGAAAGTCTTGACCCTCGAACTTGTCAAGCTTTGCAAACTTGAACGTCATATCCTTCAACGATTCCGCCATTGTTCTTCACGAAATTATGTTGTCGATTGTTGGGGTACTCGGTTTGGTAAGAAACAATGATAATAGAATTATTGGCCTTGGATATCTTATGATCGTGAAAGTTCACTTTCCGATAACAATAATTTTTCCAAAGCCGGGTATCCAAATTTTGTTATGGGATAATACACAAGAAGTATTCTTTGCACTAGACTTGTCATTGAACAAACTTTGTATATACAGGCATGTTGGCAAGTAACCCCCAAATACCAAGGGTTGTAAGCACCACCATAAAGCCAAAGGTTGTAACTAACCACCATAAAGCTAAAGGTTGTAATTACCATCATAAAGCCAAAGGTTGTAACCACCACCATAAAGCCAAAGGTTGTAACCATTTATTAATGTCTGTAGACAATAAGAAGCGTGTGTCTTGATTCAGGCTAACTTTATACAAGTGTGTAATCCACACCCCCAAACTTGTTATAGGTCCAACCTGAATCAGCTACCGGTTACACATTATGCTAAAATACTAACATGATCATGGTAATAAATTTGGTTTAAGTGAGTTAGATGATCAAGTTAATAAAACTGGTTCAAGTAATTTGAACAATGTGTACATGATGGATGTTACTGAACTTGGTAATGTCCAATTGGGACAAGAAAGAGAAATGGGCCAACATGATGCAGGGGAGTTTGACATGAATTCGGACTTTGACCCTTTTCTTGGCTATAAGTTCAATGAGGAGCACATAGCAGATATGATTCACAAGGAACTGATTAATCTAAATGTTGAAGAGCAAGTTAATCAAGAGATTGAGGACAATGAAAGTGATTCAGATTGCATTGAGGATAAGGATATGTAACAACCTAACTTTTTATCAATCATGTAACGCTTGATTTTGATATAATAATGTAATTTTGTTATATTATTATGATGCAAATATTAATTAAGTAAATATGATTTTAAATTATATTTATGATATAATTAAAATGAGTAAAACAAAAGAGATGTAAAATACAAAAATAGAAGTGGGTTAAATACAAATGAAGTATATAAACTAAATAATGATCATTTAAGATCATTATTACAATTAACTCTCTCTCTCTAACTTCTCTCTAAAACTTACGGATTTCTCACAAATCCATCAAAAGTTCCATAAAATCGGCATTAAATTGAAGATTAAAGCCAAGAAGGAGTTACAATTATCATCAAACAATTGGAATCTACAGGATTTGAGGTAATTTTGAGTTATATTTTAAGATTTTTAAAGGTTTGGTTCGGTTTTGATAAAAACCGAAACCAAAGATGTAAAAACATGAATTTAAGGTTGCATGTGTTAGATCTTAGTAGATTATGATGAATTAATGATAATAGATGTAATAGAAACAAAAATATGAGATCAGATTATCAAAAATAAGCAAGAAAATATGAATTTTCATAATAAAGTGTTCTTGAGAAAATTATGAGTTTTTGGATGATCTTGACTAAATTAAGATGTTTTTGATCAAAAAGATTATATAAAAACACTCAAATAATGATAATACAACAAAATAAAACGTTGCATGTTAATATAAATAAGTTTTGTGAATTTTATGTGAAAATCCGTATGACTATAAGTATGAACATGAAGAACAAAATCTGGAAATTTATGAACATGAAGGATCCGAATTCGGATATGTCCGAATTCGGATGATGCACCACTTCGGTTCCGAATTCGGATGATGCTCAAAATTCGGATCTGGCCATGGTGCACAATTCGGATGGTGCCCATTTCGGACCTAAGCTTCGGTTCAGATAATATCTATTTCGGATGATTCTCTATTTCGGATGCTTTCAAGATTCGGATCTTAGCATTTCGGATCTAAATGATCCGAATTCGATACCTATATTAATCCCAATTCGGATAACACTAAATTCGATCCTATGTCCGAATTCGGATGATGCTTTGATCCGGTCCTCAATCCGGATGTATCCGAAATTGAGGGATCCGAAACCCAAATTTTATATATTTGATATTTCAATTAAATGAATGATTATATATATATATTGTTAAATATATAAATAGAGGACTTTTGAGAAATATTGAGACAAAGAAGGATTTATGAAATAAATAAGTTATCAGAATCAGATAGAATTAAAGATTTTAATGACCAAAAGATGATGAAATTCCATGATAAAGATGATGATAATGATATGAAATTGACATGATATTATTATGATAATTCTGGACAGGTTCAGCTAATATCTGAACATTGATTTAAAGATTTAAAGATCTAAAGCGGGTCAAAGACTTGATTTGACAGAGAACAGAATTGACAAAGATAAAATCCTGAGATAACTCAGGTGGCAGATTCATATATCTGTTTGACCAAGACCCAGACCTGTGAGTTATAGATATTCAGATTGAACATGCATAGATCCGGTTGAGATATATTGTTGCTGATAGATTTATTGATACTCACTTTATCAGCTGGAATGAGACCTGTGCACACCATGGATGGGTGTTGCCCAGTGGCTCATGATAGCTATTTGATTATCTTTTCATATTGCATTTAATATTGCTTCAGACTTTGCTTTATGATTCATTGCTATCATGACTTCTAAGACATATGCCTACATCATTGATCAGACATTTGATAGATTGATTCAGCTTGACTAGCCCTTATGGTCTATTGTTCTAGACCCGGCTATTTCACCAGTTCTTATGAACTTGGTAATGACCTCCGATGTTCCGCCATATTGACTTACTGGTAGCTAGCCCAGTATGTGGCTGATCCCCACGATTTAAGCGTGAGTGTGGCTTGAACATCATCCGATTCTATGATTCTATATCTCAATCATGAGGGCTGTAGCGGCAGCCAAGACATATCACGCTAAGACTAATGACTCCGCTTGACACGCATGTTGATATTGAAAATCTATAAACTCACTAAGCGTTGCTTACAGATGTTGCATTAATATTTTACAGGAAAAGCCAAAGGAAAATCACCTGCAGGACCTAGTACTTAGGTCATTCAAGATCCAAGTTTTGAAGATTTTCTAGACCACTACTCAACAAATCTTTCTGGTACTGATTGGAAGACAACAATTGTGGTGGTTCTGGGTAGATTTGATGTAATGTATGATATTATGATTAGATTAGATGTTACCCTTTTATAACTTTATTTTGAAATATGTAAACTTAATCCTAATCTTGTATGTACATGTAATTTTATTATTCCGCAATTTAATTACCCTATCTTAGTATGGTTGATATCGTATTGCTATTTGTGGGACCTAGACTCTGAGGACTGACCCGGAAGGGGAGGTCTTCACAGGATGGTATCAGAGCCCTAGTTTGAGTGAATCAAGTATTACGTGAGTATACTTGGTCTCAAACTGAAGCAATACATATGTATCAATCATTTAGGTGGTTTGAACTGAGATAGGATGTACAGACTGATAGGATGGGAAAAGGGTACATAGATCTAAGCCTATAAACTGATAGTTAAATGCTTGTAATTTTCAGTAGAAGATGTCAGGATCAGGATCAGGTGATATTCCCAGCAACATGAATCCACAACAAATGTTTGAAATGATGCAACAATTTTTAGCCCAACACTCAGAACAACAAAACAAAATGATGCAAGAACAGTTTCAGGCCAGAGATGAGGCCGAAGCTAAAAGACGTGAAGATAAGAAAAATAAGAGAAAAGAAAAGCAAGTTCAGATTAATGACTCTGATTCTGATAACTCTATTCCCGATGCCCTAATTGCTCAGACTAAAGGCTGCAAATTCAAAGATTTTAAAGCGAGCGGTGCCCTGAACTTCGAGGGTACTGTAGATCTGATTCAGGCGATGGATTGGATCAGTCATACGGAAGAAATTTTTAGAATCTCTGACTGTTTAGATTCTAAGAAAGTGAGCTACGCGTCTGCGTTGTTTGTTGGAGCTGCTCGCGCATGGTGGAAGACACAACGAAGCATTAACGGGGAGGAAGTCATCCAGACATTGGAATGGAACCAGTTTCTAGACATGTTCAATGCGAAATACTGCCCGGTTGACCAGCGAGATAAGATGGAAGTCCAATTAATGCAATTGACTCAGGGAACGAAGACTGTAGATGAATACGAACACGAATTTTCGAGATTATGTGGCTACTCTTCTTACCAAGTGGCAACAGAGGAAAGGAAAATGAATAGGTTCCGAGTAGGACTCAATCCCAGATATCGACATCCCATGAGTGCGATCAAATATAAGAGCTATCTGGAAATGGTAGAAGCAGCGAGACAGATTGAGCGAGGGTACTTAGAGTATGGTGATCAGCTATACGCTCCGTCTACTAACCCGATGAATCCGTCTCCTCCAAAGAAACAGCGATTTGGCAGATTCTTTAGGCTGAATAAGTCTCAGTCCCAACAATCTCAGCATAGTTCACAACAGAAAGCACAAGTTTATTCCCTAATGAATGAACCACGATTCTGCAAGAGATGCAGAAAGTCACACATGGGGTTGTGCAATCCAGAAGATGTTACTTGCTTTGCGTGCAATATGATCGGTCATAGTAGTGAAGAATGCCCACAGCAGGGACGTGGATGTGTGAAATGCGGTAAGAGAGGGCACTTCATGTATCAGTGTCGTAGCGGACCACGTTATCAGCCACAGCCATCAGCTGGAGGGTCGACAGTTAAAAGTTCTGCTGCAACACCAACTGCAAGGACACGTGCGTTCCAAATAACGGCTGAAGAGGCGAGAGAAACACCTGACGTAGTCACCGGTACGTTTCTGTTAAATACGATACCTGCTCGCGTGCTATTTGATTCTGGCGCTAGTCGTTCCTTCATATCGACATCTTTTGCTCAAAGATTATATAAGTCCCCATCGAAGCTTCCTGTTATACTTGACATTGAGACAACCAGTAACAGCTATGTTATGGCTGATTCTGTTTATCGAAACTGCACTCTACTAGTCGATAATATTGTATTCAATCTCGACCTAATCCCGATTCCGTTGAAAGAGTTCGATGTCATCATCGGCATGGACTGGCTAATGAACAACGAGGCTACAATCATCTGCAATCGACGAATCATCAGAATCAAGTCTTCAGACGGCCGAGTATTGGAGATCAAGGGCGAGAAGCGTAAAGGTGCACACTGCTTTATTTCTATAGAGAAAGCTCATAAATACATATCTAAGGGTCGCGAATCCTATCTGTGCTACGTTTTATCTGAATCCAACTCTGAAAAGAAATCGTTGTCCGATATTCCTATCGTCTGTGAGTTCCCAGACGTATTTCCCGATGACATTTCCGGAGTGCCACCGGAACGTCAAGTCGAGTTTAGTATTGACTTGGTTCCTGGTGCGGCTCCTATCGCAAAAGCTCCATACAGACTTGCACCTGCAGAAATGCAAGAAATGTCTAAGCAACTGCAAGAGCTGTTAGAGAAGGGGTTTATCCGACCGAGTTCTTCTCCGTGGGGTGCACCAGTCTTATTTGTCAAAAAGAAAGACGGAACCTTCCGTATGTGCATCGACTACCGCGAGTTGAACAAGATTACCATAAAGAATAAATATCCTCTGCCCAGGATTGATGATCTGTTTGACCAACTGCAAGGAGCTAGTTATTTCTCAAAAATAGATCTCCGTTCTGGGTATCATCAACTGAAAGTAAGAAATGAGGATATTCCGAAGACAGCCTTCCGTACAAGATACGGTCATTACGAATTTCTCGTAATGCCGTTCGGCTTAACAAATGCACCAGCGGCATTCATGGATCTCATGAATCGTGTGTGCAGACCAATGTTGGATAAATCAGTTATCGTGTTCATAGACGATATTCTGATTTACTCCAAAACGGAGGCTGATCATTCCGTTCATCTGCGGCAATTGCTAGAGTTATTAAGAAAAGAAAGACTCTACGCAAAGTTTTCTAAATGTGAATTTTGGCTCAGACAGGTATAATCTCTATTATATATGTCTTGAGCTGTTTTCCTTAACTATTCTATGATTCACATCAGAATTTGAATTTCTATTTTGATTCTTATAGATCCAGTTCCTTGGCCACATTGTTTCTAGCGAAGGAATTTCCGTTGATCCTTCGAAAGTCGAGGCCGTTCAGAAATGGCAAACGCCTCGTAATGCCTCAGAAATCCGAAGTTTCCTTGGATTGGCCGGTTATTATCGGCGATTCATAAAGGATTTCTCAAAGATTGCTGTGCCGCTTACAATGCTAACACGAAAGAATACTCCTTTCGTTTGGACCAATAAACAACAAGAGGCATTCGATATTCTGAAGCAAAAGTTGATTCAAGCGCCGATCCTAGCCTTGCCAGAAGGTAATGATGATTTCGTTGTCTATAGCGATGCCTCTGGTACTGGCTTAGGATGTGTTCTGATGCAAAGGGGAAAAGTAATTGCCTATGCTTCAAGGCAATTAAAAGACTATGAGAAAAGTGCACCAACTCATGATCTTGAGTTGGCTGCTGTTACCTTTGCACTGAAGATCTGGCGTCACTATCTATATGGGACTCGGTGTCAGCTCTACACCGATCATAAGAGTCTCAAATACCTTTTCACTCAAAAAGATCTGAACATGAAACAGCGTCGATCCTTGGAGCTTATCAAGGATTATGACTGCGAGATCTTATATCATCCCGGCAAAGCAAATGTTGTCGCGGATGCATTGAGTAGAAAAGTATATCCAGAAAAGTGCTGCTATGCTCTAACTCCAGTTATATTCTCTTCTGATCTTATTAAAGATATTCGAGTTGCTCAAACTGAGGCACTGAAAGAAGAGAATATTGATTCTGAAAATCTTAAAGGGCAGTTACAATTTCTAACCCTGAACCATTTGGGACTTCACTGTTTCAAAGGAAACCGAATCTGGATTCCTAAGTATGGTTCAATCCGCAGCACTCTTCTATCCGAAACTCATCAGTCCAAGTTATCTATTCATCCTGGCAGCTCAAAGATGTATTTTGATCTGAAAGCTGATTACTGGTGGCCAGGAATGAAGAAAGACATCGGAAAATGTGTTGAAAGCTGCAAAGTATGTCAGATGGTTAAGGCAGAACACCAGAAACCCTTCGGGGATATACAACCACTGCCAGTTCCTGAATGGAAGTGGGAGCTTATAACAATGGACTTCATTACGAAGCTGCCAAAGACCAAAAGACAACACGACTCTATCTGGGTAGTCGTTGATCGTTTAACGAAATCAGCACATTTCATTCCGATGAAAGAAACTTATTCTTTGGATAGATTGGCACAGTTGTACATCACTGAAATTATTTCTCGTCACGGTGTGCCAAAGTCTATTGTATCTGATCTTGATAGTCGTTTCACATCCAGATTCTGGCAAGCACTACAAGAAGGGATGGGTACTCGGATTTCTATGAGTACTGCTTATCATCCAAATGCAGATGGCCAGAGTGAGCGTACTATTTTAACTCTCGAAGATATGCTTCGTGCCTGCATTCTTGATTTAGGTGGTAACTGGGATGACCACTTGCCGTTGGTCGAATTTTCGTATAATAACAGTTATCATTCTACAATCAAGATGGCTCCTTTTGAAGCTTTGTACGGAAGAAAATGCAGAACTCCTACCTGTTGGCGTGAAACAGGTGAATCGCCAATAGCAGGACCTGCCCTTCTACAGTTGACTCACGAGAAGATTCAACTTGTTAGAAGAAACATTCTTGAAGCTCAGAGCAGGCAGAAGTCATATTATGACAATCGGCATAGATCCATCAGTTTTGCAGTTAACGATTGGGTGATGTTAAAAATATCCCCAATGAAGAATGTGGTACGGTTCATTAAAAGAAACAAGTTAGCTCCGAGATTTATCGGACCGTTCAAGATCATTGAAAAGATTGGAAATCAGTCTTATCGTCTTGATCTACCAGCGGACTTAGCTGGAATACATCCTGTATTCCATGTTAGTCATTTGAGAAAAAGCTTAGCTGACGAAAGAGAAGTACAGATACCACACGTTAACCTACAGATAGATGAGAAGCTTCGCGTGGTTGAAGAGCCAGAACGTATTCTGGACTCAAAGACTAAGAAGCTTAGAAATAAAGAGATACAGATGGTGCTCGTCCAGTGGAAACACCACAAAGGTTCGCATCAGTCTTGGGAATCGAGAGATGTCATGAAAGCTACTTATCCCAATCTGTTCGAATCTAGCTAACTTCGGGGACGAAGTTTGTGCGTGGTGGAGCCCATTCTGTAACAACCTAACTTTTTATCAATCATGTAACGCTTGATTTTGATATAATAATGTAATTTTGTTATATTATTATGATGCAAATATTAATTAAGTAAATATGATTTTAAATTATATTTATGATATAATTAAAATGAGTAAAACAAAAGAGATGTAAAATACAAAAATAGAAGTGGGTTAAATACAAATGAAGTATATAAACTAAATAATGATCATTTAAGATCATTATTACAATTAACTCTCTCTCTCTAACTTCTCTCTAAAACTTACGGATTTCTCACAAATCCATCAAAAGTTCCATAAAATCGGCATTAAATTGAAGATTAAAGCCAAGAAGGAGTTACAATTATCATCAAACAATTGGAATCTACAGGATTTGAGGTAATTTTGAGTTATATTTTAAGATTTTTAAAGGTTTGGTTCGGTTTTGATAAAAACCGAAACCAAAGATGTAAAAACATGAATTTAAGGTTGCATGTGTTAGATCTTAGTAGATTATGATGAATTAATGATAATAGATGTAATAGAAACAAAAATATGAGATCAGATTATCAAAAATAAGCAAGAAAATATGAATTTTCATAATAAAGTGTTCTTGAGAAAATTATGAGTTTTTGGATGATCTTGACTAAATTAAGATGTTTTTGATCAAAAAGATTATATAAAAACACTCAAATAATGATAATACAACAAAATAAAACGTTGCATGTTAATATAAATAAGTTTTGTGAATTTTATGTGAAAATCCGTATGAGTATAAGTATGAACATGAAGAACAAAATCTGGAAATTTATGAACATGAAGGATCCGAATTCGGATATGTCCGAATTCGGATGATGCACCACTTCGGTTCCGAATTCGGATGATGCTCAAAATTCGGATCTGGCCATGGTGCACAATTCGGATGGTGCCCATTTCGGACCTAAGCTTCGGTTCGGATAATATCTATTTCGGATGATTCTCTATTTCGGATGCTTTCAAGATTCGGATCTTAGCATTTCGGATCTAAATGATCCGAATTCGATACCTATATTAATCCCAATTCGGATAACACTAAATTCGATCCTATGTCCGAATTCGGATGATGCTTTGATCCGGATCCAGATGATCCGAATCCGGGTCCTCAATCCGGATGTATCCGAAATTGAGGGATCCGAAACCCAAATTTTATATATTTGATATTTCAATTAAATGAATGATTATATATATATTGTTAAATATATAAATAGAGGACTTTTGAGAAATATTGAGACAAAGAAGGATTTATGAAATAAATAAATTATCAGAATCAGATAGAATTAAAGATTTTAATGACCAAAAGATGATGAAATTCCATGATAAAGATGATGATAATGATATGAAATTGACATGATATAATTATGATAATTCTGGACAGGTTCAGTTAATATCTGAACATTGATTTAAAGATTTAAAGATCTAAAGCGGGTCAAAGACTTGATTTGACAGAGAACAGAATTGACAAAGATAAAATCCTGAGATAACTCAGGTGGCAGATTCATATATCTGTTTGACCAAGACCCAGACCTGTGAGTTATAGATATTCAGATTGAACATGCATAGATCCGGTTGAGATATATTGTTGCTGATAGATTTATTGATACTCACTTTATCAGCTGGAATGAGACCTGTGCACACCATGGATGGGTGTTGCCCAGTGGCTCATGATAGCTATTTGATTATCTTTTCATATTGCATTTAATATTGCTTCAGACTTTGCTTTATGATTCATTGCTATCATGACTTCTAAGACATATGCCTACATCATTGATCAGACATTTGATAGATTGATTCAGCTTGACTAGCCCTTATGGTCTATTGTTCTAGACCCGGCTATTTCACCAGTTCTTATGAACTTGGTAATGACCTCCGATGTTCCGCCATATTGACTTACTGGTAGCTAGCCCAGTATGTGGCTGATCCCCACGATTTAAGCGTGAGTGTGGCTTGAACATCATCCGATTCTATGATTCTATATCTCAATCATGAGGGCTGTAGCGGCAGCCAAGACATATCACGCTAAGACTAATGACTCCGCTTGACACGCATGTTGATATTGAAAATCTATAAACTCACTAAGCGTTGCTTACAGATGTTGCATTAATATTTTACAGGAAAAGCCAAAGGAAAATCACCTGCAGGACCTAGTACTTAGGTCATTCAAGATCCAAGTTTTGAAGATTTTCTAGACCACTACTCAACAAATCTTTCTGGTACTGATTGGAAGACAACAATTGTGGTGGTTCTGGGTAGATATGATGTAATGTATGATATTATGATTAGATTAGATGTTACCCTTTTATAACTTTATTTTGAAATATGTAAACTTAATCCTAATCTTGTATGTACATGTAATTTTATTATTCCGCAATTTAATTACCCTATCTTAGTATGGTTGATATCGTATTGCTATTTGTGGGACCTAGACTCTGAGGACTGACCCGGAAGGGGAGGTCTTCACAGGATAACATGAATGATGATGTGGAGGTTGATATGAGAGATTCCAGGTTAAATATTGATAGAGAGGTTGAACGGGTTGAAGGGAATGAAATAAAAGAATTTGGGGAAGAGCAACGTGAAGATGTGGAACGCGTTAACTTTGATGAAGTTGATCGTTAATATGGATCTGAGATAGACAAAGATAAAAAGAGGAATTCAATGTTGAAGAGACTGACGAAAAATAAACACAGGGCTAGTCATCTAGTGTATAAGACAAATTTTTTGTTGGTCAGCTCTTTGGTTGGTAATTCAAAAGAGGTAAAGGAAATGATCAAATCACATGCAATAGATACAAGAAGGGAATGGGTGATAGTTAAGGACGATTTGGTTAGGGTGAGGGACATATGTCAAGGGACCTTACATGTGTACTAAAAACAACAAAGGGAAGGAGAAAGAGGGGGAAAATAGTAAGGGTAAATCAGTAAAGTCAAAAGGAAAGACAAGTAAGGGTAAATCAGTAATTACAAATGAGGATATGGGCCAACCCAAATGTCCTTGGGTCTTACATGTTTCCAAGGCCACAGACGGAGTAACATGGATGGTTAAAACTTTTATTGAAGACCACAATGTCTTTAGTAAAGGGAGCTTAAAGCATGTAATGCTACATTTTTGTCACAAAGATTCTTGATACAATAGGAGAAAACCCAGAGATTCCAATTAAGGTTCTTCAAGAACAATTGCAGAGAAAGTTTAAGTTCGGTTTATCACAAAGAAGGTGTTTAGGGCAAAGACTATGGCCTTAAATAAAGTGAAAGGAGATTATGAAGACCAATATTCAATGCTTAGAGATTACATTGAAGAACTTTGGAGAACAAACCCAGAAACTACAATGACATTGGATGTTCAAGGTGAACCTAATCTCGATGTTCCAACAAGGATCTTCTAAAGAATATACATTTGTCGAGGGGCCTTGAAGGCTGGGTTCAAAGCAGGTTCGAGGGGTTTGTCAGGTTGGACGCGTCCTTTATGTAGGGACCTTTTCCTGGTCAAATATTGACATCCGTTGGGGTAGAGTCAACTAATGAATTGAAATTTATCGTGTTGCATATGCTATAGTAGAAGCATAAACATTGGCTTCTTGGAAATGGTTCTTACATTGTATTGGTGATGATCTTGATCTTGGAACTACCTCAAATTTCACTTTCATATCTGATTCGCAAAATGTATGGCATATTCATATATTTCTTCAAATAATGACAGTTGTTTATAATGTATAATTGTTATTTACCAACTAGGGTGTTATCCATGCCATTGCAAAGGTCTTTGAAGCAGCAGAGAATAGATTTTGTGTCACACATCCATGAAAATATGAAACATTAATGGAAGGGTAACTTATAAGGAGTACTTACTTTGGAAATGTGCTACAACATCTACAATCCAACATTTTGAAAATGCAATGAAGGATTACAATGCTGCTTATGAATGGTTGAAACAAATTGGTCCACAACTTACGTGTATAATAGGGTATACAAGGTAGAGCACATTGTGATAAACTACTAGCTACTATTTATATTAAATTAAACATATATATTTTATATAAATAAATTTTATTCACGTAATACGTGGGACATAAACTAGTATAACATTAAAGCAAATAATAGGAATATGAATTCAAAGATTGAGTTCAATGGAGTCCTAATTAGATTTGAGTCTTAGAGTCTCATAATAAATGTACATGTTTATTATATTAAAATGTTTTATTTCATACAAAAGTGTAATATACACATGTTCAAAAGTGAATTACGATCGACGAATTTACATCATTTGAAGTTTAACACTATAAAAAAGTGCTATATCATGTAAAATATAATATACATGTAAACTCATAATGCACTTTTAAAATGTGATATTGCATTTTTCCATGAAATATAACATTTTCATCGTAATGAACTTCAAATTATGTGAATCGGTCACTAGTAATGTACTTCTGAATATGTACATATTGCACTTTTGCGTGAAATAAAATATTTTATCGTAATGAACATGTACATTTAATATGTGACTCCAGGATTCCACTTTAATACGGAATTTCAGGACTCCACTCTAACTAAAAAATTCATATAACCATTCATATATATTAACAAGTGTTTGTAACATGATTCATATGATTCAAAGGGTTCATACAAGTGTCTACAACAAGATTCAGAACATTCAAAAGGTTCATAGTAGTTTTTATAACAAGATTCATATGATTCAATGATATTCATAAGATTCGACAAATTCATAAGATTCAATAAAATCACCCAATAAGATTAATAGATTAATAGAAGGGTTTGGTAGTGTTTCCAACAAGATTCATAAGATTCAAAGCTATTTTATGGTTGTTCACAACGTTCACAATGATAACTTGTTCACAAAAGATCTTTAGTGTGTATATATATATATATATATATATATATATATATATATATATATATATATATATATATATATATATATATATATATATATATATATATATATATAAGGGTGGGTTCAATGGAAAACTATATGCGTCGGAAAACCCGGGAACCATTTTATCGCCATTGGATCAGGTGATGCATAACACTAGAAAATCGATGCATCACGTGGGAATTTGATGCATCACGCGAGGAATTTAATGCATCACGCAGGAATTGTTGTGCATTTGTGGTGGTGCATGAAGGTTTTCCGATGCATGTTGGTTTTCAATTGAACTCTCCCCTATATATATATATATATATATATATATATATATATATATATATATATATATATATATATATATATATATATATATATATATATATATATATATATATACAGAGAGAGAGAGAGAGAGGTTCAATGGAAAATCAACATGCATCGGAAAACATTGGAAAACCACCATGCACCACCACAAATGCATCACAATTCTCGCGTGATGCATCAAATTCCCCGCTTGATGCACCAAATTCTCGCGTGATGCACCAAATTTCCGCGTGATACATCGACTTTCTGCGTGACGCATCACCTGATCCAATGTCTATAAAGATATATATATGTATATATATATATATATATATATATATATATATATATATATATATATATATATATATATATATATATATATATATATATATGGAGGTTCAATGGAAACCAACATGCATCGGAAAACCTTGGAAAACCTCCATGCACCACCACATCACAATGCATGCACAATTTCCGCATGATGCATCAAATTCCCCGCGTGATGCACCAAATTCCAGCATGAAGCACCAAATGATGCATCGACTGTCAGCGTGATACATCACCTGATCCAATGGCTATAAAGTGGTTCCCGGGTTTTCCGATGCATATAGGTTTTCCATTGAACTCACCCCTATATATATATATATATATATATATATATATATATATATATATATATATATATATATATATATATATATATATATATATATATATATATATATATATATATATATAGAGAGAGAGAGAGAGAGAGACATATATATATAAGTAATTTTGAGAAATTTTAAAACTTTCACAAACGCCAACATATTCGATTGTTTAGTGTTTACCAAGGAAAATATAATTAATAAACAAGGGCTAAATGTAAAAATAAAAGAAAGAATTTGATATATGTCCTTATAAAATTTAATAATATCATATATACTCGAACTAAAAAAAGAATTTCATATACGTCATTCTAAAACTTTATAATATCATATTTACCTAATTTAAAACTTTAATATCATATATACTTTTTAAAAATTTTAAATATATCAAATACATCCAAATTATTTTTTTTATTCCTTTTTATTACTTTAAAACTCATAATAAATATTCATTATTAAAGAAATGATCAATCTACCCTTTCTAATTCTTAAACTTCATAATTTAATATCATATAGAACCGTTAAAACTTTTAAATATATTAAATATATCCAAATTATTTATTTATTCTTTTTTATTACATTAAAATTTTATTATATGTAATTCTTTCTTAAATAATGAATGTTTATTATGAGTTTAAAGACGTAAACAAGAAAAAGAAAAAAGTTAAGGTTACTTGTTTGATAACCGGTAAAACATGTCAAATATACACTAGTTTAAGGGACATAAACGAGAATAACAAAAAAGTTTAGGTACTTAATGACGAAAATAAAAAAAATTGATAAAGTTTGTTTTGAATAAAACAAACCTGGGTTTAGGGAAATAAACAAGAATAAGAAAAAATTAAGGTAATTAAAATTAGGGCTAATGACAAAAAATAGTAACATCTTTTGTCATTTTTTTCACTAATAGCAACATTATTATTTTTTTATCATTAATAATAATAACTTTTGTTTTTTTATCAATATTAGCAACTTTTAACCCAACTAACTGGAAACTAACTGAGTTTCCAGTTAACTTAGCTAACATGGATTTTTTTTTGCTTAGTTGGACACCCACGTGTATAACCAGGATAAAATTTTGGGATCCTCCATGATGGCATTCTCCCCCACCGGCTAGCAAAAGCCGACGATTCGCATTCTTGACCGACCCTCCGTCTTCCTTGCCGTAGTTGTGTCCGCATTCTTAATTCTTTGGGCCCTCTTCTTCTCCACTCTCGACTCAATCCCCATTTTCTCTCAATCCAAACAAAATCCCTGCAATTGTAACAACCAACCCGACCCAGCCTCCAACCTCAAATACGACCCACCCGTCTGAACCTTTTACGACGACTCAAGCTTCGGCTACACCCTCCACAAACTCATCAATAATTGGGACCGAAAAGACGAACATGGCTTAAACTTCACCCTTCATTCGATCCCAGGTCGCAAGAGCGAATCTTTATCGTCACCGGATCACGATCAACCCCATGCAAAAGCCCCACCGGAGACAATTTCTTGTTAAGATTTTACTGGAATAAAGTAGATTTATTGTCGAATCTATGGTTACGATATCTTTTACAACAACACCTTACTCGACCCCAATATGTCCTCATGCTGGGCCAAGATTCCGGCGGTTCGGGCGGCGATGGTGGCACATCCGGAAGCCAAGAGGATAACCTGGTACATCTGGTTATACACGTGGGTATCAAACTCAGCAAAAAAAAAAATCTATGTCAGCTAAGTTAACTGGAAACTCAGTTAGTTTCTAGTTAGTTGGGTTAAAAGTTGTTAATATTGATAAAAAAATCAAAAGTTATTGTTATTAATGATAAAAAAATAATAATGTTGCTATTAATGAAAAAAATGACAAAAGATGTTACTATTTTTTATCATTAGCCCATAAAATTAATAGAATTTTTTCAATATTAACTTTTAATTAAACAAAGTTTCTCTTAATTTTCTTTTATCGCTTTTTTTTTTCTTTATCAAAAAGACAAACCATGATCCATTATTTTTAGACTTTCAAAAAGTCATCAGATACGTTGTTGCTTGCTGCTTTTTTATATTTTTGGATTTTCAAAAAGCCATCAACTTTTATTTAATAACATGAGAAACCTCTCTACATCTATATTATTATAATAAAAGAAAACATATTGTGTCAAGTGTCAATTTCTCAAGCAATCATGATTTCGTTTTCCCGCCTAAATTTTCTAATATAACTCACCTAAATTAGTTATTAATTTATTAATTACAAAATAAAATTAATTACTACCTAAATTAAATCCAATATATAAAATGCATTCTTTTTAAATGATTTTAATAAGTTTCAAATTTAAACCTTACTTTTATCTAACTAGATTAGTATTTCATGCATTTAAAAAAGTAAAAATAATATTGTGTTAGTAATAAATATTTTATAAATTTTTTAGTTATAATAAATTTATTTACATTAATAAAAAGCCTTTATCATCATGTGTCGTCATAGAATTACATAATAATTTTTTCACCTTCATTTTTTTATTAACCAATTATATTAGACTAAGAAAACGTGAGTAAATACATTGAATTTTTCAAAGGCTATTTCTGTTTCATTTCACATCATTTTTAATTGTATTTCATTATTAATATGCTTATGATGTCTTTATAATAATAGTTTTAATAGTTATATATGTTTTAAGATAATAACAATTTATAAATTATACCCCATGTAATACATGGGTAAACAAACTATAATCTACTATTTTCACTATGTGCAGTGTGAATGTGTGAGTGTGTGTTTGACTGAAGTGTATTTTGGTCATTGTAATAAACTATAATCAATTTTGTAAATGATAGCAACCTCTTAAATTTATTATTCATAATATTGAATCTACTTTTGTTTATTAATAATAATTGAAATCGATCTATTAACAGACCTTTGATCGATTATATTTACTAGGTTATTATGAAAAAAACCAAGTTTTCATGTTTTTTGCGTTTTCGTCCCTCCATGTTATTTTTTTCCATAAAAGTCCTCAAATTAATTTTTTATTTTTGGTTTAGTGAAATTTGGATATTAGCTAATTATAACCGAACTCTAAGAGTCTAATTTCACAAAACTAAAAAAAAATTAATTAAAGATTTTTTAAAAAAAAAATTAACATTGAGGGATGAAAACGTAAAAACCGTGAAAACATACTGTTTTTTTTCATAATAAACCCTTACTAAAACACAAACACACACATTTTAAAGAGATAAACATAGGGGTGTTATTCGGGCGGGTTAATTGGGTATCGGGTTATTCGAGTTTGGGTGTGTGGGTTAGCTAGTCGAACCCGAACCAAATAAGGGAACATGTTAAATGAGTATCGGGTTATTCGATTTGGGTTAAATGAGTTATTCGGTTTTGGAATAAAAAATAAGATCATCAACAAAGTTTTTTTTAAACGGGTTAAATGAGTTGGGTAATTTGGGTAAAACGAGTTAAATGGTTTAAGTATCAAAAATGAGTATTTACATATTTACATTCTATGTATAAACAATACTAGTTATAATTATAAACAAATAAAAAAAATAAAAAATATATATCAAACGGGTATTCGAGTTATTTGGGTACCCGAATAAGAATGAATCCTACCCGTAAACCGAACCGGATTACTTATTCGGGTACCATTTAACCTGAATAAGGAACCCGGAAACCGAAAACCCCGACCCATTTAACCCGATTAAGGTTCGGTTCGGGTAGGTTATTTCGGTTATTTTGCACACCCCTAGATAAACACACTGAAGGACGTGTTGACACGGGTGTCGATCCAACAACACGGATGTGTTGACACATTTTAAAGAGATAAACCCTTCCCATTGCTGTTGATATTCATGATATGAGCTTTTCCATAATGTGTCCAAGCTTTTTTTTGAAGAACAAAAGGTAGAACTAACCGGGAGATTCGGTAATGCCATCACCCCTGCTTAGAACACCCGAATGCATTAATAAACCAACTAAAAGCTAGCAAGAAACTAGCAATATACAGTACAAATTAGAAAGAAGAAGTGGGACATACAACCCACAACAACCAAATCAACAAATTACAATTGGCTCTAAACTTTAACCAAGAGAAAACAGTAACAAGAAACTCATCCCTTATCTTTGAACCGAGATTGCCGCTTTGTTGAAAACTAAGTCATTTCTTGCTTTCCATACCGCCCAAAGTAGTCCGCCTATTATTGTTTCCAAAAATTTACGTCTTCTTTTTTATTTCCCTGAATCCAGAATCATATTTATTAATTCCAGCAGCGACTGATGTTGATTTTCGCCTATCTCCACTTCACTCCAGGAAAGTAACCATCTCCACAATTCTTTGGCGAAGGAGCACCCATAAAACAAATGTTCACCCGATTCATCCTCCAACCTACAAAACGGGCATAACAAGGAGCCAGAAAAACAGTTTCTAGCCGCTAAATTACTTCTACTTGGGATTCTATCAAGCATAACTCTCCACAGAAAACAATTAACTTTAGAAGGAAGTCAATTGTTCCAAAAGCAATTCCAGTTGATCTGAGGCGCAGACAATCCTTCAATAATTTCCCTAAGCGAGTTTACCGAAAATTCTCCTGAAGAATCACCATTCCATTTCCAAGAATCCTTTCCGGAACAGAGAACAACCTGACTCAAAGTTCTTTCCAGACTAATAATTTCTTCACTAAGAAAGACAACTGCAGAGTTATCAGACCATTCCCATTTAAAAGATAAAGACTCATTAAGAATAATCAATCTCCTGTTCACTAAACAATTTTTTTCAGATTCGAGATCAAACAACCCAGGGAATTGACAAGCCAGAGGGCTATTACCATGCCAACAATCAGTCCAAAACTTCACTTGACTGCCATTTCTAACAACCCGAGAGAAGAGATCATCTATTTGTAAATTTAGAGAGGAAAGAGACAAACTTGCCTTGACAATTCTTTGCCACGGCCCTGCCACAGATTTCTTAGCCATCGAACTTGCACTTGAGCCATCTACATTATGAATGGATTTGATTACTTTAGCCCATAAAGCATGATCTTCGTTCTTGAATCTCCACCACCACTTTATTAATAACGCCAAGTTCGTCGCGCTTAAAGATCCAATGCCCAACCCACCTAATTTCTTAGGAGCAGTAACTTTATTCCAATCAACCCATCGAATTTTTGAATTCCCCGACTCAAACGTACCCCATAAGAATCTTCTTCTTATCTTATCCAGTGCTTCAATAACTTTCATTGGGCCTTTATAAATGGACATATAGTATAAAGGAATACTATTAAGAACCGCCTTGAAGAGTGTGGCTCGACCCCCAAATGATATGTTTTTTGCTTTCCAGAGAGATAATTTTCCTTCCACTTTTTCAATTACAGAATTCCAGTGCTTTGCTGTTGCCATGTTTGCGCCAATCATAATACCGAGATATCGAAAAGGAATGCTGTCCATTCCACATTTCAGAAAAGAAGCCATATTGCTTACTTCTTCGAAATCCACTCCTACTCCAAAGGTCTTGCTTTTTTCATAATTAATCTTCAGACCCGAGGTCAGATTAAAACGATTCAGGATTCTTTTTATGTTCACAGCATTCTCAAAACTCCATTCGCCTAAAAAATTACGTCATCGGCATAAAATAGATGCGATAGACAAGGCCCATCCTTAGGCAGCTTCACCCCCTTAAAAATTCCTTGTTGAACAGCCTCCGTAATAGCCACATGTAATCCTTCCATATCAATGATAAATAAGAATGGCGACAGAGGATCCCCTTGCCTCAACCTTTAGAGATAGAAAATTCTTCGGATGGAAGAGCCATTAATCAATACTGAAGCTTTAGCCGACGAAAGACATCCCTTAATCCATTTTCTCCATAGACCACCAAAATTCATTTGGTCCAAGATATTATCGAGATAATCCCAACTAACCGAATCGAATGTCTTTTCAAAATCAATTTTAAACAAAAACAACTTCTTTTTTACTCTTTTTACCCATTTACATACTTCTCTGAAAATCAGCAAGCCATCTAAGATTTGGCGACCTTCAATGTATGCTGATTGTTCCCGACTAATAACTTTGTCAATGATCCTTTTCAGCCTTCCTGCAAGAATTTTTGCCACAATTTTGTATAAGCACCCAATTAAACTAATTGGGCGATAATCTTTTAACCTTAGGGGATCCTTAGATTTAGGAAACAATGAAAAGAAAGAAGAATTGCAGCCCACTGAAAATGTTCATTTTCTTCCAAATTCCGAAACCATAGCGAATATACCTTTTCTTTTATAATTTCCCAGCTAACTTTAATAAATTTAAAGGTGAATCCATCCGGTCCAGGCGCTAACTCACAACCACAATCCCAAACTGCAGTTTTTATTTCTTCCTTTGTGAAAGTCATGGTCAGTGAGGCTCTATCCGAAGCTGACAACTTTTTAAATAGAGGACTCACTAATTTTGGCATTTCTTGCACATCTTCCTTAATTTTGGCCCCCTTTATTGTTTCTGGGTTCGTCTCCCACTTTCCATCAATGATCAGTCCGTTCAATCTATTCCTATTCAGAGTCGCTTTTATCTTTCCATGAAAGAAGCTGGAATTTTCATCTCCTTCAACGAGCCACTTAATTCTGGCTTTCCAAATTTCTGGCCGTTTCTCGTGTTATGATTTCACATTTCCATTCCTTTCTATTTTCAAGCTCCTTAGAGGACAAAACTCTCTTTTCAGCCTCCAACTCAATCCTGTCAACCTTTCTCTTTAAATTTTCAATTTCCAAGCTTTCTTTATCTATCACATTCTTCTTCCTGAACTGCCTTTTTTACCGCTTTCAATTTCATAAGAAGAATCTTATCAGCACGGTCATTAAACTTACACGATTTCCATGCCCTTTCAACCATGGAGGGAAAGTCTTTATGATAACACCAGGAATTAAAGAATTTAAATGGGATGTATCCCCAATCATTTCTAATGCATTTTGCGACAATTGGGCAGTGATCAGATATATCTCTTGGTAGCACCACGGTAGAAATTAGAGGCCATTTTGCCAAAAAAAATCCTCAGACACAAGTATTCTATCCAATTTACTGAGAGTTGAACCATTTTCACTCATCCAGATGAACCTTCTTCCCCCTAAATTCACTTCTTTTAATGCGGCTCCAATAATGAAATCATTGAATTTCTTGCTGCAATACTAGAAAATGAGGATCCCAATCTGTCTTCTCTGCATCTCACTTCATTGAAATCTCCCATTAGAATCCAACATCCCTCATTGGCTTTCATAATTGATGATAACTCAGACCACAAAATAAATCTTTCATTAGCAATACACAGAGCATAAATATTTGCAATAAATAGCAAAAAATCAGAGTCTTTTAGTTTCCCCACAGTAATTAGAAATTAGTACCTTTGAAGAAAAAAGATTTGCAGAAAATTGACGAATCCCACAAACTTAAAAGTCCGCCTAATCGACCTTGAGCTGCCACAATATCGAAATCCACCTCTGATGCCTTCCAGAAGTTATTCACCTTTAATTTTTCCGGATTTGTAAACTGGGTCTCCTGCCTCACCCCCCATGTTTTCTTCAACTACTTTTCGAATCTCCTGCTCAAAACCCTCCAACTGGAAACCTACTTGCTTTCCGATTTGAATGGTCTGTAGGACTTCAATCGATCTCTCCTCCTCTAACGATAGAGAGGCGTCGTCTTTTTCCTCTATCGCTTTTCCCCTTTCGCCGTCGACTACCGCCAAAGATCTTTTTCTCTGCATAACCTTATTTCTGTCCTTGTTCCATCTATCCATGTGTCTCTTATTTTTTGCAATGTTTGAATTTTTTTATCCACTTCCTATTGCCACTGCTATGTAAATTTTCAGAAAGGGGGAAGCTCGCTGATGAAGACCCTGTTAAGGGAATATTTAGGTCAAGTGAAGACTACTACTCTAGTATGGTCAAACGATAAAAATATTGATAAAAACCTCGTAAGCCATTAACACTGGTGAATATTTCGTTAAATAAACGAGGTAATAATTTAAAATGGTAGCATCAATAAATATTGTTTGGGAACTGACAGAAAAGACTCTCACTTTTCAGTCCTCCCCTCGTATAATTTGGTTATATGACATGTCTCTATGCCTCTCTGGCTCTCTATTACGCCTCAAAGCTCTTTCGTGTACTAGTGCATGAGTATAATAACAAAAGGCTTTCACATTTTCCTTCATCAAATAGAAATTTCTAGTACCACTTCCTGCTATTAAGATAAAGTTAAAGTCATATAAATGCAACATACTTTTCTCAATTTACCTAAATGACTAGATAATTTTTTTTTGCCGGATAGTAGTTGTACTTCAAAATAACTTGTCGATATGGTACGTGTAACCAGTAACTATGTTGATATGTCAGTTTTTGCTGATTCAAATGACAACGTGACAGGTTTTTAATGACATGATGCTTATGTGGATTTACCATATCAACATAATAGTTACTGATTACACGTACCATATATATCGAAAAGTTATTTTGGTGTCCAACGTGGATTACATGGATTTTGATCTATATATATAATTTAGAAAATTCACATAAACACACACACACACACACACACACACACACACACATATATATATATATATATATATATATATATATATATATATATATATATATATAGAGGGGGGGTTCAATGGAAAACCACAATGCACCTGAAAACTTGTGAAAACCGCACTGCACCACCACAAATGCATAAAATTCCCCGCGTGATGCATCAAAATCCCGCGTGATGCATCAAATTTCCCGCGTGATGCATCAAAATCCCGCGTTTTTCATGAAATGCACCAAATCGGACGGTAGGCATAGGTTTCCATAGTTTTCAGGTGCATAGTGGTTTTCCATTGAACCCACCCCTATATATATATATATGTGTGTGTGTGTGTGTGTGTGTGTTTGTGTGTGTGTGTGTATATCGATCCTTTTCATACTTCTAAAAACACAGATATAGGATCATTACCAGTAGAACCGGTAATCAAAATTACGATCTCAACAATAAATTTTAAGTACAAGTATTAATGGGATAAAAAAATAAGTACATTAGTCATTTGAGTAATTTTCAGTAAAGTAACATCCATTTGTACGACTTTAACCCTAAAGTTTATTATGACTTATGAATGTAAGAAAAAATATAATAAAGAAATGATTACAGGCAAAAATATAACAATTATCTTTCATGTTCTTAACGATATAAATACAATATATTTTTCTTAAATAACATTTATTAAATTATTTTTTATTCTAACATTTATAAAAACTAACACGTCATTTGGTTCCCGCGATGATAACTTAGTGGTTGTGGACATAGAACCTATTGTCATAGGAAACCATGTAATTAGGTGAACAAATTAGCTAGTGATTAGGAGTATATTCTAATTAGGGAAAATGCTGATTTATAGGGATTTTAGGCTATTGATTAGCTGTTCTGGTTTGTATATATATCTTGTTGTATTCTCTTACAACATCAAGAAATTATTCTACACAAATCATAATATTGTGATATGGTATCAAAGCTCTTGGCTCTTTTCTGAGGCCTTCTTTCTTTCATATGGTCGAATTCCACTCAACAAACATAAACCCTAATTTTTCCATGTCTTCTTCCAAAAGAATATGACAAAAATCCTCTGAAATTCCCCACGACTCAGATTCTCTTACACCTGAGAATGGTGCTGCTGTATCAAGTGGTGATTTACAAAATATTCAAGCAATGTATCGCTTGAATGGAAAAATTAACTTAAAGTGGTCCCTGCTAAATTATGTGGAAACCCCTTTAGGGTGTATTGCATTCATCTCATAATATAAATAGATTACATATTTACAAAGGAGACCCCTACACTATACATTATTTAACACACCCCCCTCAGTCGCAGCTGGAGGAGGACTAATGCTAAGACTGGACTTATATTGTAAAAACAGCTGTGTAGGAAGACCTTTAGTAAATATATCTGCTAACTGATGAGAGGAGGGCACATGCGACACACGCACTTGCCCCAAAGCAACACGTTCTCTTACAAAGTGTAAGTCAATTTCCACATGTTTGGTTCGTTGATGCTGTACTGGGTTATTAGCTAAAAACATGGCACTTACATTATCACAAAAAACAACTGTGGCACGTGAAAGAGGTAGATGTAACTCAATCAAAAGATTACGAAGCCAGGCAGATTCGGCAACAACGTTAGCAATACCACGATATATAGCTTCTGCACTAGAACGGGACACAACATGTTGGCGTTTAGAGGACCAGGACACAAGATTGTCACCCAGGAAGACGCAGAACCCAGAGGTGGACCGGCGTGTTTCAGGACAACCGGCCCAATCAGCGTCAGTGTAACAGACCAAACGATTAACAGAGGATGGGCGGAGAAAAAGACCATGAGTAAGGGTACCCTTCACATAACGCAGAATGCGTTTGAGGGCATTCAAATGTGGTTGGCGAGGATCATGCATATAAAGACATATTTGCTGTACAACATATGCGATTTCCGGACGAGTGATCGTGAGGTACTGCAACGCACCCGCAAGACTCCGATAGAGAGTCGGATCATCGACCGGTTTGCCAGATGAGGGTAGTTTGGACTTTGTCTCAGCCGGTGATGAGCAAGGATGACAAGTATCCATGCAAGCACGAGAGATAATTTATTGGGCAAAGACTGATTGGGACAGAAAAAGGCCCGAAGAGGAGCGTATAGCGGAGACCCCTAGAAAGAAGGAGAAAGCACCAAGGTCAGTCATTTGGAACTCAGACGAGAGACGAGAGATAACATGATTGACCAGAGATTTGGAGGAAGCTGTCAGAATGATATCATCTACATATAGCAATAGGTAGATTATATCACGGTCGTGATGATAAACGAAGAGAGAGCTGTCAGATTTGCTTGAATGGAAACCGAGGGAAGTAATGAAAACAGCGAAGCGATGAAACCAAGCATGGGGAGCTTGTTTTAGACCGTAGAGGGCTTTTCGTAGACGACATGCATGCTGTGGGAAGGAAGGATGAACATAACCAGGCGGTTGTTTCATGTAAACTTCCTCTGAAAGTTCGTCATTTAAGAAAGCGTTTTTAACATCAAGTTGATGAATTGGCCAGTTGAGAGAGATGGCAATGCTTAGGACCATCCAGACAGTGACGGGTTTGACGACAGGACTGAATGTTTCGTCATAGTCAAAACCAGGCATTTAGGAAAAACCTTGAGCCACAAGACGACCCTTGTAATGGTCAAGGCGACCTTGACTATCGAACTTATGGCGATATAACCAACGGCGCCAACAATGTTGACTTTTGGTGGAGGGGGAACAAGATCCCACGTGTGATTGGAGAGAAGGACAGACATTTCAGCGTCCATGGCTGCCTTCCAATTTGGATCACGAATCGCCTGAGCAGAAGACTTGGGAATTGGGGAGAGAGAGTCAACTGCGGAAAGATTGAAGATGTGACGAGGTTTGAGACTGCCGGTGCGTGAGCGAGTCGTCATGGGATGGGTGGAGGTGGGGTCCGGGGGAGGGGGGGAAGTGGTGGCTACAGGAGCAGGTTGCACAGAGGTATTGTGCGGAGAGTGAGGAGCATCAGACGATTGTGGTTGGACATCGGCTGTAGGTGAATTACCATTTGTGATGGGCAAATCACTCGAGGTAGGCGAGGTTGTAGGGGGAGAAGGGGGAGTGGTGGATGAGGATGCAATGTGATCATTTGTCATTAAAGAGGGTGTGGTGACATCATCAGAGAACACATCATACTCAGAGGGAGAGGGTGGTGCATTAAACGATGCATAGGGAAAATGGTCTTCATCAAAAATCACATGGCGAGAGATAATAATACGATGAGTGATGAGATCATAGCTTCGATGACCTCGATGACAAGGAGAAGGACCGAGGTAGACACAAGCAGTGGATCGAGGGGAGAGTTTGTTTGGGGCCGTAGAAGATAGGTTTGGATAATAGAGGCACCCAAAAACACGTAGGTGTGTGAAGTCCTAGAAAGTGTCGTACAAGATCTCACATGGGGTTTTAGAAGCCAGAGTGGTAGTAGGAAGAATGTTCGGAAGATGAACAGACATGGTGAGTGCTTCAACCCAGAATTTAGTTGGGAGTGAGGCTTGAAATAGAAGCGTGCTTACCACATTGTTGATGGTGCGAATGACGCGTTCAGCTTTGCCATTTTGTTGGGAAGTGTAGGGACACGAAAAGCGAACTTTAATGTCATGTTTTTGAAAAAGTTCAAGTAATTTGGTGTTATTAAATTCACGACCGTTGTCACACTGGAAGGATTGTATATCGGTTTTAAACTGATTTACAACATAGGCACGGAAATTAGTAAACACTTGAAACACATCAGATTTAGCACGCTTTGGTGAACACCCATAAGAAATGAGAATAATCATCCAAAAACAGTATATAATATTTAAAACCACTCAAACTTGATACAGGAGATGTCCACAAGTCTGAATGGACCAGTTCAAAAATCCGTGAAGTCTTTGTTAAAGACTTTGAAAAAGACAAACGACAGTGTTTACCTAGTTGACAAGCGTGACATGTAGGTAACAGTGCATTGGAACAAGAAATAAAGTTACGAGAACGTAAAAAATTAAAGGTAGTGGTGCCCGGATGACCAAGACGACGACGCCACAATAAGGCGACAAGGCAACCATAGCGGTGGCAGACGGCATGGAAGGCAGAGAAGGCTGGAGAACGGGGTAGAGATCACCAGTACTGTCAGAGCGATGAAGGAGACGCCCTGTATCAAGATCCTTTATGGAGAAACCAAAAGGATCAAATTCAATAGAAACCCAGTTATCAAGAGTGAACTTACGTACAGAAATGAGATTCTTAACCATATGATCAGAAACATGTACATTTTTCAGTGCCAATTTATTTTGTGATAATGGAAGAAATGTATCACCAATGCAAGAATCCGGAAGTAAAGCACCATTACCAACCATGATTACTTTTGACTTACCACAAGGTTTAAGAGAAAGTAGATTACCTTGGTTGAATGACATGTGGGAGCTTACACCAGTGTCCATATAGTAGTTATTATCCTGATGCTGTTGTGGCGGCTGAGCAGACATTGAACTGAAGAGAGCTGCTAGATCTGTGAACTGAGGCGGAGCTGCATTGGCAGGAGAGACTGGAGGAGGCGCAGCATAGAGTGCCGATGGAGTGTGAGTCCCGGGATGAGTTGGTGTGGAAGACACCGGCTGACGATAGTTACCTCCAAACTGAAAAACCTGAGATTGCTGATGTAATGCATTCTGAAGAAGCTGAAGAAGTTGATTGTTGAAAGACGGTGGGGCACTTGATTGACCTGCATCACGAGAATAACCTGTAACAGAAGTAGTGCTGTTAAAAGACCCCCCTCCCGCGTTACCCTTAGATGCAACCAGTCCCGTGTTTCTGTTTCCCCGATTATTTTTATTTTTCCCTTTGCCATTATTATTAGTGCTAGACGAGGAATAAAGGGCAGTGGTAAGGGAAGGTGAGGGTTCAAGGGTAGGTTCGGGTTGGTCTTCACGTGACTCATGCAACATTAACATGTTTTTGGCTTCAAGGAAAGAGGGAAAAGGTTTGGTATGTGTGATGACATCAATTAAGCTTTGATAGGATGAGGGTAAATTCTGTAGAATTTGCAAGACAAGGTCCTGATCAGTTATTTTGGTGTCAACATCAGCAAGGGAGTCAGCAATATCTTTTAATGTGTGACAGTAATCAGTAATAGAAAGGGCACCCTTTTTGGTGTTTCGGAAGAGGGTTTGAAGTTGAAGACTACGAGATAATTTATTATTTAAAAAATGAGCATCCAAGGCTTCCCAAAGATCGTGTGCAGTGCAATTATCTTTTGTGAGATTAAGAAGATTTGGTTCACAAGTGGAGTAAAACCAGGATTTAATACGAGAATCAATAGCCTCCCAATCCTCATCATCAACATTTTGTGGTTGAGACTTCCCATTAATGTGACCCATGACCTTTGTCCCTTTACACACATCAGTAAAAATACGACGCCATAATTTATAGTGTGACCCATCAGTTGTTAATTTGAAGCTGAACTGAGGGTAGACATTACCGATAGCAAAAACAAGTTGGGAAGCAGTTGGGTTGGTTGTTGGTGGAATATTACCAGTCATGACTAATAATAATGTTACTTGAGAAAGATAAATATAATGGTAAAGAAACAAATAACCGGAACAAGCTCACCAAAGGTAGGGTCGAGAGAAGCAGACGGCGCAAGGGCGGTGAGTGACGGCAGCCTAGGGTTTAGGCAAGCAGCAGTAGCCGACGTAGAGCGGCCAGAGAAGCAACAGTAGTCGGCGGCAGGAGTGCAAGGTGGCGCACGGCAGCACAGCGGCAGCAGCAGGAAGGTCAAGACAGACGGCGCAAGGCAGACGCTCAGTCAGCGGCGCAGGCGACGGGCGCAAGGCAGACGGCGCACGCAGCGACTCAGGCGTGATGCAGCGGTCGGTGGTTGATGCAGCGGTCGGCGCCATCAGCAATAGCAGCCGCTAGGGTTAGCAGCAATAGCTGAAGGCAGCCGCTAGGGTTAGAAGACTGCGCTAGGGTGAGGCGCTAGGGTTGGGCTGCGGTGGTGGGGTGGCGGGGGAGGTGGCCGGAGGTCAGTAGACCGGAAAAATTAACCTAATAACAAGGATTAGGGTTAGGCTTGATACCATGCTAAATTATGTGGAAACCCCTTTAGGGTGTATTGCATTCATCTCATAATATAAATAGATTACATATTTACAAAGGAGACCCCTACACTATACATTATTTAACAGTTAACTGGTTCGCACGTTTTTTAAGGGTAAAGGAAAAATGAGCCATCTTCTTGGCACAAGCCCTCCAAAGAACGATCCGAAGTTTGCTGCATGGGACGAGCAAGATTCAATGGTGATGTCATGGTTGTGGAGTTCAATGCTACCAGAAATTAGTGATACTTGCATGTTCCTTGGTACCGCGAAGGATATTTGGGATGCAATCCAACAAACCTACTCTAAGGTCCATGATGCTGCCCAAATCTATGAAGTTAAGATGAAGATTTCAGCCGCCAAACAAGGGACTCGTTCACAGAATATGCGAGTTTCTTGCAAGGCTTGTGGCAGGAGATGGATCATTATCAATGTATCAACATGCGTTGCAGTGAAGATTCTGCAGTTTTGGAAGACATTCATTCACCAGCTTGAGGGGGAGTGTCAGATTAGGAAACCATGTAATTAGGTGAACAAATTAGCTAGTGATTAGGAGTATATTCTAATTAGGGAAATTGCTGATTTATAGGGATTTTAGGCTATTGATTAGCTGTTCTGGTTTGTATATATATCTTGTTGTATTCTCTTTCAACATCAAGAAATTATTCTACACAAATCATAATATTGTGATACCTATAACGGAGGTTCAGATTTAAACCATGCACATGTTCCTTAACCATGAGTTACACGATTTACCTCCTTCACGTTGGCCCTGGTACCGGTCGGTCGGCCCAGAGGATGGGTTACCCTTCTTTTTTTCTTTTCAACATGGGTCACTTGTTACAAACAAATTACATACAAAAAATAACAACTATTCTTGCATGTTAATTTATGAGGTAGACGATATTCATAAGTGTGTATAGTTAGAGTTTCTTCATTCCTATCATCCCATTTAATTGTGTTTGTTTCTTTAATTATGTTGTATCCAGCACTTCTGTCATTTCTTGTTTGTGAGATGTGTGATTCTGCTCCATATAATCCCATAACTCCAAAGATAACGTTTCAATAATTTATGTATTTTATATTTCACACTTGTATTAATAAACCATATTTTATTAAACATTTCAACTTCAACTCAAATTAATTAGATTAACAAAACAAAAAAAAAAAAAAAAATTTCATCATTGGATTCATATACATTTGGATTATTCGATCATCATTTAACTTTTCATAGTGATCGATATAAAAAATATTTAAAGCAGATTTTTAAGAGAAATAATTAAGATCACAAGTTCCATTCGCAGAGTTAATTAATGTTTAATTAGTTGTCTATATTTATAATATAAAGTTGGCTTAATAACCGACTTTCATCAAGTTATCAATTAAGATGGCGTTTGGTGTGATAGAATTCGACGGAATTATAATGTAAATTTAGCTTGTTTACAATTTTCATATGTTCGTCGGGAATTCTGGTTCCTAATGGTTTGTATTTGATGGTTTTGCGTCTTTATGTATTCTGCGTAGATTTGATTTGTATTTTTATATAAAATATGATACTTTATATTGAACTAGTATTTTACCCGCGCAAAGCGGCGGCGGCGATAAATAAAAAAAACCATAATTCAGTCATTCAAAAAGAATTTTTTGTGATACCAATATTACATTCATCAAAATATACCATTATATGCTGAGTATTTCAAACTAACAAATGTTCATAACAAAATTTATATGAAGATAATTATCGGTGAAAGTTTCATAAAACATAAAAATTAATAAGACACAATTCAAAACTTTTTTTGGGTTAGTTGACCTCAACGAAAGAAAGCTTTAACGGGAGTTTCAATATGTGTTTTGAAACTAATAATATGATGATGAATTATCATAATCATATTATCCTATGTAGTAAAAGATTGTTGCTTTAAGTTGTATTAATCACTTCTGTTGGTGTAGAGTGTTTGTAAATTTTGATTATTAACGTGATAAATATGATAATGGCATAATAAGAGCATACAAGTAGCTTTACTCTACCATTTGACATCATTTTTGTTGCATCTAGTATCAAACTTAACCCCAAAATAATCGGATCATCATAACAAGATGTAAATAATCTACACATTACAATAACCACATACAAAAAAAGCACATGCAAACACCCTCTTAGTTGGGATTATTCACTACTACTCAAGTCAACCAAGAGGCGGATCCATTAAGAGGGTATGAGGATCAAACGACCCCGATAATTTTTTTTATTTTACGTGTTATATATTATCGAAAAATTTTCGACCCTTATAATTTTTGAAGTCATATCCCAATATCCTTATTAGTGTTTATAAATTTTACACATAAAAAAATGTTACAAAATCTATAAAATTATATCAAAACCTAATAGTTTGTTGCTCATTCAACAAATAGTATAAAAAAACATGTATATTCAACATTCATTTATTTGGCTAATTCACTATTGGACACTTTACATTTGGGCTTGGACTAATAATAAATTGTTAGTTTTATTATTAGTTGTTTGTAGGAATGTTCTTTGTTGTTTTAGTCTTTTAGACATTTAGTTCATTAAACAACATGAATCGATTTTGAAGTTTTTTTTAACCAAAATCTGAATTTTATCAAACGGAACAACTTCTAATATTTTTCCACAAAAATTCTATAAGTAATTACTTGATTCAATTGTTGATAAATAGTTGACTAACTGTTGCATTTGCACCATAGTGAGAGAATTACTCAATGTTTCAAACAATGATATAATAACTAATAATTTGTTTTAAAAAATTGAAACTCATAGGAAACAACTGTAAAATCTAATTTCTTTTAATTTGTAACGATTAATAAGTTGTAACATGTCCGACTTGAACTTTTGAGGTGTAAATTCTTTTAGAACCACAAACGTTCGTATTGTCGCAATGTGATAAATTCTAACCCCTATAATAAAATTTCTGGATGCGCCACTGAATCAACTTATGCCATCATTCTCGGCACATTAGCTCATACTCAATATTTGCATGTAAAATTCAAATTGCAAAATAAGCATACAACGCTTAGCGTATGCATAGATGCCTCTCAACAGGTTCTCTTGTAAACCCATGGAATCAAAACTATCAAAAACCTCATCATATAGCGTAAAAAATCTTGACCTGTCACTTGAAACATGTATAACAATAAAAGCATGTCATGACATGTATTATTATCAAATGCTTTAACTTGCTCAAGCCATTACTTCTCAAATAAAACCATCATCTGAGGAATTGACGAGCATCAAACTAAGAACCTTCGATCAACTGTAACATCATACGAAGAAAACGATGAGAGTTAATAGCCACCACCAACCACCATAGAGGACTATTACATAACATGTATATATTGGACCTTCAGTTTGATTGTTTCATTTTCCTCAATTGTCCATTTTTCATGGCAGCATCAGACCCACAATCACATCTCCCAATATCATTTTCTATACAAATTAATTGCTATTAAAGAATGCAACACGTCCTCTAGGGATGTCCAAAAAAAGAATGCAGCGATTAATCTTTGAGCAAAGTAGCAACCCAAGTTGACTCTTAGTCATAACAATATTCAAAGGATTGATTTTGGTCCATAAGAAGTGTCTACTAATTTTTGGTTATTAAGGGTGGTCTATATACCTGACTAAATTAATCAAAAACTCCCTAAACTATGTGCAGAGACAAATGTTGCATTTAATCAGACCTTACGTTGAAAATCAGTCGATGTAGTTTTTACATGAAAAGTCAAAATGTTTCTTTTTCTTTTTCTAGAAATAGATGAATAAAACAGTAAATGGATTTTTAGTGCCAAAACAGTTGGTGTTTAATCACCTGACGATTGACACCACATTCAGGAATGAGTTATTGTTAAAAGGGCTTTTGGAATTGGGCTTCAATCTTTGGGCTGCTTGTGTGGGCTGCTGCTAGCTTTGGGCTTTGCTTTTGTTGGGCTTCCATATTCTTCCCAAGTTAAGTGTGTTGATTAATGTTCTGCTATTTCCCACGCAAGACTGCTACTTCCCACGCATGCCTCTTTATTTCATGTGGCTGCCCTAATTCATTTCCCAGATTAGAAATTTTCTCTGTTTTCAGCCTCTTCATCTATCAACGTCTTCACCGCTTCATCTGCTACGGTGCTTTGTTATTTTCAACAGCTCAAGTTGTTAGTCGGTTAGATTCTTGGTTGTTTGTTCTACTCTCTCTATTTAAGGTGAGTAGTTTGCGTAATGTTAGAGAGATTAAGAGTTATTGTAAATCTCTGGTGATTCTTTTGGTTCTTAAGTTTCTGGTTGTAAAACGTCTCACTGTTGGTTTATGATTTTGATCTGTATTTTGTTGAGTGTGAGCTTCGTCTGTCGACGAAGTCTCAGTGAGTATTTGTAGTGAGGTTTATGTTGTAAGTAATAGGGTGGCATTTAAGCAGGTTGTTTTAGGTTTTGTTTTAATGAAGTTCTTCTATAGTTTTATTGGTTTGATCTCTGTTGCATTGGTTTATACTTTCTTCATGGTATCAAGAGCCTCAGGTTGCTCAGGTTCACTGTTGGATTTTGGATTTTTTATTTGGGTTTGGCGACTGCTTGTTGGCTCGTGTTTGGTTGATCTTTGGGGTTTCAACTAAAAAACCCTAAACCGACGACTCGGTCCTCTTCCGCTGCAAGTGTAACATCCTAAGAATTTAAAATGATGTAATTGAGGTTAATTAGTATAGCTTTTTGAAATTAATATAATTATGTTGGATTATGTATTTGGGATTAATTATAAGAGTTGGTTGTTTTATTCAGAATTTGATAATTTCCAATTTATTAAGATTAATATAATTACTATTAAGTGGTTGAAAGGATAAAATAAAGATTCAATTTTTTATTTAATGGAAATTAAGAACATGGTTGCTATTTTAAGGAATTTAGAAATTTTAAATTTCGAATTATACTTTATTTAGAATGATGATTATAAATTATAATGATAATTAAATAAAGATGGAAATCTTTTTAATGAAAGTTAGATAAATTGAGGGATTAAATTGTCAAAAGTTGAAGTTGGTGAATAAAAAGGACTTAAGTCTTTCATATTTGCACATTCATCTCTCTCTCTACTTTCTCTCTCAAAAGAAAGAAAACTCACGGTTCTTCCATTTCCAAATCAAGAATCAAAGAAAACATCAAATTGGAGGCTAAAAATTTGGATTCAAGTTGCATTGGAGAAGCCATAATCACTACAACGAACGAATCGAGGTAAAAGTTACTCAAAATCTCGATATTTAAGGATTTAGAAATTGGTTTCTATTAAAACCGAATTTGAGATTGAGGATTCAAAAGTTGATGCATGTCTAATATTTTGATGGGTTTGTAAAAATCAAGTGTTATAGAAGATGTGTACAAAATTTTAGGTTCTAATTCAAGTTATAAATATGGTTTTTGGAGATTTACATCTGCGTGTTTTTGCGTGGTACCGAAACCACAAGTAGGGGTACCGAAACCTTAAGGTTTCGGTATTAGCCCCCCCCCCCCTAACGAAACATATATATACTGAAACTCTCAAGATATTGAAACTCCTGGACTACCAAAACCTTGTACATAATACCGAAACTCTGAAGAGTACCGAAACTATATATATGTGTACTGAAACCTTTTGAGGTTTCGGTATTGGTGACTTATACTGAAACCTTACTAGCGAAACTCTATATACCGAAACCCACACATGTACTAAAACCTTGAAGGTTTCGGTATTACCCTCACTGAGACCCCTAAAATACCGAAACCTTATATATATATATATATATATATATATATATATATATATATATATATATATATATATATATATATATGTGTGTGTGTGTGTGTGTGTGTATGGGTGTACCGAGACAAGCATGTAACACTGAAACCATTACTGAAACCTTGATACTAAGATCCCATACATACTGGAACAATATACACACACACACACACACACACACACACATATATCATCTCGGTTGGGTTTTATTGGTGAAAATAATATAGAAACGATTGGACTTTTTAATTCAGTTACATAATGATAAATTCTGGACAATTTGGTAATGATTTAAGGTATAATTTCGGATCACAATTTCGAAGGATTTACACAATAATTTGAGAAACTTGATGGGACTTGTTAATAAATAAGTTATTGAAGGGATAAATTGGGAATAATAAAACCATCAAGTAAGAGAGTTTAAATATGAGTTTCGGATGAAAGTTCTGAATGTTGTAACACTTTTAATTGTACAACTTGATGTACATTTGTTGAGGAACATGTTTATGATATGATTTTCTTATGGAAATGTAACAGGTCCCTTGTGGTGTTGTTTAACCCACAGTGGTGTACTTTTGAGTCCGATTGAAATTCCGAAGAGAAATAAGATAACTTGAAGTTAACTAACGCATCCACTGTGAGTACCTTTGATTTTAACATGTCTGCATCTGCTTTATGTTTGCATTTCCTGCTGAGGCATGTTGTTTCACTTTCGTTTGGCACTCTACTAACTAGCGTATATATTGATGCACATTCATACTTGTTGCATGTCCTTTCATTTTGTTGTGCATCTTGTCGATGGACCTGCGTGGTCGCATCTGTACTCTGATGTTACTGTGCTATATGACTAAGAGTTTGACACCTCTGTGGTCAGGATAGACAGTAAGTCATCCGCGTTGGTATGTCCGCCTCAGATGGTTGGTTTCTTTATGCCGAGTGTCAGCTCGAAGGGGCTGCGGGCTCAAGTTTGCGTACTTTGAGTACGTGTGGAGTATACGGTATGTGTTACCGCGGTTACTCTGGGTGGCATCATAAAGATTTGTAGAATGTGTAAAATCATATGGTATTCACTAAGCAATTCGGTTAGCCCTCAGTTGTTGACTTTTTACAGGAAAAAGGGAAATCGGCGGCGGAACCATCTAGCTAGGACGTGTGTTGAAGTGTTTGAAGATTTCTACTGATTAACTTGGTATTTGGTTTATGGAACTATTGTTGTAATAAATTTGAGGATGATGTAATACTTTTGAGTTTGTAGACTTAGATGTGTAACCTATGTAACACCGTAGGGTGTTTGACAAAATTGTATTATTTTGTTTTCGTATTTTGCTTCCGCACTTTAATTAAGGTATCACATCATTATGCAATTGATTGTTGGTGATTAATCATGGATGTATTGTAATTGTGGTTAAATGTGGCAAGGGTGTCACACGAGATGGTATCAGAGCAGTAGTTTGAGATTCAAGTGTCCATGAGGTCTTGGTCTCAAACATTAGGTGATGATATGTAGTGGTTTAAGTAATGATCTGAACTAAGATAGGTTACGATCTAGTAATTATAAGAGATTGACTATCATACGGGACAATTGGTTGGTGTCTTTGAATAAATGACATGTTACTAAATAAGTTATATGTTTTATATTACAGAACATGTCTGGAGGAGGAATGACACCAGAAGAAACGAGAGAAATGATGCTAGCCATGATGGCTGAGCAAGATCGGATGATTCAAGATCAGTTTCGGGCTCGAGATGAGGCTGAAGCTAAACGAAGAGAAGATAAGAGGAAGAATAAGGAAAGAGAGGGAAACAATGACGAACAAGATGACAATACTGGGTCATCTAACAAACCCAGAGGTTGTCGGTTTAAGGACTTTAAAGGAAATGGAGCAGTCGAGTTTAATGGACTGGGTGATGCTGTTGCCGCTCTAGAATGGATAACAGCCACAGAAAGGACCTTCCGAATCAGCGATTGTGCTGAGAAGGACATGGTCCGGTTTGCTACTGCTATGTTCACCAAAGACGCAGTAATGTGGTGGAATTCAATGGTGAATGCCTTAACCTTGGAGAAAGTCTCTACGATGACATAGGCGGAGATCACTGAAGTTTTCACTCAGCAATACTGCCCGGCCGATGAGCGCCGAAGGCTAGAAGCTAAGTTCATGACACTAATTCAGGGGACTAAGTCCGTGTCCCAGTATGCGGTAGAGTTCACGAGGCTAAGTTTATTTGCGCCTCATCAGGGTCGATACAGAAGAAAGAAAAGTGACCCGATTTGAGGTGGGTCTTGATTTGGAAATCCGAAGGGTGATGAGCAACGTACGTTACCCCACATTTGCTAGTCTACTGGAAGATGCCAGAAATGTGGAACAGATCCTGAGTATGTCAGGATATGTGATGGGGTCTACTGCTGCTACTTCAGCTAACCCAACTCAACCTTCACCACCGAAACGTCAACGCAACGAAGGCTACTCTGGTTCCTCACGATCATCACAGTATTCACCACAACAATCTTACCATCGACAGTCTGGGTCTTCTGGTCGTGCTCGTGCATACTCCATTAACACTGAGCCGCAGTACTGTAATAGATGCCATTTGGAACACTTCGGCAAGTGCACCAATGGTCGTGCATGTTTTTGTTGTGGAGAATTGGGCCACTACCAAAATGAGTGCCCACGGAAATCGGATGTCTGCCATAAATGTGGTGTATGGGGGCACTATAGCAGGAATTGTCGAAAGAATACTCCAATAGTTGCTGCTCCATCTTCGACTCGAGCATTTGGAGGATCAAGTGGTGGTTCAGCCAACCACCGGAACCAGCCACAAAGGGGACCGGCTAGTGCATTTCAGATTACCGCGGAGGAATCTAGGAAAAACCCGGAGATGATTATGGGTACGTTTATAGTTAACTCTTTGCTTGCAATAGTGATGTTTGATTCTAATGTCAAAGTAGATCACGTATATCGTAGCTGCACCTTAGTAATTAAAGATGTAGTCTTCAATTTGGATCTGATTCTGATAGCATTTAGTGAATTTAACGTGATAGATATAGATGATGTCGACATTGTAAACAATTTGGACATAAGAATGAAAAATGCCAAGGAAGACTGATGTTTGTTAAAAAGGTGGAAAAATGGGCCATTTTAGAAGAGTATTTTAAGGTTCTATATGTAATACTTCATTGAAGTTTTATGATTTTGAGGATAACATGAACTTAAGTATTATGGAATGATATTACTAATATAGGTATGATTATGTTTGAGAATGAGAATACTCGAGTATATAAATAGGCATTAGATAAATAGCCAAAATGGATTTTGAAGTTTTGAATTGGAAAAGATGCTATAAATATCTTGGAAATTATGAACGAAGTTGTAATAAAGATTAAGCTTGACTATAATAGGTTAAAGAATGGAAACTAATTGTATTAGTATCATATATGATATGTTTGAAGGATTATTAACAACTTGTAATGGTTATCATAAAGCAAAATAGCATCAACTTGTATTAAAAATTTAAAGGAAACGGTAAGGTATATTGTGATTGATGTTGAAATTACTTAGTAACACATTAGTTAAAGTAGATCATGTGTATCATGATTGTACTTTAATGATTGAAGAAGTAGTCTTATATGTTGAATTGATCCCTGGAGTTTCTCCAATAGCTTGTTGTTCGTATCGTTATGCATCTACCGAAATGTAAGAGAGATGCGGCACAAACGTGACTACAAGCAAAAGTTACCGGCAACCGAAGATCAGAATGAATGGACTATTTCCATATTGGACTATAATACACATGGGAGTATATCATGAGATCATGTATTTTGGATTTATATACCAACTGAAAAGACCAATTGCTTTGATGGAATTATCATATATGTCACACCCCGTTACCCCGGTTGGCAACGAAGTGCGACGTCGCGGAAGCGTAACCATAATCATAATGAACGACCACTATATGGACGTTTTCAAAAAAAATACATCGGTGTAACTTTAAAAGATATAAATGTTTTACATAACCCAAAATGATAAAGAGAAGTTCGCAAGGTACAAAGATTTAAATACATAATTAAATCATCTGTTGGGAAATAGTTTAAGTAGGTTCAAGCTGTTAGTTAGACTTCTCAAACTGTTAGTAGAGTTTATATGTAATTCCAAAGTTCATGCTGCTAGTTGAAGAAACTCGAGCTGCCAGTGTAAAAGTTCAAGCTGCCAGAGTAAATCAACTCGAGCTGCTCTGTTCATGTTGTCAAGTGATTCAAGCTGCTCAACAGTTTCATAAACAGAAAGTGCTGATTTTCAGGAAAAGATATATACACGAAGATTCCAGCATATCTACTATCAGAGAAGTCATAGTTCGTCAAGGTAACATATCAAGAAGCAATATAAATACATAGAATAGGTCTTTCTATTGTATAGGAGTTTTCTGCATATTTTGAGTCTGTAATTGCTTTGTTGATTGAGTTTTCATAAGCCTCTAAGGTTGTAAAACCCTAAGAACAGTCTGTGTTCTTCGTCTAATCAAACAGATTAGAGGTGATTGTAATCATTAAATTCAGCAATACAAGCAGTCTTGATTATTTATTGTGTTTATTTGCTATTTATTCTGAAAGCTTTTGTTAAAATAATTAAGTGTTATTCCGCAAACTTCTTAATTAAACTTTGATTCAAAGTAAGATTATTGATTTCTACTCTGATAAATTCAAATCAGTTAGTCTTGGTTATTTAGTTTTAGATCCTGACAAGTGGTATCAGAGCCACAGGTCATTCTTTGTTTTTCAAAGTCGAAAACTTTCTTTTAAATTTTAATATTTTACAATGGAATTTGAAAATAGCAGCAGTGGATCTGGGCAAGGACTCAAAGTGCCTATGCTCAAGCCCACTGAGTTTGAGATGTGGAAACTCAGGATTCAACAGCATATCCATTTCATTGACTATGCCATATGGGAAGCTGTTGAATTTCCTCCTGTAGTTGATCCAGAACTTGATGATGAGGGAAAACCAGTCAAAACTCCTCCAAAAACTGAACTTGAAAGGAAGGCCAGAATGAATGAAGTGAAAGCTCTTACACTTTTACAAATAGCCATTCCTAATGCTTATCAACATCAGTTCAAAAAGTTTTATACTGCTCATTCTCTTTGGAATGCCTTAGAGAAAAGATTTGCTGGTAATGCCAGTACCAAGAGAAATCAAAAGGATCTCTTGAAACAGCAGTATGAGAACTTTTCTGGTGGCAAGAATGAAAACCTTACTCAAATTTTTGACAGGTTCAACAAACTGATAAGTGAACTGGAAAGTGCAAAAGTCAATCTGGATCAAGATGAAGTCAACAGAAAATTTCTCAGATCTCTTGTAGAAGAATGGACAGTTTATGCTGCACAATGGAGAACAAAAGACACTCTTGATGAGATAGAACTGGATGATCTGTATAACAGTCTAAGAGTGTTTGAGACTGAGATTGATGCTAAAAAGAAATCATTTTCTTATAATCATAATACTGCTCTTCTGTCTTCTGATAAATCTAATAGCAGTGATTCCTTTTCAGGTGGTGATGGCAACTCTGCTGAAGCTCACTATGAGGCTTTTGTTGCCAATGATGGACTATTTGCTCTAAATGCTGAAGACTTAGAACAAATTCATCCAGATGATCTTGAAGAGATGGATTTAAAGTGGCAACATGCAATGCTGACCATGAGGGCCAAAAGGTTTCTTAAAAGAACTGGAAGGACCAACTTTCAAGCCAGAACAGAAGGCAAACCAGCTTTTGATAAATCAAAAGTTGAGTGATATAAATGTCATAAGCTTGGTCACTTTGCCAGAGAATGTAGATCTCAAGGTCAACAGTCATCAAGGACTTCACAGCCCAATCAGACATCATTATCAACAGCACTTGTCTCCCAAGAAGACAATGTGTTTGACTGGAGTGATCAGACAGAGGAAGAGTTTCAGAATCAAGCTTTAATGGCAGAAACATCAAATGTCTCCTCAACTGAACTACCATCTGAGGTAAATTCTAAACTCTGCTCTCAATCATGCAAAAATATGGTTAAAAAGTACAGAGATCATAATGAGAGCATGTGCAAAACTCTAGCTAAGATGGAAGAAAGGAGATATGAATACATGCAAGCCATATAAGATCTTGAAAAACAGATCAATGATTATAAGGATAATGAGATTTAAATGGGATATGATAGAACATATCATGAGTGGGAGAAAAAGGAGCTAAATAAGAAAATAGAATCTCTGAATAAAAAGGTAGAAGAAACTGAACAAAAGGTGATAGAGGCTAATAAGAAACTAGAATCTGTTAACATAGATCTAGGTAACTTTAAGTTGGCAAATCAAAAGCTGGAACACCTGATGGAAGTCCAATTTAAAGATAGGGTAAAATCTCAGGTTAATCCCAAAGAAGGCATAGGATATAGGGCTACTCCACCTCCATACAACAACAAGTACATTCATCCAATGAGTGAGGTTGCTGATAGACTTGTCAATGAACCACTAGATGAGTCTATGACTATTATAGATCCTATCCTTGATAACAGTCCTGAATCAAAAGAAGATCATATTCAAAAGACAGACTGTGAGTGTATAGCAGTTGAGAAAGACCACAAAACAATGAGTACACCCATAGAGCTCCAAGCCCCCAGTAAGAAAGGAAAAGAGAAGATGAGTGTATGCAATGCTGCTCCACAAGTTTCTGTACATTCTAACTGTAACACTGCATCTTCCTCAAAGAATAATAAAAGAGGTAAAAATGCTACAATCTGCACATGTCAAAAGCATGGTGTTCAAAAATTTCCCAAACAACAGCAGGTAAGGGGAAATCAGAGGAACAAGAACCAGAAAGTGTCAGAAAAATCTGGTTCTCCAATTCAAAAAGTCAAAAGGTGTTTTCACTGTGGAAGGAGGAATTGGCCAAGGACTGTTTATATAAACCAACTATTGCAAAACAGACTGTCATTCATAAAAAATCAAGTCCTACTCATAAAAAGGCTTCAAAGGTGAAACCTTCCACATCAGTTCCAAAGAAAACCGTTGATCACAGGCTTTCAAAAGTTAATAAAAAACAGTCCACACATCAAAAACAAGTTTTGGCAAAGCCTAAATCAAGTTTTAAACAAATATGGTGTGTCAAGGACAGATCCTCAGATCAAACTGCTGATGCAAAAGATCAAACTGCTAAGCCAAATTCTGAAACTGTTAGTGCAAAATCTGAAGCTGTTAGCACTAAAACCTCAGATCAGACTGTTAAGCATCAATCTGGAACTGCTAGTGAATCATCTGAGACTGTTAGAAGAAAAGATGATCAAAATAATTGGATTCCTCATATACTCACTAAATACTCTCCAAAAACTCCATCAGTAGATCTCACAAAATACAAAAAGTCAAAAACAGTGTTTAGTTATGTCAATCTACAAGGCCAACCCAAAACCAATTTGGTTTGGGTTTACTCCACTACTGACTAAGCTTCTACTTGTGCAGGGCAACCACAGGTCTCCTCATAAAACAAGATGGCATTTGGACAGTGGATGCTCTAGGCACATGACAGGCAATTCTGAGTGCTTGTCAAATTTCAGAGGCTTTGATGGAGGTTTTGTTGCATTTGGAGGCAACTCAAAAGGAGGTAAAGTTACAGGTAAAGGTACTGTTAATGCAGGCAACATGAAATTCCATGATGTTTTGTATGTTGAACAGCTTCAGTACAATTTATTAAGTGTCTCTCAAATCTGTGACAAACAAAACATTGTTCTGTTTACAGATTCTGAGTGCATTGTCCTTTCAAACGATTTCAAAATCCCTGAAAATCTTGTTTTACTAAGAACACCAAGAAAGGATAATGTTTACTATCTGGACACAGATCTTTTATCTAAATCAAATACTTTAAGCTGTTTGATATCCAAAGCATCATCCAATGAGTCTGCTCTTTGGCATAGAAGGATGTGTCACATGAACTTCAAGTCCATGAATGTTTTAGTCCAAAAGAATCTGGTAAGAGGCTTACCACAAAAGGAGTTCATATGTGATGATCATTGTGTAGCATGCCTTAAAGGCAAGCAACACAAAACTTCTCATAAGGCTAAAGAAGTAAATTCAATCTCATCTGTTCTTCAGTTGCTTCATATGGATCTATTTGGTCCAACATCTGTTTTGAGTTTGAATAAAAGGGCTTACTGTTTAGTCATTGTTGATGATTTCACCAGATTTACTTGGGTTTACTTTCTTAGGTCCAAAGATGAAACTGCTGAGCTACTTAAGTCTTTTTATCCTTAAGATAGAAAACCAATCTAACTCAAAAGTTAAGGTGATAAGATCAGACAATGGAACTGAATTTAAAAATCACATTCTAAACAGTTTCTGTGAGTCCAAAGGCATTGCTAGGCAATATAGTGCACCAAGAACACCACAGCAAAATGGTGTAGCTGAAAGAAAGAAGAGAACATTAATTGAGGCTGCTAGAACAATGTTAGCTGATTCAAATCTGCCAATGACTTTCTGGGCAGAAGCTGTCAATACAGCCTGTTATGTTCTGAATAGGGTTCAAGTTGTCCAATCACAAGGGAAAACTCCCTATGAGTTATTCCATAACAGAAGTCCCCTAATAGCTTTCTTCAAGCCTTTTGGATGCCCATGTACTATTCTTCACACTAAGACTCACTTAGGGAAGTTTGAAAGTAAGGCTGAAGAAGGATTCTTTGTAGGATACTCTAGTCAAAGCAAAGCCTATAGGGTATATAACAGTGTGTCTAAAACCATTGAAGAAAGTGCCAATGTTGAATTTAATGAAAATACTGCTAATATCAAAGGCACTGGTCCTGATTGGTTGTTTGATTTAGATTCACTAACAAATTCTCTGAGCTTTGTTGAGTATACTGCAGAAGTTGATACATACAGGATTGAAGCTGCCAACACAAATTCTCATGCTGCCACTACAAATTCTCAAGTTGTTGGCACAAAGGTTCAAACTGCTACAGATTCAACAAGTTGGGATGATTACACCACTCTACCACTTCTGTCCTGTGATCCTCCAGGGGTCCTGAATGCTCACCATGATACAAATCCAGACACTGAAGTGCCACTCCCAAATCCTGAGAGTACAGCTCCAACTCAAAGGGAACCAGTCCCAGATTCAAGTCAAGTTGTTCCTGAAGCTGATCCATTTACTGGTCCTGATGGAGATGATACAAATCTTGGATCCTCTTTTCAGACAGAGAGAGAGCCTACACTAAGAGTTCACAAGTATCATCCTCTGAATCAAATACTGGGTGATCCAAGCACTCCTGTACAAACAAGGAAAATGGTTCAAAATGAGACTGCTGCTGCTGAACAAGCAGTTCCTGAATTCAGTCTAGCTGCCTTTGAGAATGCCTGTTTCATGTCTCAACTAGAACCTAAAAAGGCATCAGAAGCATTAAAAGATTCATCCTGGATTGAGGCAATGCAAGAAGAGCTTCTACAGTTTAAAATTCAGAATGTATGTACTCTGGTGGATCTTCCTAAAGGTAAGAGAGCAATTGGTACAAGATGGGTGTTCAGAAACAAGAAAGATGAGAGAGGGATAGTCATCAAGAATAAAGCAAGGCTAGTAGCTCAAGGGTACACTCAAGAAGAAGGCATAGATTATGATGATGTATTTGCTCCAGTAGCAAGAATTGAAGCCATCAGACTATTTTTGGCCTATGAAAGCTTCAAAGGTTTTAAAGTGTATCAAATGGATGTGAAGTCTGCTTTTCTGTATGGGACAATTGAAGAGGAGGTATATGTGTGTCAACCTCCTGGTTTTGAGGACTACAAGTATCCAGACAAAGTCTACAAGTTAGATAAGGCTCTCTATGGTCTCCATCAAGCCCCAAGAGCATGGTATGACACTCTGTCATCATACCTTCTACAGAATGGGTTCAAGGGAGGCACTCTGGACAAAACACTTTTCACTAAGTCCATCAAAACTGAGATTCTGCTTGTTCAAATCTATGTTGATGACATCATCTTTGGCTCAACAAATGATTGTTTGTGCAAAGAGTTTGAAGCTTTAATGCACAAAAAGTTCCAAATGAGTTAAATGGGAGAACTCACTTTCTTTCTAGGATTGCAGGTTAAGCAGAAGCCCACTGGACTTTTCATAAGTCAATCAAAGTATGTGAAAGACATACTAGAAAAGTTTGGGTATCAAGACACAAAGATTGCAAGCACTCCAATGGATCCTCACAAGCAGCTCCATACAGACAAATATGGCATAGATGTGGACATTCATTTATACAGATCTCTTATAGGATCACTTATGTATCTAACATATTCTAGACCAGATATAATGTTTGTTGTCTGTGTGTGTGCTAGGTTTCAATGCTCTCCAAAGGATTCTCACTTGGTGGCTGTTAAGAGAATCTTTAGATATCTTAAAGGCCAATCACACTTAGGCCTATGGTATCCTAAAGACTCTCCCCTTAACTAACTGCTTATTCTGACAGTGACTATGGTGGTTGCAACATTGACAGAAAATCCACAACTGGTGGATGTCAATACTTAGGAGCAAGACTGGTCTCTTGGCAATGCAAAAAGCAGACAACTGTGTCCACATCTTCCACTGAAGCAGAATATGTAGCAGCTGCAAGCTGCTGCTCCCAGGTAATGTGGATTCAAAGTCAGCTGAGAGACTATGGTATGAATTTCTTATCCACTCCTATCTACATTGACAATTCAAGTGCAATCAACATTGTGCAAAACCCAGTGAAATTCCCTAAAACCAAGCCTATAGAAATCAGATTTCACTTTATAAGGGATTGTAATGAAAAGAAGTTAATCCAAGTTACCAAAATACATACTGATGATCAGTTAGCTGATCTATTTACAAAACCTTTTGATGTAGGAAGGTTCACTTTCCTGGTATCAAATATTGGTATGGTAAATATGGATTAATTTGTTTTCATTATTATCTACGTAGTATGCTTATTTAAGGGGGAGTCACTGTTTCATTAAAAGGATGCATAATTTTCAACTAACAGCTTGAGTATTTTCTCAAGCTGCTAGTTCATTTTCTCGGACTGTTAGTTATTCACTTGATCTGTCAAAGTGTGCAGGGTATTTCGGTAATTTTAAAATGTGTGTGCGCGGGACTCAACCTTTTCAAAACCTTTAAAGGTCCCAGTTTCGTTCAGTTGTAACTACCAGTTACAAAACTTCCTTCCACGACCTTTCTTTTCCCTCTGAACGATTCACACACACTTCTTTGCAAACCCTAAAACCTTCGTTTGATCTTTAATGGAGTTTGTTAAAGAACATAACTGCCTTCCCTACTCTCTAAAGCACTCAGACCTTCAACCGTTCCATGACATGATGGACTTTCTTCGTCACTCCCATATCCATCATGCACTCACTATAAACCCCACCATATACATATCGCATATCGAACAGTTCTGGAACCATGCCACTGTTCAATCCATCAATGGAATTCCTTCTATACTATCCAAAATTGATGGCACTCCCATCACCATTACTGAGGAATCCATTCGGCGCCATTTACATCTTCAAGATGCCACAGGTATAACAGACCTAACCCTTGATGCTTTACATACTGGTCTTTATAATATTGGATATAGGGGTCCTGCTGATTCATTCACTTTCTTGAAAGCACATTTTTCACCTAAATGGAAATATCTTGTACATATAATTCAGCAGTGCATAAGCCCCAAAAGAACCGGTTGGTCAGAATTTTCTTCTAACATTGCCACTGCCTTAGTGTGCTTCTCAACAGGCCAATGGTTCAATTTTTCAAACATGATTTTTCAGGGGATGTTAAGGCATCATTCCCTAAAGAGTGGGAAATTTTTGATGTATCCCAGATTTTTGGCAGAAATCATTGCACACACTTGCACTACTTCTCATGTACATAAAAGGATACATGTTTCCCACAGGCACTCACTATCTTCTATAAAGAGACTTTTGAAACAAAGTGCAAATTTTTTGAGCGTTGATGTTCCATTGCCTTCTGCAATGATGAACATCATTCCAAGAAACAGAGGAGAGGGTCCTGAGCAGGCTCAGCCTATCATCACTACTACTCCCCTAGGATCCCAACTCACTCCTCATGATACACAAATTCCTTCTGATCCTTTTGTACAGCCATCACGCCCACTAAAATTTCTATATAAAAGAAAAAGGGGACCAGGAGCTCCTTCCTCCTCAGCCCCCAGACAGAAGCCATATATCCTTGTGCAGGAGGACACTTCTGCACAGAATATCCAAAGGGAACCAACTGAGGACACTCCCATCCTCACTCAGGAGGTGAACATCTCTTCAGAGACTGTTCATATGGGTTATGTGGCTGGCACTACTGCTGTCCCTGCACAAGAGGCACAGGACAGTGCCAACATCCCTAAGACCACGCCCATGGCAACAGCAAGTGTGCAAACACAAGCTGGAAGTCCCCAGAACCAAGAACAGAGGGGCCCAGAGGTTTCTACTTCTGGTATTAATGTCAGTGATAGATCACAAGCACCACAGGTGTTTTCTGATCTTGAGACTAGTCTGCAAATCATGCTTTTGACGGATCCCAAGCTGAAACCTGTTGTAGCTATGTTGGACCACCAAATGTCCATCATTGCTGCACAGGGTGCACAAATAATGGCCCTAAAGCAATCAGAAATGGCTCAAAATCAAAGGATGGATTATCTTCATAAGGGGTTTACCCTTTGTGGAAATAAGATCATTAAATTAGAGCGTTTGATTCAAACCCAAGGGGCAAAGGTTGTAGGTCCTCCTGACCAAACCAATGCTTCCAAAAAGGGGGAGAATCAGGAGGTTCCTGAATCAGTCCAAGCAGCTCCAACAACATCAGTCCAAGCAGCCTCAACAGTTCCACCTTCTAGGCTAGCAGTCCCAACAGCTTCTCAAGCTGTTAGCCTAGAAACTCAAGCTGCTGCCTCAAAAGCAACTGGAGTTGTTATAAGGGAAAGTGTTCAAGCTCCATCCAGTACAGTCCAAGCTACATCTTCTGCTGCAAAAGACAAGGGCAAGGGCATTCTTATTGAGTCTCCAAAGCATAAATTTTCTTCCAAAGAAGCCCAAATTGCCTTTGATGCTGAAATTGCCAAAAGGTTAGCAGAAGAACAGGATAAAGAATTAGATCAGCTGGCCCAGCCCCCAATGGATGATGATGAGACCTTAGGTGATTACCTAAAGGGGTTTGTGGGTAAACAAGGAGATAAGAAGAGAAAGCTGCCAACAGGGCACTCCAAGGCTGAGCACAGAAGATTTCTGATCAATTTTGCCTTTGCAACCGGCATTCCAAAGAAAATGGCTCAGTCCATGACTACTGAAAGGCTGCAAGAGATCCATGACAAAGAAATGGAGAAAAGAAAGAAAACAAAAGTCTCCCAAGAAGTCCAATCATCAAAAGAACCAGTTCAAACTGAAGCTGTTGCCAGTGCCCCTGCTCCTACTGATCAAGCTGTTGCTTCTATTTCTGCATCTGAGCCATCATCACAAGCAAAGCTGCATCAAGTTAAGAGGGTGTTATTTGAGCAACAACTGCAAAAAGCAATGGAGATAGAGAAGTTGATTGATCAGCATGATTTTACAAAGCCTCTGATCAACTACTGGTATGCCAAGTCACTGGACGACCGTGATTTAAGAGTTAGGTTTGTGATAAGAAGAGAGTCTGGACCAGAAGAAGAATATGATACAGTTTGGAAAATGGTTCAAAAGTTGACCAGAGATGAGCTAACAAAGATGCATAATATTGGGTCTGTGACACAAATTAGATCTGCTTTACCACAAGTGAAGCAAGTCATTAAAGATCTAAAATCAATTGTTGACCCTGAATCTGCAAGAAAAGAAATAGAGGATGCTACAAAGAAGGGAAAGAAGGTCAAGCAAGTTGATTTGTTTGTCAAGTCAAGGACATACAGAATCAAATTCTCAGATGGATCTGGTATATTCTTCAATCTCGAATTTTATGATTTACCAAAAGATATGCTACTTCAGATAAAATCTGTTAGGGTATCTTGTGATAGAGATGAGATAAAGAAAGAATTTTTGAAGGCTGTAGATCAGAAACTTGCACAGTTATAAGTTTTTGAAAGCCTTGGTTTGTAAATAACAGTTTACTTATTCATTTCCATTTTTGTATAGAACTTAAAGTCTTGTGTAAAGAATTTAAGTTAGGGGGAGATTGTTGGGAAATAGTTTAAGTAGGTTCAAGCTGTTAGTTAGACTTCTCAAACTGTTAGTAGAGTTTATATGTAAATCCAAAGTTCATGCTGCTAGTTGAAGAAACTCAAGCTGCCAGTGTAAAAGTTCAAGCTGCCAGAGTAAATCAACTCGAGCTGCTCTGTTCATGCTGTCAAGTGATTCAAGCTGCTCAACAGTTTCATAAACAGAAAGTGCTGATTTTCAGGAAAAGATATATACACGAAGATTCCAGCATATCTACTATCAGAGAAGTCATAGTTCGTCAAGGAAACATATCAAGAAGCAATATAAATACATAGAATAGGTCTTTCTATTGTATAGGAGTTTTCTGCATATTTTGAGTCTGTAATTGCTTTGTTGATTGAGTTTTCATAAGCCTCTAAGGTTGTAAAACCCTAAGAACAGTCTGTGTTCTTCGTCTAATCAAACAGATTAGAGGTGATTGTAATCATTAAATTCAGCAATACAAGCATTCTTGATTATTTATTGTGTTTATTTGCTATTTATTCTGAAAGCTTTTGTTAAATTAATTAAGTGTTATTCCGCAAACTTCTTAATTAAACTTTGATTCAAAGCAAGATTATTGATTTCTACTCTGATAAATTCAAATCAGTTAGTCTTGGTTATTTAGTTTTAGATCCTGACATCATCCAAAATTATGCAAATAAATCTCCGATAGTATGAAACTGAGTGCGACTCCTTAAATGCGGAAACTTGAAAATACTACCGATGTGATGGACTTGCCTTAATTTCCTGAAAATACACGCTAAAATACGTCAACAAAATTGTTGGTGAGCTCATAGGTTTACACGTAAATCTGACTTGTATGGACAACAATAATAGAGATTGAATTTATAAAATCATAAATTCCATGTTATGTATTACATATAAACCATCATGCAACCGAAGCTTAATTTAAAATGAGTTTGCCCCGCGCAGTATTCCCATACGTAATACCGTGTGTTGAATATATATGCACCCGCTGTTAGCCCATCCGAACTAACCCGAGTGGGGGACATGACTCCCAATAGATCTAACCACAATATATTCGCACTTACAAATAAATGCAATTAACGGTTCATGATATAAGGGCTAATGGAACCACATGTGTAATACATTATAGAAATGAAGATATTTCCGTGTCCATATAAAAACGAAGCATGTATTTCATCCCCAAAACATAACAGTGTGAAAATAGAGGCTATGAGAACTCACCGGGATTGCGATGGCAAAAATCTGGCGTAAAAGCTTTTAGCGTAAAAGGATGGATGATGCGTCGAGTGAGTTTAATCGAGTCCTAAATGATAATAAGGACTTAATATCTCTAATACATGATGATATATATATTTATAGATTTTTATGTCTTAAATCACCCAACATTACAAGTTTATAAATAAAATTCGCTTAAAACGTCAAGTTTATATATATATAATTTTCCAGCTTTTTCGGAGGTTTTTCGGCCTACTTTGAGACTGTTTTTGACCAAGCTCCAAAATGTTTTAGACTTTGGTATTCTAGGACATTAAACTACTATATACAAAGGATTTTTAGAATCAAGAACGGCCATTTTTCGAGATGTTTAGGTTGGTGAAAAAGCTCGTTAAAAACCCTATGTTGGTCATTTTTGAGCTGTCAAACTTTCGGTTTTCCAAATAATTTCTGGAGGTCTTAAACTCCAAAATAAATTATGAAAAATTCCAGATCTATAGTTAAGACATAGATCTAACTATTGAGACAAGAATCAACTCATTTCGTTGAGTTATGAATTAGTTATGATTTTTCAAAGTCGATATAAATTTTCTGCCGAAAATCCGTAGTTTATGAACTTGAAAGAACTTATGATTCTTGTTGTTTATTCAAAGACTACTTGTATAAAAGTTGTAAAAGTTATATAACATATATATAACACATGTTTTCATAATATTAACATGTTTATAATGTGTTCATATATTCATATGCACATTTAAAGAAACAACTTAAAAATAAAAACTAGAAATTTATAAACTTGAGTTTTTATGAAACTTGTTGTTGTTGGTGATTATATATATTATGCAAGACTTATATAAACATAAATGTAAGATGAAATAAGTTAGTATTTACTTACTTTGAAGTGTTTAGAGTATGATTTTGAGTTGAAGTTGAAATCCTTGCAAGATATGCACCAAAACACTTGAATTTCTTGAAGAACACTTGAATGAAAAGGTTTTTGATGTGTGTGTGTATAGATCCGGTTTTTAGAGGAGAAAATGAGAGATTTTTGATGTTTGAAGTGTGGAAAAGAAGTGAGAAATGATGCCTTATTTATAGGCAAAGTGTTTGGTCTTTCAAATGATGAAAGACATGGAAAGTTGGAGGTTGTGTGCACTTTTTAACAAAATGATTGTGTTTAAAGTAATATTAAAAAAAATAGAAGTCAACCTCTAATAAACCACATGTCTATGGCTGGCCATACATGTATTATACATGTATTTTCATTTTTATTTTTTTGTATAAAAGTATTTAGAAATGTATTCTTGTATTTCCCTTTTCTTGTAATTTCATAAATACTTTTAGATGCATTGTTTTAATGAATTGTTTTAGTCTTGCATAATTAATGTTAAGTAATTGTATTAGTGTATGATTAGTGTCACTAATCATAATTTAATTATGTACTTAGTTGAATTAATCCCTCATATCGTAAATTGATCGGATTAATTGATTTCCCGATTCATCGCACCGATGAATTTTATTCTAATTGAGTTGAATTTTCTAATAAACCTTGTTAATTACTTGATTAATTTCTAATGACCACTGATAAGGTTATAATTGGCTATTAAATGCAGATTAGGTCATTGTTGCTAACCTGGTTTAGTGCCGGATGTTACAATATAACACTAGTTATCATGATAAAAATCAAGAGAAGACCATGTTTAAAGTTTTGAACGCGAAGAAATGTAGAAGTCCTACATGTTGGAAAGAAATCGAAGGAACTCTGATTGTTATGTCTGTATTATCACAAAAGTGTTACTATGGTAATAGTTATAAACTGATCAAGTTATAAGACAAATAATTGAGTGTAGTTGAAAGTATCACCGATGAGGGTTGAAACTTGTTCTGTAAAAAGAGACAAGTTGACACCAAGATGTGTTGGTTCAATTTGAATAATAGAAAAGTTAGGAATCAGTTGTCTCATTTGGAATTACCTAAAGAAATATCGAAATAACACATGGTATTTCATGGGAAAGCTTTATGAAATCTTCACAACTGGTAATGAAGATTAGGATGATTATACCAAATTAGAATTTAAGAAAGATTAGTATACATTGAAAAGCCAGAATATATTATGGATATGAAAGTGAAAAAGTTAAGGATTAAAGAGATTAAAATGGCGCTGATACATTGGAAGCATCACAAGAAGTAAACCATACTTGGAGATAAAAGCCGATATGTTAAATAAGTAAACGAATATGTTTGAATACAAGCAACTTCGAGGACGAAGTTTAAGCGTGGTGGAGCCCATTCTGTAACATCCTAAGAATTTAAAATGATGTAATTGAGGTTAATTAGTATAAATTTTTGAAATTAATATAATTATGTTGGATTATGTATTTGGGATTAATTATAAGAGTTGGTTGTTTTATTCAGAATTTGATAATTTCCAATTTATTAAGATTAATATAATTACTATTAAGTGGTTGAAAGGATAAAATAAAGATTGAATCTTTATTTAATGGAAATTAAGAACATGGTTGCTATTTTAAGGAATTTAGAAATTTTAAATTTCGAATTATACTTTATTTAGAATGATGATTATAAATTATAATGATGATTAAATAAAGATGGAAATCTTTATTTAAATAAAGTTAGATAAGTTGAGGGATTAAATTGTCAAAAGTTGAAGTTGGTGAATAAAAAGGACTTAAGTCTTTCATATTTGCACATTCATCTCTTTCTGTACTTTCTCTCTCAAAAGAAAGAAAACTCACGGTTCTTCCATTTCCAAATCAAGAATCAAAGAAAACATCAAATTGGAGGCTAAAAATTTGGATTCAAGTTGCATTAGAGAAGCCATAATCACTACAACGAACGAATCGAGGTAAAAGTTACTCAAAATCTCGATATTTAAGGATTTAGAAATTGGTTTCTATTAAAACCGAATTTGAGATTGAGGATTCAAAAGTTGATGCATGTCTAATATTTGACGGGTTTGTAAAAATCAAGTGTTATAGAAGATGTGTACAAAATTTTAGGTTCTAATTCAAGTTATAAATATGGTTTTTGGAGATTTACATTTGCGTCTTTTTTGCGTGGTACCGAAACCACAAGTAGGGGTACCGAAACCTTAAGGTTTCGGTATTAGCCCCCCCTACCGAAACATATATATACTGAAACTCTCAAGATATTGAAACTCCTGGACTACCAAAACCTTATACATAATACCGAAACTCTGAAGAGTACCGAAACTATATATATGTGTCTAGAAACCATTTGAGGTTTCGGTATTGGTGACTTATACAGAAACCTTACTAGTGAAACTCTATATACCGAAACCCACACATGTACTGAAACCTAGGTTTCGGTATTACCCTCACTGAGACCCCTAAAATACCGAAACCTTATATATATATATATATATATATATATATATATATATATATATATATATATATATATATATATATATATATATATATGTGTGTGTGTGTGTGTGTGTGTATGGGTGTACCGAGACAAGCATGTAACACTGAAACCATTACTGAAACATTGATACTGAGACCCCATACATACTGGAACAATATACACACACACACACACACACACACACACATATATCATCTCGGTTGGGTTTTATTGGTGAAAATAATATAGAAACGATTGGACTTTTTAATTCAGTTACATAATGATAAATTCTGGACAATTTGGTAATGATTTAAGGTATAATTTCGGATCACAATTTCGAAGGATTTACACAATAATTTGAGAAACTTGATGGGACTTGTTAATAAATAAGTTATTGAAGGGATAAATTGGGAATAATAAAACCATCAAGTAAGAGAGTTTAAATATGAGTTTCGGATGAAAGTTCTGAATGTTGTAACACTTTTAATTGTACAACTTGATGTACATTTGTTGAGGAACATGTTTATGATATGATTTTCTTATGGAAATGTAACAGGTCCCTTGTGGTGTTGTTTAACCCACAGTGGGGTACTTTTGAGTTCGGTTGAAGTTCCGAAGAGAAATAAGATAACTTGAAGTTAACTAACGCATCCACTGTGAGTACCTTTGATTTTAACATGTCTGCTTTATGTTTGCATTGCCTGCTGAGGCATGTTGTTTCACTTTCGTTTGGCACTCTACTAACTAGCGTATATATTGATGCACATTCATACTTGTTGCATGTCCTTTCATTTTGTTGTGCATCCTGTCGATGGCCCTGCGTGGTCGCATCTGTACTCTGATGTTACTGTGCTATATGACCAAGAGTTTGACACCTCTGTGGTTAGGATAGACAGTAAGTCATCCCCGTTGGTATGTCCGCCTCAGATGGTTGGTTTCTTTATGCCGAGTGTCAGCTCGAAGGGGTTGCGGGCTCAGGTTTGCGTACTTTGAGTACGTGTGGAGTATACGGTATGTGTTACCGCGGTTACTCTGGGTGGCATCATAAAGATTTGTAGAATGTGTAAAATCATATGGTATTCACTAAGCAATTCGCTTACCCCTCAGTTGTTGACTTTTCATAGGAAAAAGGGAAATCGGCGGCGGAACCATCTAGCTAGGACGTGTGTTGAAGTATTTGAAAATTTCTACTGATTAACTTGGTATTTGGTTTACGGAGTTATTGTTGTAATAAATTTGAGGATGATGTAATACTTTTGAGTTTGTAGACTTAGATGTGTAACCTATGTAGCACCGTAGGGTGTTTGACAAAATTGTATTATTTTGTTTTCGTATTTTGCTTCCGCACTTTAATTAAGGTATTAGATCATTATGCAATTGATTGTTGGTGATTAATCCTCGATGTATTGTAATTGTGGTTAAATGTGGCAAGGGTGTCACAGCAAGTGTATAAACATTTTGTGGATATCGCTGTAAGTTTCTCAAGCTATCTTGTGTGTAGCAAGTTCCTGCTGTGGGAGTTTCTGTTTTTAGAACAGGAAGCCCTCACATGTCAAACTTGGCCTATAGACAAGAACTCTTGTTGTTGGTTAATTATTTTTTTTGTTCGATTTTGGACTTGACCGGGTATTTCGAATGCCTTGGAATCCTGTTCTGATGAATCGAGTCTCGTGTGTGCGTGTGAAAAATTGTTCTGTTCTTAATTTTATTTTTCTCCCTAATTGGTCTCTGATATATCTTGGAAGGCTTGTGCCTGATTAGGCGTTATTTTTCCGGTTAATGTGATTGTATGGTTGATCATATAGCAATCTTGAGATAGTTGCTTTAACTGAGGAATCTGGGAAGGATATACATTCACTAGAACTGTGGTGTATTTTTTATAAGAATGTTTATATATCCATTTAAGTGTTAAACAAAAGTTTAATTGTTTTCTGGTGTGTAAGTGATATACATAAACATGTCATGGTATATGAGTATATTTTTCCAATGCACAAGTTATGTTAAAATGTTTATGCCATTTTCTAATGTTTCAACATTCTGGCATACATAATTTTCTGTATCAGATGTCAATTTGGTACAAAATAATCCTTTTATGGCTACTTGAGATTCTATATTTTTGGATATTTTCAGTGAACTCCGTGCAAATATTTTCTAGTACACTAATTCTTTTTTATTTCACTTCTTCTAAAAGTTATATTTTTTGAATGAATTTTGATACTATCTGATGTACATTCACATGTATCTCAAATCTTCTCTTTGTTACTGTGACCTTGTTGGTGGATGCATTATTTTCTGGACCCTGTTTGTTTATGTTAGATACATATTACATTGCCTTTATAAATCTGCTTATTTTGTGGAATCATCAAGGTAGCCCCTTGGATTCGTTGAAGCAGATATCATATAAATTGGTCGTCTTATGTCATGATTGTGAAGTGGTTCATGATATGAAGTAAACTAAAATTTATTTTAATATGCAAGTTGTATCATACATTGATTATCCTTGGGTATTGATTGAAGATTAAATGAATTTTCAAGATAAAATATAAATCCTCTGAAATTTTTTTTTTGTTTCTTAGATGTGTAGAAGACACCTTTTGTTGCTAAAGTGTTAGTTAACTTGAGGGTCTTCAATTTAGAGAAATTTTCTCGTCTATTGACATAATAGTTTCCATGGGGTATCCGGTGATTCTCGCAATTAGTTGTGAATGGGGTCTAGTTTTCAGCTTGATATAAATAAGGTCATTTTTTATGTGGGTTAAAAGGAAGATGTTTATACGTCTTTATTTTGATCTAAATTTGATAAAGATAATAATAATAATAATAACTGTGTGGATTTTATTATTATTGCCTTGTCAACATAAGTTGATAATTGAGATTAATATTGTAGAAATTAAAATGTGCACACTCTTCTTTAAATCCAAATTCAAAATAAATGTCCGAAGAAATCTACTTTGAACTTGAACATGTTAAAGGATATAAAAGTCTTTGTTTATTGTTCCAAGGTCTTTTGCAAATCTGAGATAGTTTGGTCAATCTAGTTTTAAGGGTTTTATAGATTTCTGTTGTGTTATCTTTAGAAGTGTCTTTGGACGATAGTGTTGCAATTCTAGTTCTTTTCAATCTTGTCTTCGTTGGTTGTCACTGGGTTATTAGAAAGATGTTTAGAAGGTGTTTTGAAAGGGAAAATAGTCTGTTAAGCTGATAATATAGCAGATACCTTACAAAAGCTTTGTCGAGTTTTTTTTTTTTTTAACATAAGAATCTGTGTGTTAAAACAAGTTAGTCAAATGTGATTCAAGTTAAAAGAAAAAGACTGGTCATGCCATTATTGTAAAACAATAAAGGTTGTTTTAATATGATTATCTGATTCTACTCAAGTGGTTCAGCCTTGAAAAGGGTTGTTCATTTTTTTTAGAGATATAAAAATTTGTGAAATATTTCTCTTATGTCTTGTGGTTGTTTTAGTTCTCCCTCTTCTAAAAGAAAGTTAGGGATTTTCTGTAAATGTGTTATAAGTTCTTGGTTGTATAACACGTGGTTAGAAATTTTAACATCAATCTGTTTTAATATAGTTTTGGTTAAGTGTGGTTCAAGTTATTTGGTTGTTAAATCAAATGTCTTCGGTAGTAAAAAGTTTCAACTATGTGTTTTAAACGTTCCCTATGTTGGGGCTTGGTTCATACTATCAATTGTAATCAAATGTATGGTTGATAGTTTTTTGTTTAAATAATAATAATAATGATAATAATAATAATAATAATAATAATAATAATAATAATAATAATAATAATAAGTTTTTCCAAGAAAGGTTGATGGTTATGAAGTTGATGTAAAATTTACATGTTAAAGGTTTGTCAAATTTTCTTAACAAAAGAAAATATGTGATAAGGTGAATGTGTTAAGTAAGTGTGTTAAAAAATTGGTTTCAGTTAAATAGGTTGGTAAAATGTGGCTCAGGTTGGTAAAATGTGGCTCAAAATAAATTGTTATTGGTTTGGTTAATGGTCTCTGTTTGTTAGAGAGGCGTGTTAAAAGAAGTTGGTAAAAATGTGGTTCAGGTTAGTTGTAATTGTGATCATGTTTATGGTCTTTGGTTGTTAACAGAAGTTGCTGTTAAACTTGTTGTAATTGTTAGTTCAAGTTGTTGTTAAAAGTTGTTTAAAAACGGTTAGTATGTGGCCGGATGAGTTTAAATGGGCTATCATTGGTGTTCAGTGTATGATAGCATGAACGATTAAATGAAGCTTTACATTTGGCAATGATTTTCCAAGTTAGGTGTTAAAGGGTTGGGTTTTGTTAACATGGTAAATTGTTGTTTTGTTAAATTGGAAAAATGTTGGTTGTTAATTGTGTTGGTAAAATGCTCATTTTTAAGTAATCACTTCATATACATGGAGTTTTGTGTTTGCTGCTAACTTGTGAAATTCCCAACTATTGTATATGATAGAAGGTAAATGATGTAGAATGCATGTCAATCTGGAATCGCATAATTTGACTTGCTAAATATAAAGGAAGTTAACTGTGACTTATCTATTTAACATTTTTGGTTCTTATCATAAGGCTCTTAAGAAGTTAAGAGACTCAGTTGTTTCTTATGGTCATCTCATTTCTTGGCCTCATTTCTTGGCAATACAAGTAGTAGCTAACTGTTTCACGCTCCTCAGTTAAGGCTGAATATTATGATTTGGTCTTTGTTACTTCCGGAAGTTTTGTGATTACTTAAGGTTCTTCATGATTTAAATGGTTCTGTTGAGTTGCCTGTTTGTATTAATTTGGACAGCAAGGCTACTATTTTTAATGGCAGCAAACCTGTTTTTCATAATCATACAAATCACTTCCACACTTAACTTTAAGGGGGGGGTGTTAAAAGAGCTTTTGGAATTGGGCTTCAATCTTTGGGCTGCTTGTGTGGGCTACTGCTAGCTTTGGGCTTTGCTTTTGTTGGCCTTCCATATTCTTCCCACGTTAAGTGTGTTGATTAATGTTCTGCTATTTCCCACGCATGACTGCTATTTCCCACGCATGCCTCTTTATTTCATGTGGCTGCCCATGTTAGATATTTTCTCTTTTTTCAGCCTCTTCATCTATCCACGTCTTCACCACTTCATCTGCTACGGTGCTTTGTTATTTTCAACCGCTCAAGTTGTTAGTGAGTTGTTAGTCGGTTAGATTCTTGGTTGTTTGTTCTACTCTCTCTATTTAAGGTGAGTAGTTTGCGTAATGTTAGAGAGATTAAGAGTTATTGTAAATCTCTAGTGATTCTTTTGGTTCTTAAGTTTCTGGTTGTAAAACGTCTCACTGTTGGTTTATGGTTTTGATCTGTATTTTGTTGAGTGTGAGCTTCGTCTGTCGACGAAGTCTCAGCGAGAAAATTATAAACCAATGCAACAGAGATCAAACCAATAAAACTATAGAAGAACTTCATTAAAACAATACCTAAAACAACCGGCTTAAATGTCACCCTATTACTTACAACATAAACCTCGCAACAAATACTCTCTGAGACTTCGTCGACAGACGAAGCTCACACTCAACAAAATACAGATCAAAACCATAAACCAACAGTGAGACGTTTTACAACCAGAAACTTAAGAACCAAAAGAATCACTAGAGATTTACAATAACTCTTAATCTCTCTAACATTACGCAAACTACTCACCTTAAATAGAGAGAGTAGAACAAACAACCAAGAATCTAACCGACTAACAACTCACTAACAACTTGAGCTGTTGAAGAGGCTGAAAAAAGAGAAAATATCTAACCTGGGAAATGAATTACAGTTTAGGGCAGCCACATGAAATAAAGAGGCATGCCTGGGAAATAGCAGAACATTAATCAACACACTTAACTTGGGAAGAATCTGGAAGCCCAAGAAAAGCAAAGCCCAAAGCTAGCAGCAGCCCACACAAGCAGCCCAAAGATTGAAGCCCAATTCCAAAAGCCCTTTTAATTGTTCTGTGGCAGCAACAAACTCTTTGCCATATTTATCAGCAAAAGCCCCAAAAGCCATGTGAACTTGTATCAGCTCCGAAAGATCTGCACATCTCAGTGCAACAAAACACAGACTTGAAATGGCCTCTTTCAGGTCAAGAGGACATTCCGTGTATGTAGAAATTCTAGAAAATTAGGCAATCAATTCAAAAAATGAAAGTTAACAAGAGAACAGGTAATATTCTAAGATGGCATGTCTATGACTCTATGGGTAGCTTAATGAAAAAAAATTGTTAAACCATAAAGAGATTAGATGAAGATTACAAATAATTAATATTGGCCCGGTTAGGGTATTTAATCAAAATGCAAAACCGGTCAATATGCTTTTTAGAGCTTCAACTCTAACAACACATAATAATGAGATAATGTGTGTGAACGTCTCCCGAGGCCATAGCAAAATTACATTATTACATAGAGCCGTACTAATTTTTTTTTCTTTTAACAAATCCTATTCCTTTTTAAACATTACACTTCCAAGCAAACCAGAGATTATGATCATGCAACAATGGGATGAATATACTGAAACATCTTTCCATTAGAAAATACTCATTTCAATCTTTGTGACTTTAAAAGTTATGTCCCTTGCGTGCAACATTTATTGCAATGAAGCACAACTTTTTGGTTTTGATTTTGAATTAATGTCCTAGCTTCGAATTATCAAATTCCATTGTGAATTTAGGTTTGCAGTGTAAGATAAATATAATATATAGAATATAGAATTCGAAGTGCTATGAAAGTACCCGTACGTACTTCCAGGTTTCGTACGGGAAGTTTCATTCTTCCCCTAAATGATGAATTTGAAATGCATATAACTGTTTCTTTAGTGAAGGTCTCTTTCACATAATAAATTATTGTTATAGTCAGCATTTACTTAATATGTAATATGTTCACAGCATTGTAAGCTGAAAGCTAGCTATTTCAAACAAATCAGCATCGTAATAGTAATGTTCATATATATGGAGCAAACTATCTGAAACTGAAATATAAATCATATCTTACACAGGCTTGCATGTGAAGTAGTATTGAAACACTTTTAATGTATAAAAAATCTCCGTGTGTGTGTCTATAGACACACAAATAATTTGAGAAGTCATGCAGGGCCACTTGCCTGAATTTAACACACTGCAACATAATTCACGACATAGAAAAATTTATAACTGCAATCACATATTCACCAAACACATATAAAATATCTACCAATTTCAGTTCATCCTTCGTTACAATCTTCCATTCAACAAGTTAATTCATCAAGTAATATCAACACGCATAATATCTAATTACTCGGATTATAAAACAGACTTTTTAATTTAAATCTACTATTGATCTACATTAAGTCTCGGTTTAAAATTAGATTACAAAACAATCATAAAACATAATGCATAATGAGTTGTATTTAAGATCAAATAGCTAAATGCTTTATTTAGTAGTATAGATAATATGTATTAAATTGAATTAAAGCTAGAATCTATATCTATATATTATAATAAATGAGAACATATCATTGCCACGTGTCATCTTATTAGCGAATTATTTTTTAATTTTCCCGCTCTTTTTCCTAATTTAGAAATATTCAATAATAAATTTAATTAATTTAAAAAATATATAACTAATCTTTTATATTTCTTTCCTAATTTATTTCCTTGCATTAATTACTTCAATTTATTATATTAAAAGCAATTAAACCAATAGATTACTAATAACTAAAACATATATATTGTCTTTAAAATTGATACATGCATATTATAATTGTATTTGTTTTTTATAATTAATATCTTAAAAGAGATATTTATTTATTAATGTAACATAAATTTTTAGTTAAATAATATTAAGTATAAAATGTTGACAATTATATACAGTTTTTCCTTTTTATATTTCAGATGTTTTCATTCATCAATATTCTACAAAAGTGTAACACCCCGACTCCTGAACAGGTACGTGTAATTATCCTATTGACCAATTATTTTATTGAGAATTGCGTTGGTCCAATTGCGTCCCGTATAGTGGATTATACGTGTCGGGACGGGGAATTACGTGGATTTGAGATATAATTTTAGTGGATAAATTTTAATTATGGATTCACGAGATTAAATGGGATTTATTGATATAAATAGTGGAATTTTAATATTGGGGTCGTGTATCGGTGTCGAACCCGCGATATAACGGGATCCGTATATGTGTATAATGTTTCCTTCTTCCTTCCTTTTGTGCAAAATCTGAGAAAAAGGTGTGTGTGTGTGTGAACCTATGCTGCTGGGACTTGGAATTGATCATAAATCAAGTGATTAAAGTGTGAAATCAGAATTTAATCTTCTCTTTTGTGTTCTTGGAGTTCAAGGTAAGAAACCTTCCAATTGAATCTGATTTTGTGAGATAAATAGGGCTATTTGTTGGGAATTTTTGTGTAAGCATGTTGGTAATAGTTCGGTATTCATATCATGTGTTTTATCTGTTGGAAATCGGGTTTGGGGAGGTAATTACCTCCTGGACAGAACAGAAAAACGAACAGGGGAACTGTTCTGCTTCGTGAACTCGGTCGCGACGCGCTAAGCGCGGCCGCGATGTTCTTAGGGAGCGCGGGCCGCGATCGGGCCAGTGCGGCCGCGATCCGGCTTCTGCGGGTTTGGGTCGGTTTGGGCTTCGGGGGTCCGTTGGGCTATTTTGTGGGGTTCATTGAGTATATTATCAGTTATGGGATAATTGGGATTAATCTGGGAGAATTAATTTGTGTACAGGGATTATCAGAGATTGTCGCGGGCTGGGTTCGGATCAGTCAGTTAGGGAGATTGTGCAGGGTGATCCAGGTGAGTACGCGAGACTTTTTCAAAGACTAGTCGTTGTCTTTTGAGTCTTTTGTGTTAATATTTCATATGTGATTATATGAATTGTTGGGCACTGCGAGTTGCCCCTCAGGTATGGTCCTTCTTTCTTTATATGTGTTATATATATGAGATCCATTACTATATATTGCGATGAGTATCGTGGGAGCTGTGTAGCTCTGTTTGACCCTGTGTAGGGTTCCCATATATATATATATGCGGTCGTTACTCCTGTTAGCCTCCACGGGCGTGGCTTGGCTCTAGAGGGGAGGGATTCCCCAATTGAGATGAGTATCTCTTCTGTATTGGATCTCTAGGGTCTCTGGTTAGGGACTCGCTGGCATGTGTTATGCCGTGTAGTGTAGGGTTGCCATGTGACATGCGATATGTGATTATGTGATCTGTGAAGTGTCTAACCCTTGTGTACTCACGAGCTGCGAAGCTTACTTATTCGAGTCTGATGTGTGTATCAGGGGAACCGAAGATAGGACCGCCGGCTCCTGAGCGAAGATAGGAGCTTGATTTGCTGTTGCCGAGAGATTCTGCTTTTGTTATATGTATGTGATTACTCTGTTAGAAACCTTGGGATAAGTAGTACTGGGTTTGTATGTGAATATTCGGGTTTTGTATGTCGGGTTGATTTCTGGATGTTGTGACTATGTTTGCAAAAATGTTTTAATTAATCAGTGTTTGTGTAAACCCTTGACATGTGTGATGGATATTATATGCGTTTATGCCACCTGTGTATTGTAAATGACGTGGCTTTTAGCTGAGATTAGAGGGTGTTACATGTATGGTATCAGAGCTTGTGGTTTTAGTATTGGGCATCGGGAGATGCTTGAGCTTAGACCGTGTTCAGATTCTTGGGGAGTATTCCGGTGACGGATACTAGAGGACTTAATTATCCTGGCTTAGTGTATGACGCTGGGAGACTTATCTTTGTGCTTAATTGTCTTGTTTTGTGCAGATCAGTATGGCAGATCAGGGAGAGGGTTCTGGCGCGGGTAAGCCGCCAGGTGATGAGTATATTCGCAAGTCAGAGTTGCTTGAGGTCCTTACAGAGTTTTATAGACAGCAGAGAGAACAAGAAAGGGAGCAGAGACTTGATACGGGACCACGTGCTGGGGGTGGTCAGGATACGGGCACGGGTGCAGGTGCCTCTTCTTCTACATCTCAGCGAGGGGGTTCGTTTAAGGATTTCATGACTGGGAATCCTCCGGAGTTCAGAGGCGGGGGTGAGCCAGGGATGGCACTCGCGTGGGAGCGCGAGATCGAGTCTGCTTTTCGGGTTGCTCATGTGGACCCGAAAGACATGGTTGTGTATGCCACATATCAGTTGAGGGGTGGAGCCTCACAGTGGTGGAGATCTATTGAGTCTTCTATGTCTGATTCTCGAGCATATGCGATGTCTTGGGCCCAGTTTAAGGACATGTTTGAGATTCAGTATGCGCCCCGTGATGAGCAGAGAGAGATGGAGCGCCGCTTCCTCCACCTACAGCAGAGGGATCTGTCCGTGCAGCAGTATGTGGATCGCTTTAATGAGTACTCCCAGTTTGCGCCGCAGCATGTGGATACAGAGAGGCGTAAGGCCGATGCTTTTGTTGACGGCCTGAGACCAGACATTAGGGAGTTTGTGGGATTGCAGGAGACGTCATCTTTTGCCAGGGCGCTAGAGTTAGCTCGCATGAGAGAACGAGAGATCGAGAGGCAGCGAGAGCAGCTGCCTACTCAGAGACAGCGTACGGGAGTTACTGAGCAGTCTAGTTACTGGCGTGAGCCGAGGGATCAGCAGCCCGAGCAGGGCCGCCATCAGGAGCAGGGTTCGGGTTCGCGGAGAGATAGGGGCAGGGACAGAGGCAGAGATAGAGGCCGAGATGACAGATCCAGAGGTCAGGGCCAGAGAGATAGTCGTACAACTAGTCAAAGCAGTGTTGGGCAGGGGTCCCGGGCACCAGGGAGCAGAGCTGACAGTTCGTCTGGGGAGCGAGATTGTCCGAGATGCCACCGCAGGCATGCCGGGCCATGTGCTGGCGATCAGTTCAGATGTTTTAGATGCGGCCAGTTCGGCCATACAGCTACAACCTGCACAGCTCTAGAGGCATTATGCTTCCGATGTGGGAAGCCAGGCCATCGCATGAGAGACTGCCCAGAGACAGCACCAGCGGTACCGGGGGCGAGCACGAGCGGTGCTAGAGCCGAGCCTTCCTCTTCTACTTCTCGCAGGGATGCACCACCGAGGGCCAGAGGCCGAGTGTTCCAGGCCACAGCTGAGGAGGCCAGAGATGCTCCAGATGTTGTTACCGGTACGTATATTCTGAATGGCTTGCGTGCGCGAGTCTTATTTGATTCTGGAGCCGATCGCTCTTATGTGTCAGTGTCCTTCTGTGCTTATTTTACTGTTGCTCCTACTGTATTATCTGTGCCATTGATTGTCGAGAGGGTAGACGGCTGTACCGCGTTAGTGAGACGTGTATATCGAGAGTGTGTACTCGAGATCGATACCCACCGATTCCTGATCGATCTACTGCCTATTGAGATCAGCAGCTTTGATGTGATCATCGGCATGGACTGGATGACAGCCCGTCAGGCGGATATTCTTTGTGCTAAGAAGATGATCAGGATACCGATTTCTGAGACTGAGGTGGTGACAGTTTACGGGGAGAGGCGAAAGGGCGAGATTGGGATCATCTCGATGGTTAGAGCTCAGAGATATGTGACGAAAGGTTGCGAGACCTTCCTGGCTTATGTGATTGACGCCCAGAAAGAGAAGACGAAGGTAGGGGATGTACATGCAATGCGAGACTACCCTGAGGTATTCCCAGATGAGCTACCTGGGCTACCGCCAGATCGCCAGGTAGAGTTCCGGATCGACCTTATCCCTGGAGCGGTGCCGATTGCGAAGACGCCTTATAGGCTGGCACCCACTGAGATGCGAGAGATGATGACTCAGCTTCAGGAGTTGTTGGATAGGGGATTTATCCGTCCGAGCTCATCACCATGGGGAGCACCGGTGTTGTTCGTGAAGAAGAAAGACGGTACCATGCGAATGTGTATCGATTACAGAGAGCTGAATAAAGTGACGGTGAAGAACAGATATCCACTTCCGCGAATCGACGATTTATTCGATCAGCTACAGGGATCTAGCTTCTTTTCGAAGATTGATTTACGATCTGGATATCATCAGCTGAAGGTCAGGGAAGAGGATGTGCCCAAGACAGCATTCAGGACGCGCTATGGACACTACGAGTTCTTAGTCATGCCATTCGGACTGACTAACGCACCCGCAGCCTTCATGGATTTAATGAACAGGGTGTGTAGAGCTATGTTGGATCGATTTGTGATTGTGTTCATAGACGACATATTGATCTATTCGAGGAGCGCTGAGGAGCATGAGCAGCACTTGAGGGAGGTCCTAAGCGTGCTGCAGAGAGAGAGACTCTATGCGAAGTTTTCGAAGTGCGAATTCTGGCTCCGAGAGGTGCAGTTCTTGGGCCATATTGTGAGCAGCGAGGGCATCAAAGTGGATCCCGCGAAGATCGAGGCTGTGATGAATTGGGAACAGCCTAAGACCGTGCTAGAGATCCGTAGTTCCTGGGATTAGCAGGCTACTACAGACGGTTCATTCAAAATTTTTCGCGGATAGCCATGCCGTTGACGAGACTGACACGGCAGGGCGTACCACTCGAGTGGAATGACGAACAGGAGGTTGCCTTTGCTGAGTTGAGAACTCGATTGTGCCAGGCGCCGGTGTTGGCTTTGCCCGAGGGTACAGATGACTTCGCTGTATACTGTGACGCATCAGGGACAGGGCTGGGATGTGTGTTGATGCAGCGAGGCAAGGTGATTGCCTACGCTTCGAGGCAGCTGAAGACATATGAAGAGAATCATACTGTCCATGATCTTGAGTTGGATGCCATAGTCTTTGCGTTAAAGATATGGCGACAGTATCTGTATGGGTCCCAGTTTGTGGTTTATACTGATCACAAGAGCCTTCAGTATCTTTCCGGTCAGAAAGAATTGAACATGCGACAGAGACGCAGTTTAGAGCTTCTGAAAGACTATGACTGTGAGATACAGTATCACCCTGGGAAGGCGAACGTAGTTGCTGACGCCTTGAGTCTTAAGGCGTGCGTTCAGACGGTTACCTCCCGAGCTGTGAGACTCGAGATCACCTCTACCCTGGTTGACAGTCTGAGATTGGCACAGATAGAGGGTCTGCGGGAGCAGAATGTGAAGAGAGAGAGGTTGGTGGGACAGACAGAGTCGTTGGTCAGGGATGACCGAGGGTTGTATACGCTGAGAAGCAGAGTTTGGGTTCCCAGAGTTGGGAACTTGCGACAGCTGATCCTTGACGAGTCGCATAAGTCGAGGTTGTCTATTCATCCTGGGAGCACCAAGATGTACCGAGACCTCCGAGAGTTCTACTGGTGGCCGGGAATGAAAAGGGACGTGGGCCGTTACGTCGAGGAGTGTATGACGTGTTTGCGAGTTAAAAGTGAGCATCAGAAACCGCACGGCCGTCTACAGCCACTGGAGATTCCCGAGTGGAAGTGGTACCACATCACGATGGATTTCATCGTCAGACTTCCTCGTACCGTGCGTGGGAACGACATGATCTGGGTCATAGTGGACCGGTTGACTAAGAGTGTGCATTTTCTTGCTGTTCGGGGTACGATCACGATGGATCAGCTAGCACGGCTGTATATTGATGAGGTAGTGTCGCGGCATGGGATCCCGAAGTCGATTACTTCTGATCGCGATACTCGATTCACCTCGCGGTTCTGGCAGAGCTTCCAGAGAGAGCTGGGTACCCGAGTTCAGCTGAGTACAGCTTACAGACCTCAGACTGATGGGCAGACTGAGCGCACCAACCAGACACTCGAGGACATGTTGAGAGCATGTGCCATAGACTTCAAGGGTAGCTGGGATGTGCACCTCCCATTAGTAGAATTTGCTTATAATAATAGCTACCATGCTTCGATTAAAATGGCGCCGTTTGAAGCATTATATGGCCGTAAGTGTCTGACCCCTGTGTGTTGGGGTGAGGTCGGTGAGCGACCGATCAGTGGGCCCGAGCTACTTCAGGAGACGAGTGATAAAGTGGCTGTGATCCGGGAGCATATGCGTGTCGCAAAGAGCCGTCAGAAGTGTTATGCTGACCGCCGTACTTCCGAGCTCGAGTTCAGTGTCGGGGATCAGGTGTTATTGAAAGTGTCTCCGTGGAAAGGGGTAATCCGATTCAGACACCGGGGCAAGCTGAGTCCGAGGTATATAGGGCCGTTTGAGATCATCGCCAGGGTCAGAGATCAGGCCTACCAATTGAGATTGCCGCCAGAGTTAGCCGGTGTTCATGATACATTCCACGTGAGCCATCTGAGAAAGTGTTTAGCTAAAGAGGATCAGTATGTGCCGTTATCAGAGATATCCGTGGATGACCAGTTGAGATATGCTGAGCAGCCAGAGATGATTACTGATCGGAAGGTGAAGAAGTTGCGCAATAAGGAGATATCATTGGTACTCGTTCAATGGAGACATCATAAGGGTACCAGCGCAACTTGGGAGCCCGAATCTGAGATGCGGAGTCGCTATCCTTTCCTGTTTCAGAGTCAGAGTTAGATTCCGGGACGGAATCTTTGTAAGGGGGGAGGATTTGTAACACCCCGACTCCCGAACAGGTACGTGTAATTATCCTATTGACCAATTATTTTATTGAGAATTGCGTTGGTCCAATTGCGTCCCGTATAGTGGATTATACGTGTCGGGACGGGGAATTACGTGGATTTGAGATATAATTTTAGTGGATAAATTTTAATTATGGATTCACGAGATTAAATGGGATTTATTGATATAAATAGTGGAATTTTAATATTGGGGTCGGGTATCGGTGTCGAACCCGCGATATAACGGGATCCGTATATAGCGTATATGTGTATAACGTTTCCTTCTTCCTTCCTTTTGTGCAAAATCTGAGATAAAGGTGTGTGTGTGTGTGAACCTATGCTGCTGGGACTTGGAATTGATCATAAATCAAGTGATTAAAGTGTGAAATCAGAATTTAATCTTCTCTTTTGTGTTCTTGGAGTTCAAGGTAAGAAACCTTCCAATTGAATCTGATTTTGTGAGATAAATAGGGCTATATGTTGGGAATTTTTGTGTAAGCATGTTGGTAATAGTTTGGTATTCATATCATGTGTTTTATCTGTTGGAAATCGGGTTTGGGGAGGTAATTACCTCCTGGACAGAACAGAAAAACGAACAGGGGAACTGTTCTGCTTCGTGAACGCGGTCGCGACGCGCTAAGCGCGGCCGCGATGTTCTTAGGGAGCGCGGGCCGCGATCGGGCCAGTGCGGTTGCGATCCGGCTTCTGCGGGTTTGGGTCGGTTTGGGCTTTGGGGGTCCGTTGGGTTGTTTTGTGGGTTCATATATAACAGTTATGGGATAATCGAGATTAATCTGGGAGAATTAATTTGTGTACAGGGATTATCAGAGATTGTTACGGGCCGGGTTCGGATCAGACAGTTAGGGAAATTGTGCAGGGTGATCCAGGTGAGTACGCGAGACTTTTTCCAAAGACTAGTCGCTGTCTTTTGAGTCTTTTGTGTTAATATTTCATATGTGATTATATGAATTGTTTGGGCACTGCGAGTTGCCCCTCAGGTATGATTCCTCTTTCTTTATATGTGTTATATCTTGAGATCCATTATAGTATATCGCGGGGGCGGTGTAGCTCTGTTTGACCCTGTGTAGGGTTCCCATATATATATATATATATATATATATATATATATATATATATATATATATATATATATATATATATATATATATATATATATATATATATATATATATATATATATATATATATATATATATATATATGCGGTCGTTACTCCTGTTAGCCTCCACGGGCGTGGCTTGGCTCCAGAGGGGAGGGATTCCCCAATTGAGATGAGTATCTCTTCTGTATTGGATCTCTAGGGTCTCTGGTTAGGGACTCGCTGGCATGTGTTATGTCGTGTAGTGTAGGGTTGCCATGTGACATGCGATATGTGATTATGTGATCTGTGAAGTGTCTAACCCTTGTGTACTCACGAGCTGCGAAGCTTACGTATTCGAGTCTGATGTGTGTATCAGGGGAACCGAAGATAGGACCGCCGGCTCCTGAGCGAAGATAGGAGCTTGATTTGCTGTTGCCGAGAGATTCTGCTTTTGTTATATGTATGTGATTACTCTGTTAGAAACCTTGGGATAAGTAGTACTGGGTTTGTATGTGAATATTCGGGTTTGGGTCGGGTTTTGTATGTCGGGTTGATTTCTGGATGTTGTGACTATGTTTGCAAAAATGTTTTAATTAATCAGTGTTTGTGTAAACCCTTGACATGTGTGATGGATATTATATGCGTTTATGCCACCTGTGTATTGTAAATGACGTGGCTTTTAGCTGAGATTAGAGGGTGTTACAAAAAGTATTGACTTTTAAAATTTAAACCAATTTATAAAATAGATTAGTAGCAATTATAATAATTATCAATCTGTTTTTTTAAAAAATCTAAAAAATATGAATTGATATAAATAGTATACTTAAAAATCTATTTTGTATATATTAATAAAAGAAAAACATCTGTTAATAAAAGAAAAATATCTCATGTCACGTGTCACTACCTCAGCTCTTTAAATTTATGATTTCCCGGTTTTTTTCATAATTAGATTTCTAATATATACAGATTTTACTAATTCATTATTAAAAGGAAATATGAAATCTAATTCAAACACTTTCATATTTAATCCATGTAATTAAAAAAAATATTTTAAACATTCTAATATTAATCTAAATTTACTTTTAAGATTAAAAAAAAGTTGATACATTGATTAAATTTTCATTAAAACATATAAAATTATTATATTACAAATATGATATTTTCTCGGTATATAAAATCAATTATAATCCATGAATTGTAATTTGAGGATTCATGTTTATTTATTTATAATATATCCAACGGTTATTTAGAAATAAAAATTTGTAATTGTATGTCTTAATTAACAGTAGTTTATTTTATTTTTTTATAAACTGGATTTAGATTATATATTTGAGTTGTTCTTATTTAGAAAAAATAATTGATCTTATTTTATTAATAATTAGATAAAATTATATTGTTTTGAATTATATGTTTGGACGAGTTTAATGTTAAAACGTTTAGATTTAAATCGAGCACACATTTTTTATTATTTTTTATATTGAACCAATCTCACATGCCTATAAAAAATAAAATTAAGTTTGTGTTAAAAGTTTATGGATAACTTTTTTATGACATCCTACATTTATTTTACACAAAATGGTATAGTTGATAAACATTATAAATGTTTTAGTTGAATTGAACTTTTGATAAACTAAATATATGTTTATCACATTCATATAACAATTGTGTATTTGTTTATAAGTTTATATTCACAAAAATAATTAGTTTTTTTGAATACTCATGTAACACATGAGTTATAAACTTATATAATAAAAAATATCAAATGTCATGTGTCACTTCCACATATCATCATAAAAGATTAATACAACTTATTATTATAAAAAATAAAAGATGCATACAATTTATCACTTTTAAAAAGATATATACATTATATTATTTTTAATCTATAAACAATAAAAAAAAATACAATTATTCTTTTTTAAAAAAGATAAATAACTCTATTATTTTTAATCTATATATATTAATTTGAAGTAAAATATATAAGTATTATATTATATTAAACTAAAATTTCAATTTATGTAAATTAAAATATATTAAAATAAAAATAAACTTTTAAAAACAATCATTGATGAATAATAATAGTATTCTTACATTATTTTAAATAATATATATATATATATATATATATATATATATATATATATATATATATATATATATATATATTGTAACATCCTCGGATTTAAATTATTATATTTGAAGTTTATTAAGTTTATATTTGTAACTTAAGTTGAATTATGAAAGTTGGTACGGAATTTGGATTAATTATAAAGTTTGTTGTATTATTTGGAAATTTAGAAATTTTAATTTATTTAAGTGAAAATAATTATTTAAGTATTAAGGATAATAAATAAAAGATAGAAATCTTTTATTTTATTAATCAGTATTAAATGGGATCTCATGAGTTGAGGGGCTAAAGGTGTTAAAATGGGAATTTTTGAAATAAAAGACCAAAGGTCTTTCATTTTCAACCATCACACTCTCTCACTAGAAATCTCTCTCTCATCTCTCGGCTCTCTCTCTCTCTCTCTAAGAACAAGATCATAAAAGCTTGGATTTTGAAGTTGAAAATTTGGATTTAGCTTGCAATCAAGGAGCTAAAACATCTGCAATCATCGAATCAAGGTAAACATTCTTTAAAATTCGAAATTAGAAGCAATTTGGTTCGGTTTTGTTCAAATCCGAAAATGAGATTTGGGGTTGCAAATGTTTATGCATGTATGATGTTATTGTGGATTAGTTCAAATCTAGTATGTAAGATGTTATATGTTAAATTTCAGCTTCTGATTCGCACCATAAGCATGATTTTTGAAACTTTGTGTGTGTTCTTAGTGTGTGTTCGACGGGTAGAACAAAATGAGCAAAAATGGGTTTAAATTGGTATGTAAATGTGTCGAATTAGTGATTAGAAGATAAGTGTATTTTGTTGGCAAGAGTTATTTCGAACATTGAGTAAATATGGAAATGACTTAGGAATAAAATCTGGGAAATTCTGTGAACTGCAAGAATAAACTCGAATGGTTCAAATTCAAGAAAGGTTCGAGTTTAGTTAAACTCGAAATGGGTACCATTCGAATCTAGGCTTGATTCGAATTTTGCATGTAATCCGAATGGCTTTTTGAACCGACATGTGATAATCAAAAATGGCAAAATATTTTAAGTGTTTTAATTTCGGATGGGGTCCGAATTCGGTTGGGGACCAAATTCGGATATGGTCCGAATTTAGTATGTGGTCCGAATTTATTATGTTTCGAATCTATTAAATGGTTCGAATTTAATTAAGGTCCGAATTTGACGATAATTCGAATTTGTATTGGTCCGAACTTGCAATGGTCCGAATGGGGATGCATGTGGGATCCGAACTGGGGTCCGAATTCGGGTGGGGTCCGAATTCGGACATAGATCCGAAATTGGGACCAAACTTTGCAATAATTATAAAATTAAGTTTTATAAAATTAAAACAGTTATTGACACAATGATTTGATACAACTGACTTAACAGGTCCCTTGTGGTGTTGTTTAACCCACAGTGGGGTACTTTGTGGATCCGGTTGAAATCCCGAGGAGAAATAAAATTAACTGAAGTTTAATAACGCACCCACTGTGAGTACCTTTGATTTTAACATTGCTGCATCTGCATTATGTTTGCATTGCCTGCTGAGGCATGTTGTTTCATATTCGTTTGGCACTCTACTAACATGTGTATATGTTGATGCACATTCATACTTGTTGCATGTCCGTTCGTTTGTTGTGCATCCTTTCGATGGACCTGCGTGGTCGCATCTGTACTCTGATGTTACTGTGCTATATGACCAAGAGTTTGACACCTCTGTGGTCAGGATAGACAGTAAGTCATCCCCGATGTAATGTCTGCCTCAGATGGTTGGTTTTCTTATGCCGAGTGTCAGCTCGAAGGAGCTGCGGCTCGGGTTTGCGTACTTGGAGTACGTGTGGAGTATACGGTATGTGTTACCGCGGTTACTCTGGGTGGCATCATAATGATTTGTAGAATGTGTAAAATCATATGGTATTCACTAAGCTTTAGCTTACCCCTCAGTTGTTACATTTTTACAGGAAAAGAGAAATCCGCTGCGGGACCGTCTAGCTAGGACGTTTATTGAAGTGTTTGAAGATTTCTACTGTTTAGCTTGGTATTTGGTTTATGGAATTAATATTGTAATAATTTGGGAATGATGTAATACTTTTGAGTTTATAGACTTAGACATGTAACCTATGTAGCACCATAGGGTGTATGACAAATTTGTATTACTTTATTATGTATTTTATGCTTCCGCACTATTATTAATGTGAAGACCACCCCTTACGGGGCAGTGCTCACCAGTCTAGGTCCCACAAATTGCAATACGATATCAACCATACTAAGATAGGGTAATTAGTTGCGGAATTAAAAATTACAAGTACAAACATTTTAGGATTTAGTTTACATATTTCAAGATAAAGTAATAAAAAGGGTAACATCTAATCTAATCATCACATCAAGCAATAAATTAAGTCTACCCAGAGCCACCACATTTGTCGTCTTCCAATCATTACCAGAATGTTTGTTGAGTGGTGGACTAAGAAAGTTTCAAAACTTGGATCTTTGATGACCTATGAACTAGGTCCTGCAGGTGACTTCCCTTTGGCTTTTCCTGTAAAATTTTAAAGCAACATCTGTAAGCAAAGCTTAGTGAGTTTATAGATTTTCAATATTAACATGCGTGTCAAGCGGAGTCATAAATCTAAGCGTGATAAGTCTTGGCTGCCGCTACAGCCCTCGTCATGATTGAGATATAGTATCTTAGAATCGGATGATGTTCAAACCACACTCACGCTTATATCGTGGGGATCAGCCACATACTGGGCTAGCTACCAGTAGGTCAACATGGCCGAACATCGGAGGTCATTACCAAGTTCGTGAGAACTGGTGAAATAGCCGGGTCTAGAACAATAGACCATAAGGGCTAGTCAAGCTGAATAAATCTTATCAAGTCTGATCAATGAAATAAGCATAAGTCTTAGGAGTCATGATAGCAACGAATCATAAAGCAAAGTCTGAAGCGCTAATAAATGCAATATGAAATGATAAGCAAATAGCTATCATGATTCACTGGGCAACACCCATCCATGGTGTGCACAGGTCTCAATCCAGCTGATAAATGAATGTCAAATAATGTAACAGCATCAATATATCTCAAACGGATCTTTGCATGTTCAATTTGAATATCTATAACTCACAGTTTGGGTCTTGGTCAAACAGATATATGAATCTGCCACCTGAGTTATCTCAGGATTTTGTCAATCTGTAATCTGTCAAATCAGTCTCTGACCCGCTTTTAAGTCTTTAAGTCTTTAGTCTTTGTTCTGATAATATACTGAACCTGTGTCAGAATTATCATATCTTACCATATCAATATCATATCATTATCATCATTTCTTTGGTCGTTAAAATCTTTATTTTATCTGATTCTGATAACTTGTTCGTTCATAACTCATTCTTTGTCTTATTAATATTCTCATAAGGTCTGTACATATATATATAGAATTTTGTGAGATTTATCATAACCATATTGTACTTTTAATTATAATAGGCTGTTTAATAACTTAATCTTAGGTGTGGAACAAAACCAAATTTGTATTTAGATGGTCAGATTCGAACCATTCGAATCTAATTGATTAGATTCGAAAATTACATCACCTTGAACCTATATCATAGACTCGAAGCACATTCCTAGATTCGCACATATAGATTCGAATACACATATTCTCGAATTTAAGTTACTAGATTCGAATCATGCACACCATTCGAATCTAATCATAATTAATTGAATTTTGTGGGTGTGAGTCTCGAATCTATCCACCTAGACTCGAAGGTGTATGAATTTCGAGTCTATGTCATGATATTCGAATCTAGGCATTCTCGAATCTATTGATTAGATTCGAGTATGTTTCAAATCTAACACCATTTCAAGTCTGTTCTATGCATTTTCGAATCTGATCATAATATCCTCGAATCTGATCATATTTACAACTCTAAAACTTGAATTTCTAAAGCATAAATCACATATATAATCAATATTAAGCCTATGTTCGATTATCTTACACTTATTCTAGTTAATTTTGATAAAATGGCTTTAAATTTCATAAAACTCAGTAGATTCGAGAATATCCTATATATATAAAACGGAAAATATATATAAACTTACCTCAATTCGTCTGAATTCACGCAGAAATTGATATATCCGTGTAGTATTCGCCGAGATCTTCCTAACGGTATATTTATCTCGATGATCGGACGGTCGGTTTAGGAGAATTTCTAGAGAGAAGTTAGAGAGAGAAAACTAGAGAGAGAGTTTAGAGAGAGAGAGTTAGAGAGAGGCTGAATCTGGATTTTGAATCTATATTCTCGTTTATATACGTCGTCTAATTATATTTGTTAGCTAACTCACTTTTATTTTTGTATATTATATCTCTTTTATTTAATTTTCTTTAATAATTAATTAATTCATAAATTAAATATTTATATAATTTAATTAATATTTCATTATTAATTAAATTATAATTCAAATAATTCAACATTATTACATTATCAGTTCAAAATATTACTGAATTATGACTAGATCAGAAATTTGGTTGTTACAGAATGGGCTCCACCACGCACAAACTTCGTCCCCGAAGTTAGCTATGTTCGAACAGACTTGGATAAGTAGCTTTCATAACATCTCTCGATTCCCAAGACTGATGCGAACCTTTGTGGTGTTTCCACTGGACGAGCACCATCTGTATCTCTTTATTTCTAAGCTTCTTAGTCTTTGTGTCCAGAATACGTTCTGGCTCTTCAATCACTCGAAGCTTTTCATCAATTTGCAGGTTAACATGTGGTATTTGAATCTCTCTTTCATCTGCTAAGCTCTTTCTCAGATGGCTGACATGGAATACAGGATGTATTCCAGCTAAGTCCGCTGGTAGATCAAGACGGTAAGACTGATTCCCAATCTTTTCAACGATCTTGAACGGACCAATAAATCTCGGAGCTAGCTTGTTTCTTTTAATGAACCGTACCACATTCTTCATTGGGGATACTTTTAACATCACCCAATCGTTAACCGCAAAACTTATTGATCTGTGCCGGTTGTCATAATACGACTTCTGCCTGCTTTGAGCTTCAAGTATATTCCTTCTAACAAGCTGAATCTTTTCATGAGTCAACTGTAGAAGGGCAGGTCCTGCTATTGGCGATTCGCCGGTTTCGCGCCAACAGGTAGGAGTTCTGCACTTTCTTCCGTATAAAGCCTCAAAAGGAGCCATCTTGATCGTGGAATGATAACTGTTATTATATGAGAATTCGACCAACGGCAAGTGGTCATCCCAATTACCACCCAGATCAAGAACGCAGGCACGAAACATATCTTCAAGAGTTAGAATAGTACGTTCACTCTGGCCATCTGCATTTGGATGATAAGCAGTACTCATAGAAATCCGAGTACCCATCCCTTCTTGTAGCGCTTGCCAGAATCTGGACGTGAAACGACTATCACGATCTGATACGATAGACTTTGGCACACCGTGTCGTGAAATAATTTCAGTGATGTACAGCTGCGCCAATCTATCGAGAGAATAAGTTTCTTTTATCGGAATAAAATGTGCTGATTTCGTTAATCGATCCACGACTACCCAGATGGAGTCGTGTTGTCTCTTGGTCTTCGGCAGCTTTGTGATGAAATCCATAGTTATATGCTCCCACTTCCACTCGGGAACTGGTAGTGGTTGCATATCCCCGAAGGGTTTCTGATGTTCTGCCTTAACCATCTGACAGACTCTGCAGCTTTCAACACACTTACCGATATCTTTCTTCATTCCTGGCCACCAGTAATCAGCTTTCAGATCAAAATACATCTTTGAGCTGCCAGGATGAATGGATAACTTGGACTGATGAGCTTCGGACAGAAGAGTGCTACGAATAGAACCATCTTTAGGAACCCAGATTCGGTTTCCCTTGAGACAGTGAAGTCCCAAATGGTTCAGAGTCAGAAATTGTAACTGCCCTTTAAGATTTTCTGAATCTATGTTCTCTTCTTTCAGCGCTTCGGTTTGAGCAACTCGAATATCTTCAATAAGATCAGAAGAGAATATAACTGGAGTTAGGGCATAGCAGCACTTTTCAGGATACACTTTTCTACTCAACGCATCCGCGACAACATTTGCTTTGCCGGGATGATATAAGATCTCGCAGTCATAATCCTTGATAAGCTCCAAGGATCGACGCTGTTTCATGTTCAGATCTTTCTGAGTAAAAAGGTATTTGAGACTCTTATGATCGGTGTAGAGCTGACACCGAGTCCCATAAAGATAATGCCGCCAGATTTTTAGAGCAAAGGTGACGGCAGCCAACTCAAGATCATGAGTTGGTGCACTTTTCTCGTAATCCTTTAATTGCCTTGAAGCGTAGGCAATTACTTTTCCCCTTTGCATAAGAACACATCCTAAGCCAGTACCAGAAGCGTCGCTGTAAACAACGAAATCGTCGTTACCTTCTGGCAAGGCTAGGATCGGCGCTTGAATCAACTTTTGTTTCAGAATATCGAATGCCTCTTGCTGTTTATCGGTCCAAACGAAAGGAGTATTCTTCCGTGTTAGCATTGTAAGCGGCACAGCAATCTTTGAGAAGTCCTTTATGAATCGCCGATAATAACCGGCCAATCCAAGGAAACTTCTTATCTCTGAGGCATTGCGAGGTGTTTGCCACTTCTGAACAGCCTCGACTTTTGAAGGATCAACGGAAATTCCTTCGCCAGAAACAACATGGCCAAGGAACTGGATCTATAAGAATTAAGATAGAATTTCAAATTCTGAGGTGAATCATAGAATAGTTAAGGAAACAGCTCAAGACTTATATAATAGATATTATACCTGTCTGAGCCAGAATTCGCACTTAGAAAACTTTGCATAGAGTCTTTCTTTTCTTAATAACTCTAGCAATTGTCGTAGATGAATAGAATGATCAGCCTCCGTTTTGGAGTAAATCAGAATATCGTCTATGAACACGATAACTGATTTATCCAACATTGGTCTGCACACACGGTTCATGAGATCCATGAATGCCGCTGGTGCATTTGTCAAGCCGAACGGCATCACGAGAAATTCGTAATGACCGTATCTTGTACGGAAGGCTGTCTTTGGAATATCTTCTTCTCTGACTTTTAACTGATGATACCCAGAACGGAGATCTATTTTTGAAAAGTAACTGGCTCCTTGTAACTGATCAAACAGATCATCGATTCTGGGCAGAGGATACTTATTCTTTATTGTAACCTTGTTCAACTCGCGGTAATCGATGCACATACGGAAAGTTCCGTCTTTCTTTTTAACAAATAGTACTGGTGCACCCCACGGAGAAGAACTTGGTCGGATAAACCCCTTCTCTAACAGTTCTTGCAGTTGCTTTGACATTTCCTGCATTTCTGCAGGTGCAAGTCTGTATGGAGCTTTGGCAATAGGAGCCGCACCAGGAACCAAGTCAATACTAAACTCGACTTGTCGTTCCGGTGGTACTCCGGAAATATCGTCAGGAAATACGTCTGGGAACTCACAGACGATAGGAATGTCAGATAATGATTTCTTTTGGGCTTCAGAGATAGATTCAGATGCGACATAGCATACGTAGGATTCATGACCCTTAGATAAATACTTATGCGCTTTTTCAACAGATATGAAGCAGTGTGCACCTTTCCGCTTCTCACCCTTAATTTCAAGTTCTCGGCCGTCTGAAGATTTGATTTTGATTACTCGTCGGTTGCAGATAATTGTGGCCTCGTTGTTCATTAGCCAATCCATGCCGATGATGACGTCAAACTCTTTCAAGGGAATCGGGATAAGGTCGAGGTTGAATACAATATTATCTACGAGTAATGTGCAGTTTCGATATACAGAATCAGCCATAACATAGCTGTTACTGGCTGTCTCAATGTCTAATATAACTGGAAGCTTTGATGGGAACTTAGATAGTCTCGATGCAAAAGAAGTCGATATGAAAGAATGACTTGCGCCAGAATCAAATAGCACGCGAGCAGGTATGGTATTTAATAGAAACGTACCGGTGACTACGTCAGGTGTTTCTCTCGCCTCTTCAGCCGTTATTTGGAAGGCTCGAGTCCGTGCAGTCGGCGTTGCAGCAGAACTTTTCCCTGTAGAACCTCCTGCTGATGATTGAGACTGATAACGCGGTCCGCTACGACACTGGTACATAAAGTGTCCTCTTTTTCCACACTTCGCACATCCTCGTCCCTGCTGCGGACATTCATCACTGCTGTGACCGATCATGTTGCACGCGAAGCAAGTAACGTCTTCTGGATTACATAACCCCATATGAGACTTTCTGCATCTCTTGCAGAATCGTGGCTCGTTTGTCAGTGAGTAGGCTTGCGCTTTCGGTTGTGAACTATGCTAATAGGATTGCTGAGATTGTTGGGACTGAGACTTATTCGGCCTAAAGAATCTGCCAAATCGCTGTTTCTTTGGGGGAGACGGGTTCATCGGATTAGTAGACGGAGCGTAGAGCTGATCGCCGTACTCTAAGTACCCTCGTTCAATCTGTCTAGCTGCTTCTACCATTTCTAGATAACTCTTGTATTTAATCGCGCTCATCGGATGTCTGTATCTAGGATTGAGTCCTACTCGGAACCTATTCATTTTCCTTTCTTCAGTAGCAACCTGGTATGAGGAATAACCGCATAATCGCGAAAACTCGTGCTCGTATTCGTCGACTGTCTTTGTTCCCTGAGTCAGCTGCATCAGTTGTACTTCCATTTTATCTCGCTGGTCGACCGGACAGTACTTGGCATTAAACATTTCGAGGAATTGTTCCCATTCTAAAGTCTGAATCACCTCCTCACCGTATATGCTTCGCTGTGTCTTCCACCATGCACGAGCAGCTCCAACAAACAACGCAGATGCGTAGCTTACTTTCTTAGAATCTAAACAGTCAGAGATTCTAAAAATTTCTTCCGTATGACTGATCCAATCCATCGCCTGAATCGGATCAACTGTACCCTCGAAGTTCAGGGCACCGCTGGCTTTAAAATCTTTAAATTTGCAGCCTTTTGGCTGAGCTATTTGGGTTTCTGGATTTGAATTATCAGAATCAGATTCATTGGTCTGGACTTGCTTTTCTTTTCTCTTATTTTTCTTTTCTTCACGTCTTTTAGCTTCGGCCTCATCTCTGGCACGAAACTGTTCTTGCATCATTTTGTTTTGTTGTTCTGAGTGTTGGACTAGAAATTGTTGCATCATTTCAAACATTTGTTGTTGGGTCATATTGTTGGGAATATCACCTGATCCTGATCCTGACATCTTCTACTGAAAATTAAAATCATTTAACTATCAGTTTATAGACTTAGATCTATGTACCCTTTTTCCCATCCTAATAGTCTGTACATCCTATCTCAGTTCAAACCACCTAAATGATTGATACATATGTATTGCTTCAGTTTGAGATCAAGTATACTCACGTAATACTTGATTCACTCAAACTATGGGCTCTGATACCATCCTGTGAAGACCACCCCTTACGGGGCAGTCCTCAGAGTCTAGGTCCCACAAATTGCAATACGATATCAACCATACTAAGATAGGGTAATTAGTTGCGGAATTAAAAATTACAAGTACAAACATTTTAGGATTTAGTTTACATATTTCAAGATAAAGTAATAAAAAGGGTAACATCTAATCTAATCATCACATCAAGCAATAAATTAAGTCTACCCAGAGCCACCACATTTGTCGTCTTCCAATCATTACCAGAATGTTTGTTGAGTGGTGGACTAAGAAAGTTTCAAAACTTGGATCTTTGATGGCCTATGAACTAGGTCCTGCAGGTGACTTCCCTTTGGCTTTTCCTGTAAAATTTTAAAGCAACATCTGTAAGCAAAGCTTAGTGAGTTTATAGATTTTCAATATTAACATGCGTGTCAAGCGGAGTCATAAATCTAAGCGTGATAAGTCTTGGCTGCCGCTACAGCCCTCGTCATGATTGAGATATAGTATCTTAGAATCGGATGATGTTCAAACCACACTCACGCTTATATCGTGGGGATCAGCCACATACTGGGCTAGCTACCAGTAGGTCAACATGGCCGAACATCGGAGGTCATTACCAAGTTCATAAGAACTGGTGAAATAGTCGGGTCTAGAACAATAGACCATAAGGGCTAGTCAAGCTGAATAAATCTTATCAAGTCTGATCAATGAAATAAGCATAAGTCTTAGGAGTCATGATAGCAATGAATCATAAAGCAAAGTCTGAAGCGCTAATAAATGCAATATGAAATGATAAGCAAATAGCTATCATGATTCACTGGGCAACACCCATCCATGGTGTGCACAGGTCTCAATCCAGCTGATAAATGGATGTCAAATAATGTAACAGCATCAATATATCTCAAACGGATCTTTTGCATGTTCAATTTGAATATCTATAACTCACAGTTTGGGTCTTGGTCAAACAGATATATGAATCTGCCACCTGAGTTATCTCAGGATTTTGTCAATCTGTAATCTGTCAAATCAGTCTCTGACCCGCTTTTAAGTCTTTAAGTCTTTAGTCTTTGTTCTGATAATATACTGAACCTGTGTCAGAATTATCATATCTTACCATATCAATATCATATCAATATCATCATTTCTTTGGTCGTTAAAATCCTTATTTTATCTGATTCTGATAACTTGTTCGTTCATAACTCATTCTTTGTCTTATTAATATTCTCATAAGGTCTGTACATATATATATAGAATTTTGTGAGATTTATCATAACCATATTGTACTTTTAATTATAATAGGTTGTTTAATAACTTAATCTTAGGTGTGGAACAAAACCAAATTTGTATTTAGATGGTCAGATTCGAACCATTCGAATCTAATTGATTAGATTCGAAAATTACATCACCTTGAACCTATATCATAGACTCGAAGCACATTCCTAGATTCGCACATATAGATTCGAATACACATATTCTCGAATTTAAGTTACTAGATTCGAATCATGCACACCATTCGAATCTAATCATAATTAATTGAATTTTGTGGGTGTGAGTCTCGAATCTATCCACCTAGACTCGAAGGTGTATGAATTTCGAGTCTATGTCATGATATTCGAATCTAGGCATTCTCGAATCTATTGATTAGATTCGAGTATGTTTCAAATCTAACACCATTTCAAGTCTGTTCTATGCATTTTCGAATCTGATCATAATATCCTCGAATCTGATCATATTTACAACTCTAAAACTTGAATTTCTAAAGCATAAATCACATATATAATCAATATTAAGCCTATGTTCGATTATCTTACACTTATTCTAGTTAATTTTGATAAAATGGCTTTAAATTTCATAAAACTCAGTAGATTCGAGAATATCCTATATATATAAAACGGAAAATATATATAAACTTACCCCAGTTCGTCTGAATTCACGCAGAAATTGATATATCCGTGTAGTATTCGCCGAGATCTTCCTAACGGTATATTTATCTCGATGATCGGACGGTCGGTTTAGGAGAATTTCTAGAGAGAAGTTAGAGAGAGAAAACTAGAGAGAGAGTTTAGAGAGAGAGTTAGAGAGAGGCTGAATCTGGATTTTGAATCTATATTCTCGTTTATATACGTCGTCTAATTATATTTGTTAGCTAACTCACTTTTATTTTTGTATATTATATCTCTTTTATTTAATTTTCTTTAATAATTAATTAATTCATAATTTAGATATTTATATAATTTAATTAATATTTCATTATTAATTAAATTATAATTCAAATAATTCAACCTTATTACATTATCAGTTCAAAATATTACTGAATTATGACTAGATCAGAAATTTGGTTGTTACAATTAAGGTATCAGATTATTATATATCTGTTTGTTGGTGAATAATCCTGGGTGAATTGTAATTGGTGGTTAATTGTAATTGGTGGTTAATGTGGCAGGGGACTAAGTCTGTGTCCCAGTATGCTGTAGAGTTTACGAGGCTGAGTTTGTTCGCGCCTCATCAGGTGGATACTGAGGAAAGAAAAGTGACCAGGTTTAAGGCTGGTCTGGATCTGGAGATTCGGAGGGTGATGAGCAATGTACGCTACCCCACATTTGCTGGTCTACTGGAAGCCGCCAGAAATGTGAAACAGATTCTAAGTATGTCTGGATACGTGATGGGGTCTGCTGCTGCTTCAGCTAACCCAACTCAACCCTCACCACCGAAACACCAACGCGAAGGAGGCTACTCTGGTTCTTCACGATCATCGCAGTACTCGCCGCAACAGTCCTTCCGTCGACAGTCTAGTTCTTCTGGTCGTGCACGTGCACGTGCTTACTCTATCAACACCGAGCCGCAGTATTGTAATAAGTGCCATCTGGAACACTTCGGCAAGTGCACAAACGGGCGTGCATGTTTTTGCTGTGGAGAGTTGGGCCATTACCAGCATGAATGTCCACGAAGAGCTGATGCTTGCCATAAGTGTGGAGTGTGGGGGCACTATAGTCGGAATTGTCGAAAGAATGCTCCAGCAGCTGCTGCTCCGTCTTCAACTCGATCATCTGGGGGATCAAGTGGTGGTTCAGTCAACCGCCGGAACCAGCCACAAAGGGCACCGGCTCGTGCTTTCCAGATAACCGCGGAAGAGGCTAGGGAAAACCCGGAGGTGGTCACGGGTATGTTTATTGTAAACTCTTTACCTGCACGAGTGTTGTTTGATTCTGGTGCCAACCGCTCGTTTGTATCTACTATGTTTGCACAACAACTTGCCATGCCTTTGTCTAAGCTATCTGCTGTACTAGATATTGAAACTGCTAGTAACACTTTAGTCAAGGTAGACCACGTATACCGTAACTGCACATTAGTGATTGAAGATGTAGTCTTCAATTTTGATTGATTCCGATCGAGTTTAGTGAATTTGATGTAATTATCGGGATGGATTGGTTGATAGAGAACGAAGCCCACATAGTATGTAAGAAGCGGATGATAAAGATAACTACTCCGGAGGGGCGTGAGATCTGTATTATGGGGATAGGAGAAGTGGGGATCTGTGTCTGTTGACCATTGCAAAAGCTCGAAAGCTTGTTGCAAAGGGGTGTGACGCCTACCTGGCATATGCTATTGATGCCAAGGCTGAGAAGAAGACGTTGGCCGATGTGCCTGTTGTTTCACTGTTCCCGGATGTGTTTCCGGAAGACTTGTCTGGCGTGCCGCCTGAGAGACAAGTGGAGTTCCGAATTGACTTGATCCCTGGAGCTGCACCGGTAGCTCGTTCCCCTTATCGCCTTGCTCCTACTGAAATGAAAGAGATGATGACACAACTCAAGGAGTTGTTGGATAAGGGCTTTATTCAACCAAGTTCATCGCCGTGGGGAGCTCCGGTGTTATTTGTTAAGAAGAAAGATGGCTCGATGAGGATGTGCATCGATTACCGGGAGCTGAATAAATTGACAATAAAGAACAAGTATCCATTGCCAAGGATAGATGACTTGTTTGACCAGTTACACGGAGCATGTGTCTTTTCTAAGATTGACTTGAGGTCGGGATATCATCAGTTAAAAGTTAGAGAGGAAGATGTGCCTAAGACAGCTTTTAGGACACGTTACGGGCATTACGAGTTCTTGGTTATGCCTTTTGGGTTAACCAATGCCCCGGCTGTCTTTATGGATTTGATGAACCGAGTTTGCAGACCGATGTTGGACAAGTCGGTGATTGTTTTTATAGATGACATTTTGGTATACTCTAAGTCTGAAGCCGAACACGCTGATCATCTAAAAGAGTTATTGGAATTATTAAGAAAGGAAAGGTTGTATGCCAAGTTCTCAAAATGTGAGTTTTGGCTGCAACAGATTCAATTTTTGGGACATGTGATATCGGGGGCCGGAATTTCTGTAGATCCGGCTAAGGTAGAAGCGGTAAGGAATTGGGAGCCGCCTCGTTCAGCTACAGAAGTCAGAAGTTTTCTGGGGCTGGCGGGCTATTATCGGAGGTTTATAAAAGATTTTTCTAAGATTGCAGTTCCTTTGACTGCATTAACGAAGAAGAATGCACCTTTTGTTTGGGAGCCCGTGCAGCAAGAGGCGTTTGATGTTTTGAAGAGGACGCTAAGTGAAGCACCTATACTTGCCCTACCAGAGGGTAATGAGGACTTTGTTGTATACACGGATGCTTCGAGGTTGAGACTTGGTGCAGTATTGATGCAACGTGGAAAGGTAATCGCGTATGCCTCAAGACAACTTAAGCAGCATGAAAAGAACTACTCAACCCATGATCTTGAGTTGACAGCTGTCACCTTTGCACTGAAACTGTGGAGACACTATCTATATGGAACTAAGTGTCAGTTATACACGGATCATAAGAGCCTGAAATACATTTTCAGCCAGAAAGAACTTAACATGAGACAGAGACGTTCGATGGAACTAATAAAGGATTATGACTGTGAAATCCTTTACCATCCTGGAAAGGCTAACATGGTAGCCGATGCTTTGAGTCGCAAAGCATATGCTAAGGATTGCTGCTACATGTTGACATCTACTATGTTAACATCCACTATTATTGATGATGTCAAGGCCGCTCAAGAGGAAGCCTTGAAAGATGAAAACGTTGGTAATGAAGATATAAGGGTGCAAATGAAGAATATAGAAACAAGTGAAACGGGTTTGAAAGGTATATATGGGAGAATCTGGGTGCCGAAGTTTGGTGGGATGCGAAAAGTGATTATCGAAGAAGCACATCAATCAAAGTTTTCTGTACATCCCGGGAGCACAAAGATGTACAACGAGCTTAAAGCAGATTTTCGGTGGCCCGGATTAAAGAAAGATATCGGACAGTACGTGGAGAGATGCAGAACTTGTCGGTTAGTGAAAGCCGAACACCAGCAGCCTTATGGTAGTTTGCAACCGCTTCCCATTCCGGAATGGAAGTGGGAGCATATCACGATGGACTTTGTCACAAAGTTGCCAAAGACTAGGCGTCAACACGATGCAGTTTGGGTGATAGTCGATAGGTTAACTAAGTCCGCACACTTTATTCCGATAAGAGAGAATTATTCTTTGGAAAAGTTGGCACAGATTTATGTGGCTGAGATCGTTGCTAGACATGGGGTACCAAAGTCCATTGTATCTTATCCTGACAGCCGATTTACTTCCAACTTTTGGTCGGCTTTACAAGAAGGGTTGGGCACGAGAATAGCTATGAGTACCGCCTACCGTCCGCAAACCGATGGTCAAAGTGAAAGGACTATCCTGACACTTGAAGATATGATGCGGTCGTGCATATTGGATCTCGGTGGTAATTGGGACGATCATTTGCCACTGATCGAGTTTTCGTATAATAACAGTTACCATGCGACGATAAAGAAGGCGCCGTTTGAGGCATTGTATGGGAGAAGGTGTAGGACTCCTACGTGTTGGAGAGAAACCAGTGAAACACCGATTGCTGGGCCGTCATTACTTCAAGAAACTAACGAGAAGATTCAGTTGGTAAGACAGAATATGAAAGCGGCCCAGGATCGTCAGAAAAGTTATTACGACAGGAGGCACAAACCAATCAGTTTTGATGTGAATGATTGGGTATATCTGAAGGTGTCACCTATGAGAGATGTTACACGTTTTGTAAAAAGAGAAAAGTTGGCTCCGAGATTCGTCGGACCATTCAGGATTACAGAGAAAGTAGGAAATCAGTCGTATCGGTTGGAGTTGCCGAAAGAAAGGTCGGGCATACATCTGGTGTTCCATGTGGGGAACCTTAGAAAGTCATTCACAACTGAAAACGAAGATTGGGCTGACCACACTGAGCTGAAGATTGATGAAAGGCTCCGGTATGTTGAAGAGCCGGAGTGTGTGTTAGACACAAAAGTGAAGAAATTAAGAAGCAAAGAGATAGAAATGGTGCTTGTACGATGGAAGCATCATAAAGGAGCAAATCATATGTGGGAGCCTAAGTCTGAAATGTTGAAAAAGTATCCGAAACTGTTCGAATCCGAGTAACTTCGAGGACGAAGTTTAGCGTGGTGGAGCCCATGCTGTAACATCCTCGGATTTAAATTATTATATTTGAAGTTTATTAAGTTTAAATTTGTAACTTAAGTTGAATTATGAAAGTTGGTACGGAATTTGGATTAATTATAAAGTTTGTTGTATTATTTGGAAATTTAGAAATTTCAATTTATTTAAGTGAAAATAATTATTTAAGTATTAAGGATAATAAATAAAAGATAGAAATCTTTTATTTTATTAATCAGTATTAAATGGGATCTGATGAGTTGAGGGGCTAAAGGTGTTAAAATGGGAATTTTTGAAATAAAAGACCAAAGGTCTTTCATTTTCAACCATCAACTCTCTCACTAGAAATCTCTCTCTCATCTCTCGGCTCTCTCTCTCTCTCTCTAAGAACAAGATCATAAAAGCTTGGATTTTGAAGTTGAAAATTTGGATTTAGCTTGCAATCAAGGAGCTAAAACATCTGCAATCATCGAATCAAGGTAAACATTCTTTAAAATTCGAAATTAGAAGCAATTTGGTTCGGTTTTGTTCAAATCCGAAAATGAGATTTGGGGTTGCAAATGTTTATGCATGTATGATGTTATTGTGGATTAGTTCAAATCTAGTATGTAAGATGCTATATGTTAAATTTCAGCTTCTGATTCGCACCATAAGCATGATTTTTGGAACTTTGTGTGTGTTCGACGGGTAGAACAAAATGAGCAAAAATGGGTTTAAATTGGTATGTAAATGTGTCGAATTAGTGATTAGAAATGGTCAGAGATAAGTGTATTTTGTTGGCAAGAGTTATTTCGAACATTGAGTAAATATGGAAATGACTTAGGAATTAAATCTGGGAAATTCTGTGAACTGCAAGAATAAACTCGAATGGTTCAAATTCAAGAAAGGTTCGAGTTTAGTTAAACTCGAAATGGGTACCATTCGAATCTAGGCTTGATTCGAATTTTGCATGTAATCCGAATGGCTTTTTGAACCGAAATGTGATAATCAAAAATGGCAAAATATTTTAAGTGTTTTAATTTCGGATGGGGTCCGAATTCGGTTGGGGACCAAATTCGGATATGGTCCGAATTTAGTATGTGGTCCGAATTTATTATGTTTCGAATCTATTAAATGGTTCGAATTTAATTAAGGTCCGAATTTGACAATAATTCGAATTTGTATTGGTCCGAACTTGCAATGGTCCGAATGGGGATGCATGTGGGATCCGAACTGGGGTCCGAATTCGGGTGGGGTCCGAATTCGGACATAGATCCGAAATTGGGACCAAACTTTGCAATAATTATAAAATTAAGTTTTATAAAATTAAAACAGTTATTGACACAATGATTTGATACAACTGACTTAACAGGTCCCTTGTGGTGTTGTTTAACCCACAGTGGGGTACTTTGTGGATCCGGTTGAAATCCCGAGGAGAAATAAAATTAACTGAAGTTTAATAACGCACCCACTATGAGTACCTTTGATTTTAACATTGCTGCATCTGCATTATGTTTGCATTGCCTGCTGAGGCATGTTGTTTCATATTCGTTTGGCACTCTACTAACATGCGTATATGTTGATGCACATTCATACTTGTTGCATGTCCGTTCATTTGTTGTGCATCCTTTCGATGGACCTGCGTGGTCGCATCTGTACTCTGATGTTACTGTGCTATATGACCAAGAGTTTGACACCTCTGTGGTCAGGATAGACAGTAAGTCATCCCCGATGTAATGTCTGCCTCAGATGGTTGGTTTTCTTATGCCGAGTGTCAGCTCGAAGGAGCTGCGACTCGGGTTTGCGTACTTGGAGTACGTGTGGAGTATACGGTATGTGTTACCGCGGTTACTCTGGGTGGCATCATAATGATTCGTAGAATGTGTAAAATCATATGGTATTCACTAAGCTTTAGCTTACCCCTCAGTTGTTACATTTTTACAGGAAAAGGGAAATCCGTTGCGGGACCGTCTAGCTAGGACGTTTATTGAAGTGTTTGAAGATTTCTACTGTTTAGCTTGGTATTTGGTTTATGGAATTAATCTTGTAATAATTTGGGAATGATGTAATACTTTTGAGTTTATAGACTTAGACATGTAACTTATGTAGCACCGTAGGGTGTATGACAAATTTGTATTACTTTATTATGTATTTTATGCTTCCGCACTATTATTAAGGTATCAGATTATTATATATCTGTTTGTTGGTGAATAATCCTGGGTGAATTGTAATTGGTGGTTAATGTGGCAAGGGTGTCACACACACACATATATATATATATATATATATATATATATATATATATATATATATATATATATATATATATATATATATATATATATATATTACTTTAAAATTATGGGTGCTACTATTCTCAACCCATGTTTGTCTATTTCTACCCCATATAATTATAATATAATTATTATGTATTATTATATACTTTTTACCCAATAAAGATTAGGTTTACACCTCATTGTCAATAGGTTATTCTAATTATTATGTAATTATCATATAACTTTCTACCCTATAATTATTATATAATAATGAAATATATACTTTCTACCACATAACTTTCTACCCCATCTTTTTTGTTTTCTAATTTTTATACTTATTTTATTTTACATATTTTTTTTGTTACATATATTTAAATGTATAATCCCCATGTTTTTTTGTCTTCTATTTTATTATATCTACTAGCTTATTTATCCATGTAAACATGGGTATTTTTAATGATTATTTATGTTTTTAAAAAGTTTAATATAAAATTAACGATATTATGAAAAAACCAACGTGTTTTCTTTTCTTTTTGTGTTTTCGTCCCTTCATTTATTTTTTTCAGAAAAATCCTCAAGTTAATTTTTTTCGTTTAGTGAACTTTGACTATAAGAACCTGATTTTTCAGTCTTTAAAAACTCAGTCTACCAATTATAATCTGACTCTACTAGACAAATTTCACAAAACCAAGAAAAAAATTAACTTCAAGATTTTTTAGAAAAAAAATAACATGGAGAGACTAAACCACAAAAACCGTGAAAATTTTGTTGATTTTTTTCATAATAGACCCTAAAATTAAATACAAATTTACTTATAAATAAAATTTTCTACTAAATATGTATGAATAGTATTTATCGTGTCTCATTTTTTTTAAACTTTTTATTTTTAGATTATTATGTATAAGTAAAAAACAAAAAATTTGTTTTTTACATAGAATGCAATTTGAAAAAATTAGATTAAAAAAAATTATAACAACTCATTTTCAATATCACATTATTTTTTGTAACATCCCGGATTTGAGCCTGGTACGTGGATTTAATTTATTGGCTCATTATTTTAATATTATTGTGTTGCTCCAATTAAATTCCGTTTCGTGGATTAAACGTGTCGAGACCGAGTGATACGTGTCTCCGAGTTAATAATTAGTGGATTATTATTGATTATGAGATCGTGGATTTAATTGGGTTCGAATGATATTAATTGTGAAAAAGTGAAATCGGGTCCGGGTTAATGGGTTCGGGACCGGATAAAGATAAAGACGTATATATGTTGAGCTTCTCCTCTTCCTTATCCATTTTTAAGAAATGAGAGAACCCTAAAGGGGTGTGTGTGTGTGTGTGTGTGTGTTTTTGTGTGGAGCTCCAGCAAAGAAGGAAGCTAAAACCACGAGTTTGGGTGATGTCTTCATCTTCTTCTTGTGTTCTAGAGGTGTGTAAGGTAAGAAATTCCAAGCTAGAGGTGTTAATTTGTGTTATATGCTATGAGAATCATGTGAAGTAGTTTCCTTGTTATATAAGGCTGTTATATAGTAATTTTGTGTGTTTTTGGGCTGGAAATCGTGTGTAAAAAGGAGAGTTTCTCCTGGACAGCCATGAAAATCGCAGGTCAAGGTGCAAAGCACCGCTTGGTCGCGGGGCGACCCTCAGGGGCTTAGCGGCGCGAGCCGCAGTCTGCAGGAGAAATCCGGCTTGATCATTTGAGGGGAGTTTTGGGATTGTTATTGGTTGAGTTTCTTCGGGATAGTGTCGGGTTGAGTTATATGAGTTTTGGGGTTTCGGTGGGAGCCTAGTGAAGGGTTTTGGGCATCAGTTATTCGTTTAGGAATATGGTTCGGGTTTGGTTGATTGCGATGATTGTGTTCGGGTTTAAATTGTTCGGTTATTGAGCTTGTGTTAAATTGTGGGATTCGTGGCGTTTACAGGTTCTAGCCGATCACGTGCCGAGCCGCGTTAAAGTTTCGTGGTCCAGTCGAATTCGGGTAGTCGGTGAGTACTCGAGTTCTTTCTAAACGCACGTGCATTTTATGAGTCGTCTATGTGATTGCAATATATGTGTATGAGACTCTGGTAGCGCACAGGTATGAGTTTCTCTACCCTATACGTGCTATATGTGTTTGAGTTGCATGTGTCCGTGATATGTGATCGCGCAGGCTGACTGTCCCTAATCAGTCACGAAGTATGAGACTGTATATATATAGTAGTGTTATTGCCAGGTCGCTCATGTGCCTCTTGTGAGCTAACCGCTGCTGTGTGCAGCCTGTTAGCTGGGGAACGACGTCCCCTTTTGAGCAGAGATATGTGTGTGCATCGAGCTATGTTATGTGTTGAGACATTACTGTGATGTGCATGCTATATGAGTTATGTTGCAGAGTCTAACCCTCGCGTACTCACGAGCTTTCCAGCTTATGTTTTCGAGTCTTCCTTGTCTCAGGCAGTCGTACTGTGGGATCTCAGTCGCAGCAGACGCCGAAGTAGGATCGGGGTTTAGAGCTGTATTTTGTGTAATCTGCTACATGTTGTTATTAGCCTTTGAGAACTTTTACATCTGATCTGTCTATGTATGATATATAGTGTTCAGTGAGTTTGTATATCAGTATCAGCATGTGACGACTTTGTATTAAAGTTTTAATTAATAGTGATTTTCAGTAAACCTTATGACATGTACCTTATGAGATGCTTGAGTTATTGCCTATTATGATGATATATTGACGTGACATTTGTGTGAGAAATGTGGGTGTTACATTTTTACTTTTTAAATATATATAAAATCGCATGGTTAGCTAACATTAGTAGTTAAATATGAAAATATAAAAATTAATTAAAAAGTTATTTAAAAATAAACTTAAATCAATATTAGAATATTTAAAATATTTGAATATGTAATTGATATGACATCTTTTGTATATATTTTTCGTATCATTTTGCCTTACATTCTGGCGGTTTTTGCTTCGATTTATGTAGAAATGGTACTGAATTGCTTCATATTTTATATTTCGTAGGTTTGAAGCCGCCATGTTGCCAAAAGGATGGAAATTGAAGTGAAAACGATGAATCTACGGGCTTAGCCGATCTCCTCTGAAGCCACATCTGACATGTCATGACCACGACCTGGGATCATGACCACGACCCAAGATCGTGATCACGACATCTTGTCGTGACCACGGCACGTCAGATACATAAAAAGTGAGCATCGATCAATTTAGGGCAATCTTCGTTTTTATCTTAGTATAGCCGCAATTTTCACATACTTAAAGGTGCGATTAGTAGGTGTTGGTAGGGTTTTCGTTATTCAAGCATAGTTAGGGTTAGATTAGCTCAAGCATTCGGTTTTCCTTGGTGATTCAAGCATTCGGTTACGATTTCTTCTCCTATTTCATCATCTTTAGCTACGGTTTTGATACAATCTTTCCTTAAACTTTCTGAAATGGTTTTGTTTAGTTTAGATTTCGTTTATTTTATTGTTATTAGCATGATTAGTGAGTAGTTTTATTAACACTCACTTGGATTTTGTTTCTTGATGGATATATGAAAAGATTTTGATGTTTTAGTTGGAAAAGTGTATGTCTCAATTGTGTATGATTTAATTGATGCGTTGGAATTGACAAAATCGGTGTTAAGTTTGATTTTCTAGCATTATTGTGATCATGAGAATTGAATTTAAATGCTGATTTTTACAAACTTTATCAAATTTGTGTGATTTGTTAGTTTGTTGCCATTTCTAGCATTATTGTGATTATGATATGGTAACTAGTTGATAAATTGTGAAATTATTGCATGAAATTGATCCTTAGATTATTGTGATCATAGGGTTAATTTGATCTTTAAGTTCCATGAATATGATATGTGTTTGTTCGATTAAAAATGAATGTTTGAAACCGATTCCGAGCGCTTGACGTGTAGAATGTTTTGGTTTTAAAAGCTAGTTTTAGTTGGTTGATTCTTTCGTAAAATGCATGTTTTCGGTAGTTTTAAGGAGTTGGGGAATATTGGAGAACTCCATACTTGATTCCTTAAATTAGTGGGATGTGTTCTTTAATTGTCTTGTACGCACTTGATTGACATACATTTGTGCTTTAAATGTTAAAACGGTTGGAATCAGTTCTAACTTGTTTTCTGTTTCAACTAAAACATCCTGAGTGTTTATTCAATTAATTCCTTTTCATAAATCCTAAAGAACAATTCCAAGTGAGTGTTGCTTTTATTATTTGATCTTTATTTTAGTTATTTGCTTTTGATAATTTTGATCATCATAGTCTGCCTTTATATCTCATTTTAGTTTAAGTATCTTAGTTTAATTTCGTCCTTAGGTGCATTCATGCATTTCGTAGTTTAGTTTGTAGGTAATCCATCATTTTCCCTTTTTAAGTGGCTAGATATTAGTGATAATCCTAGTATCGGTATCCCGATCCTTTTTGCCGTTCCATGAGTTCGATAATTCCCGAGGTCAGCTTCTAGCTATACTATCTACGACTGGTACACTGCCAGTGGTATTTGGTATAACTTAGGCTTTCTTCATTCTTTTGATTTTAATAGACAAATCCGCGTAAGATCAGTAATAATTACATAATCATTAAAATAATAATTATATGGGGTAGAATTATATAAATTATGGGGTGTAAGTATATAATAATTACATAATCATTAAATAATAATGATATGGGGTAGAATTAGATAAAATATGGGGTGTAAGTATATAATAATTACATAGTCATTAAATAATAATTATATGGGGTAATTATAGACAAAATATAGGGTGTAAATAGATTTAATGTCTGTTATTTTAAATTAAGCATATCAGTTTTTTTGTCCCACTCGACCAATCTAATTAATTCAAATTTTAAAAATTTAAAGAAAAAAAATGAAAATGTGCTGTAACATTATGCAAAGAGCGACCTCACCTGGGTCCACCACCGTCACTGAAATCATATATTCTTTGTCATGGTCCTCATGGATATGTGCATTTTCTTAAAACAATAGATTTTTAATATATTATTGTTGAATTAAAAAATTAAGTAAGAATCTTCTTAGCACCACACGATATGTTGAATTGTTGATGTTTGTGTGAAAGATTTTAAATGATTTCTCAGAAGTCAAAAACTATTTTTATATATATAACATGAACCTCAATCATCGCCGGCAGGCGCTGTGGTTTTAAGTTCTTGATAATCAATCACCTGAATCTTTTCTCAAAAAGTTCTCTCATATAGTTAAATATATAATTAAATATATCAATTCATGGCGTTCATGAAAGAGTTTGATGAATGTTTAAGAATTGGATTAGAAGAAATTAAAGTGGCAACCAACAATTTCTCTGGTGAAAATTTCATCGGAAGTGGTGGTTTTGGGAAGGTGTATAAAGGAGAGCTTGTTTTACGGCAGCTCGAAGGATCTGTCAAGCTGGTAGCGATCAAACGGCTTGATGGAACGTCTTACCAAGATGATCGTGAATTCTTGAAGGAGGTTATGCATATTTCTAGATACAAGCATGAAAACATCCTCTCCCTTGTTGGCTTCTGTGATGAGGATGGAGAGCATATCCTTGTCTATGAGTTTCAAACACGCGGAAGCCTCGATCGTTATTTGAGTAAGCCAGATCTCACATGGTCGATGCGCCTCCGAATTTGTGTTGGTGCAGCTCGTGGTTTGAGTTACCTCCATGATCCTCAGGGTAACCTGCAGAATATTCTTCACCGTGATATTACGAGCGCAAATATTCTGTTAGATGAAAATTGGGGTGCAAAGATAACTGGTTTTGGGTTATCAAAATATGGTCCAGTGAATGAACAGTATACTTACCATGCCGGTAACCCCATTGGCGTAATTGGGTATGTAGATCCACTCTACCTTCGAACTGGCCGTCTAACAAAAGAGTCGGATATATACTCTTTTGGGGTGGTATTATTGGAAGTTCTTTGTGGGAAGCCTGCAGTTACTGATGATGACGATCATGAGAGACGATTTATTGTTCCATGGGCATATCGTCATCATGAAATCGGAAGAACAAGAAAAATCGTAGATCCAATTCTAATTAATCAAATGCACCCAAATTCGTTAAGCTTCTTCTCATCAATTGCGTTTCAGTGCTTGAATATGGACAGAGAAAATCGCCCAACAATGGTTGAGGTTGCGAAAAGACTGTTGATAGTTTTGACACTACAATTGGAGTTAGAGAAGCCGAAGCCAGAGAAGCCGACATTGGAACATCAACAAGTAAGTTACTATACCTTTCTATCTACATGTCTTTGATAACACATATATTATTCTTTTAAAAGAAGCAGTGGTGCATTCCGTAAGTGAAAACATATGAACAAGATATTGAGCAAAATCTCTCAAGAAATAGAAAACAATAATAGGGGTAAACCACTGTCTTTCATTAAGAAGTCATTCAAAGATAAAATGACTTCTTAATGATTCCATTAAAATGTAAACAAACACGTACGTGTTAAAAAGTTTGAAACCTAGACATCCACTACAGATCCGTTGTTAGAAATCGAGGAGTTTCAAATGCTTGGAAATCTGAGAGTCGTGATGATCACTTACAGATTGTAGTATTTCCATGGTACTCTCGAAATCTCAATCGGATAAAAACCAAAAACGAACAGAGAATATGTTTTCCTTGGACCCCTTGGACCCTGCCGCCCCTGAACACGGTAGCGCCCCCGAACCCCTCATAAATTAATCTTAAATAATCTCAAACAAGTGTGGTAAACAAGTTTATCCCATTACACTTAAATTATATTGGTGGCAAATCACCAACATCGGTGTCGCCAACCACACTACCATCATAGTACTCATCCAAGAGTTGGATCTCCTGTTGCTACCTAACAATCTTCACATTTAAATGAAACCCAATCAAAATTAGCTTAAAGCTGTGCATGATAGGAGACTTTTTCTCCAATGCTGATACTTCCTATCAGAACAACCTAGGCAAAACCACAGCCAAAGAACTCGGGCATCATCAAAGCTGCCTAGAAAGTGAAAACCCAAAAATTCCATGGGTTTGCACGGCAAATAATTAAACCAGGCTTAAAAACCAAATCGATCGCTACAAAAACAAATTAGTCTTATTCACTCACGCAAAACAAAATCTTAAGCAGAGAGTATATTATTATGCCAACCCAAAGTTAGTTCCCATTATCCAATACCATGGACAAACAAAAACACCCGGTTGTCATGGCTAACCAAATTGAAGCACAAAGCCAGTAATTTGGTTAGTCGATCATGACAACTTTGATGATAGACATTGTTAACCATAAACAAGACAAAAACCAATACAATCATAAACAAATCCAACAACCGATTAGCTTAAAATTAAAGTAAATTGCAATTTCCCAACTGTGTAAACCCTAGTTTTTATACTAACTGTCCCGAATCTTAAGTCGAATAAGTTACTCCACTTAATGTTTACATTAAGACCAAAAACCAAAAACAGAACAAAACACCAAACCCAAGGCAAAATTTCATTCACCAAGTGCTTAAATCTGCAAATAGAATCCCAAAATCTAACTTAACAGTGTTTATGTACAACCTTGTATGGATTATAGCAGTCTAGTAGTAGCCCATGTATGCCTATCGGCCCAAGGCCCTTGTATCGATCGTGTATATATACGTTATATCATTATGGTGATTATCATTAATTAACATGGTTATCAGAGCCTAACTTTTCTCATTCTATCTCTCATGTCAGTCCCAAATAATAAGAAATAATCAATAAAATAAGAACAAGATCAAATAATAATACCAATAGCCAAATTATTTAACTGAACAACAAACGAACAAAAATATTCTCTCTCTCTTCTATGCGTACGACCTTCTCTAGATTAAAGTCTCCATAGTTAATTATGATTACAAAACCGTAAGCACCCTATATATAATAAACTACTAGACCTTAAGCCCATGGACTACAATTATAAACCTTTATAAATAATCTATGATACTTATAACCATAGACATTATTATAATTGAAAAGTCTGATAATCTCCCCTGTAGGATCAAGTTTGGTTACTTCTTTAAATAAGTTTGTTTCCTTTCAAAGTATGTTTCTCTTCTCATGAACAATTAGCATTTGAATATTCTTTTGTTAAGTAGAAATGTTTGTGGGGCTTTGTCAACAATGAAAGAATTGTTCAACTGAGGTGTTTGATAACCAACTTTGAAGAGGATCTTCGAGTTAAGAATCATGAATATAACTTCAACTTGAATAGGCTTAAGATAGATCGCTGATGCATGCAAAACACAAATAAGATTTTAATATCTAAATGAACGCAAAATATAGGCGGCATTGTACCATTCCTGTGCAATATAAGTTGAAGAATCAACCAACTTTGAAGAGGATCTTCGAGTTAAGAATCATGAATATAACTTCAACTTGAATAGGCTTAAGATAGATCGCTGATGCATGCAAAACCCAAATCAGGTTTTAATATCTAAATGAACGCAAGATATAGGCGGCATTGTACCATTCGTGTGCAATATAAGTTGAAGAATCATCCAGGATTTATCAAAATTCTGGGAACGGAATAAATAATGGAGACTCAAATACTACAACCTAATCCAATATTTAGCTATTTTAGATTTTTTTTCAAGAAACTAACAACTAAAGACGATAATAAAAGGCAAATAACTAAATTACTAAGACAAATAACTAAATGACTAATACAAACTAATTACGAGAAGAATAAAACTAAAAACTCTATTTTTAGCTTTCTTGAAATAATTAAAAACTAACAATATCAACTAAAATTAAAGTAACTAATGGAAACAATCAAATCACAATAACTAATTAATATTAACGAAACTCTTAATTGGGAAACACGTCACCCACTTGAAATTCGGATAACTATGATGAATTGACTTTACAAATTGATTGATAAAAGAAATCGGCGACTAACCGATTATTAAAACAATTAAAGCCCAAATAATAAATTTAACCCGTTTATTAATTAATTCATTTTGTCACTTAAAACCCAAATTTGACAACTAACTCATCAATCAAATCTAACTCGATACCAATCACTTAATTTATCAACACGACAAACGCTCAAATAAAAAAAAACTCAATCGACTAACCAAGTCACTTTAAAAACGAATTTCCTACAATCAATTCTATCATCACAATAATGCCTAAGAATCAATTAAAACTGAAAATTCCTAATCTTACGATTTACCAAACGATTGTCAACACAATAATGCTCGAATCACCAATAAACCGTGAGATTTTCATTTAAAGCTTCAAACTTTATTAACTTACTAAAAACGCAGAGTTGTTATCACACTTTTATAATCACAGTAATGCTAAAAGATGAAAAAATCAAGGAATCAAGAATACAACGGATTAAACCCAGACACCTTCAATCAATCCATAAAATACAAATCAATACATAGAACCGTTATTCCAACCGGGTGAACAAATAAACTACTCACGATTCATAATAAAAATATAAAAGAAACATGAACTAAAAACATTCATTATGAAATCATAATGAAAAAGGAACGAATGTACCAAAATCTTGCAAAAGTGACAAAATACCAACGACTACCGCTAACTGAATGCTTCAATCGATGCAAATATCAACTCCTGAACAATTAACTAACTAAAATAATATTAAACCTACTAGAATATGCGAAAAAACACTAAAAAGTTTTGGATCGAACACTAAAAAATGCGAAAAAAAAACACTGAAAAAGTGTTGGATCAAACACTAAAACATTCACAGGCTTACTCAAACCATAATCTTTATTAAAAATCTAGAAATCACACAATTACAATCTTTGATAAGGTTCTCACGTATACTAATCGAAAGGGTGCGTTTGAACCATCACAATGGTTCATGGTGTCCTTCGTGAACGGTTACATCGTTTAGGAATAGACGCAACTCTTCATGTTAACTTTAATGCTAATCTAGACCTTCCACTTTCTATAATTACATAATTAACACAATAACTAAACTATTTACGTAATAAGTATATTGATCAAGATTAATCTAACAAAAACTTCGTAAAATTAAGCTAAAAAACGAATCCCACGCCGTGCGGCCGCCTACGACCGTATGCCTTAAGTTCTACGGTCGTAGGCCTCTTTGACTTGATCAAACTGGTGCCCTAGCCTACGGTAATGCTCCACGAAAGCCTCTCTGGTCCTAGGTTTTATCCTCCATGGTCGTAGAGCTACCTATGGTCGTAGGCTTTATCCTCTATGGTCGTATCCTCTATGGTCGTAGAGCTGGCTATGGTCGTAGGTCTCAACAATCATAATTCAAGCTTCGTTTCTTTAGAGAAATTCAAGGGAACCACACTTGTCGTCACTTCTGCTCCATTTTTCATTCAATTATCAATACAATGTCTTCTTTCCTACAAAACACATATATGAACAAATTAAGTATCTTTTCCACGTTTTTCGAGTTACAAACAGACTAAAATGCAAGGTTAATGACGTCGAAAATATGTATAAATATGACCATATCAATCGCATAAACATATCTTCTTTCGTCTTTAAATCTGTGAAATGTTTGAGCTTTTCTTCAACTTATTCTATCTTACTTCTGACTTTGTTTTCTCCTCAATAATTCAAGTGAACACAAAATTCTTATTAGTTTAGCTTTCTTTCTTGTTGAAACATTCTTTCTCCCCTATTATTCAAATATCTCTAGCCTCTCCAAAGAACTATTAGCTCTTGTTGGGGTCGTCCGATGTCTTTAAATTTATTCAATCTTGACATTTTTCCGCTTGTAATTAACAGTGAACTCTGAAATAACAAATGATCATCTCTAATTAACTCTCTCCTTTAGTAACCTCCTCCTCAACTAATAGGCTTTATATATTCTTCCCCTCATGATGACTAAAAAAATATTGATTATGATGTAAACTTTCCATATATCCTTGGCGAGTAGATTACTTCCACCATTTATAATCATAAGGCTTTGCGACATGTGACATTAAAACAAAAGTTATACGAAAAAATGAAACCAGTACCACGTAGGTTTATTGTTAACAGAATAGACATGAACTATATGACATATGTTTAATGTTGCTTGATGCTAACACTCGTAGGATTTCCCACTAATTAATCATCATGAAATCCTTCGATAAATTACCGATATAATTATTTTGTTTGTGTCACATTACACAAGCATTTGAATGTCACACAAACATGACTCGATAAATTTCCTAGAAAGTCTATAAACATTTGGCTTTGATACCAATTGCAATTCCAAATAGCAAGCAATAATCAAAACTATAATAACACGACCACATAATAATACGAACGACGGAATTACTTATTAACCTTGAATGATAAACAACGAAGAACACAAGGGGCTCTCTCTCTCTCTCTCTCTCTCTCTCTCTCTCTCACGTTCGTTCTCTAGGTTAAAGTCTACTTAGTTAATTATGATAACACCTTAATCATCATATATATATATAATAAACTACTAGGGCTTAAGCCCATGGACTTCAGATAAAAAATTCTTTACAAATAATGAACACAACTTTGAAACTATGACACTTACAACCCTAGATTTGATTACAATTCATAAGTCTAACATCTCACCCTCTCGTCCCTTCTCTCCTATCTTCCCACCCCTAGTTGTCGTTTCCCCCTCACTCTGCTTCTCTGACTCATTTGTAAACACTACAACCTTACTTTACCATGTCACACACCAGCACCACTTTGGAAAAACCCTTCGGTCCACCAATATCAAAGCCTTCATTCCAATCACCCTTAATATTAAAGAACTCTACGATTTATAGCGGGAGCTGTTTAAAACCCATTGTATTGGGCTATTGGCTTCTTTGCTATCAACCACATTGATGGCTCATCGCGTCCTTTGGGCCCTACTAATACATCCTAAATTAAACTTGATTCCATCGTCAAGTCATGGATATATGGAAATGTCACCCATTCTCTCTTCTTCAATTGGTACTCAAGAAGAATGTCACAACTACTGAACTTTGGCTATGTCTTGAAGGTTACTTTTGGGATAAAAAAGACGCCCGTGCAATACAATTGGACACCGAACTCCGTAGCATTCTTCATAGAGACATGTCCATTACTACCTGCTGTCAATAGATTAAGTGGCTCTTTGAAATTCTCTCCAAGATTGATGCTAAAGTACCCCATAAAACTTTGGTCACTTACATGCTTAATGAACTCTTAAACAAAAAATTGAGAACATTGCCACAGTGATATCCGACATCGGTCTCATCTTCTTTCATTTGAACAATCTCAATCAATGCTTTTGTTGAAAGAACAATGCATAAACCATAGCTAAACTCGCAGCGTTCCCATGGAGACCATGCTTCATCTCCAACTATCCTCTGCTCGACCCACCACCACCCAAACGGTGTCCGTAATCACTGTGCGTAATCACTGTGACCAATGAAATCAACGCAACCACCAGCCTTACCACTGCCCACCATGTAACATCCTCCCTTATAATTAATCATGCAATAATAATCTCAGGATAGCAGTTACAACAAACATCAAGGGTAAATCATGCACTAATATTAAACTAATAGAATTAGTACAACATTGTCTCACACTAAAAGTGCTAAAAGGAACATTTCTACGTTGTTATTACATCATGCAACAAATTTAACGCTGCTACCCAGGTCCTAAAGCATTTATTTAACTGCGAGTAGCACAAGTTTGAAAGTGAGCTAAAATCCTCTGGGTTGATCAAATAGACCTACCTCGTCTTCTACTTTGCCTGTAAATTGTTGAGAGCAACGGGGTAAACTAATGCTTAGTGAGTTAACAAAGATCACATATGATGCATGTAAAATATGTGGCAAAGAATGTTGAGTGTAAGTGGCAAAGAATGTGGAGTATAAATGCCTTTGGCAGGCTGGTAATATTGATGTTGTTGCACTCTTGTGAATCTTTAATATCGCTTCTTGTACTATGACAACATACCTTTGCACATCTAATCTCCCAAGCGACACTAAATTTTTCTTCAAATCAGGTACATATCTCACATCATCTAGGATCACAGAATCACCATTATCCAATCTAAATTGAAATTCCCCTTTCTCAGTGTTGTAGAACATGGTTTATTATCTCCTAAGAGAACAGTAACACCATCGCCATGTACATAATCATTCAAGAATCTCCTATAGGAGTCATGTGGAATGAACAACCAGAGTCTACCAATCTTGTGTATTTTTTAAAATATAAACAACAAGAGCATCAGCACTATCATAACCTTCATCAGACGAGAAGTCAGACACACCTGAATTTATTTATTTTTCCTGTTGTGAATCTGGCCCTCTCTTCTCTGTGTGGACCTAATCCCGTTCATTGCTTATGCTATAATATCTTATGTAAATAGTTATGAATTATAGGAAGATTAGACGGTTGGTAGTTAAGAACCGAAACCGAAAAGGTGTGTCGAATAGGTGTGACTATTAACGAACGGAATGACTTTTCATGAAAAAGTCGCAATGGTTCGTAATCTATACATAGAAGAATCATGTAATGGATTTATAAGGCTTTGTAAATATTCCAATCAGTATACGATTTCTATTTCAGTAAACCTTCATTGTTCTTTGTGAATTAAACGATTGAGGACAACAATCGGTATCAGAGCATAGACTCTTTTAATTACTAATTGTGACCGGAAATAGAGAGGAGACACCAACCGGAAAACACTACGGCGGTGGAATACGGTAAACAGGAAGAAGGAATACATACTTGAAATCGATAGGAAGAACGCAGGCGACGGTGGCGCAACCGGAATTGAGATGACCGACGGAAGTTGCAAATGAGAACGAAAACTTCAGTCACACTCAGGAGAGAACAACCGATTGAAGGAATTGCAACAAGGAATTGCAAAGAACTTTGGTGAAGAAGGCAGACTGCTCTTTTTGGTGATAGCGTACCACACAAAGAAAAAACAACATTTTGTTTTTTTAATAATAAAAGAAAAGTGCTGATTTTATTTTTTTTTATCGACTTCAAATATTGGGTCAAAGGAAAATTTATTTCTGGTTCCTGTCTGGACTAAATTTTTTTTTTTTTTAAATCAACACATTTTTAAAATTTGGGGCTTACAACACTTTTATCGGATCAACAAGATCAGTATGACGCTTTTACTTGGATAACGTTTGTTTTAAAAGGAAATACATTCTAATATTTGTTGGTGATTTATCACCAATATTATTTAAGTGTAATGGGATGAACTTGTTTGATCAAAATAATCATATTACATAATGTACAAGTTGGGTTGGTGCGGAGTGCACACTTGTTCAATATTGTTTAAGATTAATTACCGGGGGTTCGGGGGCGCCCCCGATAGCGGGGTTCCAGGGGCGGCAGCCCCTGGTAGCGGGGTCCAAGGGGCGGCACCCCTGGCTGGGGTCGAGCCGAAATTATTTCGACTAATGTTGCTTTAAGAAATTTGATGCGAAATTCGGATGAATCCGAAATTGGACCCGAATTCGGATGATCCGAATTGGACCCTAAATTCGGTTGAATTCGAATTATAGTTACTTTTGGCGGTTAAAATGGCGGTTGGCCATTTTGGCGGTTACCCGCCAAATAATTACCCGCCGTTTTGGTCATTTTGAGGGGTACACGAAAATCAGTGACATTTTTTTCGTTATTTCTCTGAGTTTTATCCGATTGGGATTTCGATCGTACCGTCGAAATACTTCAATCTGAAAGTGTATCACGACTCTCAGATTATCCTAGTATTTTTGCAACCCGTATTTTCTACAATATTGAAGTTTGAAATCTAAATTATTTTTGATTTCCAATATACTAGTTGTATAAATTTTATTTTGTTACTATTAGGAAACCCAAATTATAGAAAGTGAATATCATATAATATAGGAATAGAAACCATGCCCCTAATCACACAAAAACCCTTACTCATTATTAATGCCGTGTTATAAAACCAACAAATTATATCGTATGGACCATTAAAATTAAAATTATACTTGAAGCAAATGAGTTATGGGAGATGATAGAACCAAAAGACGATATGGAGATGTGAAAAAGGATGAGGGAACGATTGTCTATCTACATGAAGCATTGACCAAAGACGTAATATTACAAGTCGCGGGATGTAAGACTGCAAAAGAAATCTGGGAGGCGTTAAAGAAGAGCATGTGTTGCCCCAAAAATGAAATTAGGGATATATAACTGACGCCCGTCGAACAGGTGCATTTGAAGGGTGTGTTGTGACTTCCAAACATGTACAAATACATGTATGTAATCTGTGTCTAAGTGTTGAATAAGAAAGAGTTACAGAGATATATTTGGTCTCCTTATTCTTCCCATTCTATGGTATGCCAACAGTGTACTGAAGCTTAATATTGTTTGTCAACTTTCTGTAGGACTTCTTCTTAAATGCTTTAGTCAGCATAGCCATAGCCTCCTTTTAAGTCTTCAAATCAGAGTATGAATATACCATCTGTTGTTCCACTTCGCTCGAACTTTAGAACACAACCATTTCTTTCTCTTTGTCGGATGAGTGATTGAGTTTCTTCTCTGAAGCAACAAATGCCAAAGGATCTAAACTTGCTTTTGCAGCCTACTTGTGACCTTGTTTCGTTAACACTTCATCTTGATAATGATGGTGGTTTTCAAACATACATACATACATACATACATACATACATACATACATACATACATACATACATATATATATATATATATATATATATATATATATATATATATATATATATATATATGTATATGTATATGTTAGATAATCGAGTTTAGTAATGGGTATGAGTTTGAAAGAAATGTGAGAAAGAATAAGAGGAATGAGAAAACCCATGAGTGTGGAATATGGGTTTGAATTTTTGGTAATCATTTCTCATTTTCTTAAAGAAACAACGTCTATCAAACTCATTTCATACATTAAAAACCACCAAACAAACGCAACCTTAATGTTCATCTCCATATATGATTTCCCACTCACGTTCTTGAACATTACAAATCTTTTGTATGTGGTCTCTAACAGCTCTCCATCTATAGCATTAAAGTTCTTGCACGAGCCCTGATTTTCGGAGCTACATTCGTGTCCTCAGGTGCTGCTGGCGTACACGAGTTCAGGGGATTTTAGCCTCTGGGGTCCAAGATTTGCACCCCTCCTGGGCGCGGGTAGGCATTGGAGTAAAACTACAAACAATCTTGTCATGACTTTAAACACTCCTCCTTATAAACCCACTTTGGTTTCCATTTTCATTCAAATGTGGGACTCAAGTTCTCCCACTAGAAGGAGTTTCATTCATTCCAAACATCAATCTTTGAGCATCGATATCTCGTTCATCTTAGCTCCGTTTTGGACGTTCTTTATATCGTGGGAATCCTCTCTTCAAGGAGAATAAAAACTCACAAAATATTAATTATATATTTCACATTTATATATAATTATATCTGGTCCAAAAACATGGAAAATACTTTCTTTTCTTTGAAAAATTTACACTTTTTTCCAACACTTACACTATCGTAGCTATTAAATTCCGATCCCCATAAAAAAAATTTATGGGTCCGCCACTGCTTTGCAGTAGTATGACTATCAACTCTGATGATTAACCCTCCAGGAGAATAGACATTGCTAGTTTCTCTAGATTTTTTCTTCCTATTTTCTGTTCTGGTGTATAATCTGAAGGATATTGGAATCCGAGGATTTTCGATGATTGTATAGAATTCAGCATGTCCTTCCTTGATGGATTGAAGAACTTCCTCTCCTTGCTCATGTCTATCAATGAAACTCAAGAATCTAGTTTTCCACTATGCATATTCACCACTGAAACAGGAGGCTTAGACTCAGAACCAATTGCAAGTGTTTTCTTGACATATTGAATGTAGGTGAGTATACTTGAAAATTACTTTAGTGAAATATGTGTGTGTTTCTGTAACAAAAATAAAGTTCAAAGAAAGGTAGGAAATTTTTTCAATACAACTAATACGTTTATGTATTCTTATTATATGTTGCAGGTATCAGGTTTGGATCACTTGAAAATTCCATTGAAAGAGATTCGCACTGCCACTAATAATTTTAAGAATTTAATAGGAGGAGGCGGATTTGGAGGCGTGTATCAAGCAGAACTCTTCCACTTTGATGTAAGAAAGTACATGAAAAATGAATCCGAGGACCCGTCAATGATGCCACACTCTTTAAGTAGGGTTGCGGTGAAGAAGTTAGATAGAAGATATGGACAAGGAAAAGAACAATTTTTGCAAGAAATTAAAGTGCTTTCTCATTTATATCATCACAACCTAGTTCTTCTTCTTGGCTTTTGTGATGAGGACAATGAGATGATCCTTGTTTACGAGCATGTACCCAATGGAAGCCTTGATAGGCATATTAGGAACACTCAAAGGGTGTATAGTCATACATGGGCACAACGCCTCCAAATTTGCATTGATGTCGCACATGGGCTCAATTATCTTCATGATCATAACATAATACATCGTGATATCAAGGCGGCTAACATTCTATTAGGTCGCAATTGGGAAGGCAAGATTGGTGACTTTGGCTTGTCTAGAATTAGCAATCATGTAGATGATGATCACTTTACTTTGACAAATGTTGTTGGGACTATTGCTTATGTTGATCCAAGTTATGCGAGGACTAGTAAATTGACTAAGCGGTCTGACATATATTCTTTTGGTGTTGTCTTATTGGAGGTGTTGTGTGGGAGACTAGCTGTACTTCCAAAGTTTGGGGATGATCCAGAGTTTCTACTCCACATGTTTAAGCGCCACTTTGAACAAAAAATGACACTACAAATTGTTGATCCTTATCTTGTTAAAGAGTTCGAGAAAGATTCATCCATTCCAGAAAACTTCCTATATTCTATATATGCATTTGTTGAGATAACATATAAATGCTTATATGATAATCAAGCTCAAAACCTGACGATGAGGGACGTCATTACTGAACTTATTCGAGCTCAAACATTTCATGTAAATGCTGCTGTGTTTTCCATATCTGATGCTCTTCAAGAAGCACAAACTGAAGAACCACCCTTGAGAGGAATGTTAGTTGAGGATGCTGGAAGCTCTCATGATCTAACAGATCTTTGTCCAGTCACCAAGCCTCTTGAAAAGCTACAACAAATTAGTAAAAGGGTACAACCTTTTATATCGAGGACAGAAATGAAAACCATAACGATACTCTTGAGTTACCAAGAAGATATACTAATGTTTCAGGTGGCAGCAAATTCACGTATAGTCACATTGAAGGAAGAAGCTGCAAAGAGGCTGAAGTTAGATGTCGGTACCTTCGACCTAAAGTATCTTGATGATGATTATGAATGGATTCGATTAGTTTGTGATGCACATTTACAAGAGTGTGTGGACTTGTCGATATCTTCAGGGAGTAACATAATCAATTTGGCGGTCATGCTTGGTTAAACCCTAAATTCAAAGATTCAAGCAAGCAAAATAACTATTGAGAGATATTATACTAAAAATTGTACTGAAAATATCAGTGGGTTTAATTTTATTTTCGACCTAAATTACTAGGGTTTATTTGTTGTAGTATTTCTAGTATATATTTAGTTATTTACACAATCAACTTTTAATCTTTTTTGTTTCATTTGAGGTATAAAACTTTTTAATCAAGTTGTACAGTACATAACCCAATACCCAGATACATACAGATACATACAGTCTCCCCAAATGCAATAATGTCACATACAGTCAAAGTGACGTTAGATAGCGATCTCTAAGCTCCTATTTGTGCTCAGGCAGCCCTATCTTCTGTACCTGACACACACACATTTAAACTCTGACACACACATTTAAACTCAAACTCGAATAGGTAAGCTTTCACATCTTGTGAGTACACAAGGGTTAGACTCTGTAAGTAGCACATAACACATGTTAACATGACAACCCTACACCTCTAGCATATCCTATGCATCGGTTCAAGATCCAATGTCACAATGAGATGCCCGTCTCAGTTGGGGGAGACTCCACCCCGTGTTGCTAAGCCACGTCCGTGGAGTCTAGCAGGAGCGACCAACCTAGCAGTATACACTACCACGCACCCACACACACATATATGGGAACCCTACACAGGGTTAAACAGAGCTACTAAGTCCCTGCGTTAACCCATCGCGATCAATTCTAAAATGGATCTCGTTTCACAGTTCACTGTACACATGTATAACATCATGATAAAGAAATGTAACATCAAACCTGAGTGGCAGCTCGCAGTGGCCACAATGTATTCATATATAACATATAAACATACACTAACTCGAAAGAGGAAGCAAACACTTTAAAAAAGACTCGTGTACTCACCTAGATCACCATAGTCAACTCTAACCAGTCCTGGTGACCTAAATCTATCCTGACTCGATCTTTATCAATTCCATGTACACCCAATGAATTTTCACAGATTAATCCTAACACGACAGATACGCCCGGAATCCCCAACAATCACTAAAACAACTGATAAACCCCAAAATTTTAACCCAAATAGGCCCCATGGTCCAAAAGCCCAATCTGGCCCAAAAAGGCTGATCGCGGCCGCAATTAGCTCAGTGCGGTCGCGCTCACGAACCCTAGCACGAGCTCGGCTTCGCAACACATCGAACCTCATCGCGGTCCACCCATCGTGACTGCGATCATGATGGGTTGCAGGTCCCTGTTCTATTGTTCTATTTTCAACTCTGTCTAGGGATATTTCAATCTCCCAAACTCGATTTGCAGCCATATGAACTCGATATTGCAGCACAAAAACACTTCTACTACACTTAGGAATGAATTCCCTCGGTTATCATAGCTTATAACATAACAAAACCCAAGATTTGAGGCTTCACTTACCTTGCACTTTGATGAACACAACTTGAAGATGATGAAGATGAATCCAGTAATTCAGCTCAAAAGCTATGATTTTGTTTCTGATTCCAGCAGCAACACAACACACACACTTTGATGAACACGACTTGAAGATGATGAAGATGAATTTAGCAATTCAACTCACTTGCTATGATTCTGTTTGTGATTCCATCAGCAACACAATACGCGCGCACACACACACACACTTATCTCAATTCTAGGAAATGAAGGAAAAGGTAGCAAAAGGAGTTAAACATGTTAAACATATTGCAACAACCTAGCTTTATAATATTTGTACTTGTTCGTACACACACACTTATCTCAATTCTAGGAAATGAAGGAAAAGGTAGCAAAAGGAGTTAAACATGTTAAACATATTGTAACAACCTAGCTTTTTAATATTTGTACTTGTTCGTATAATGTAATTTTAATTACATTATTAAGCCTTGTAATCTTTATTTAAATTAATAAAGATATAATTAATTATATATATTTTAAATAAATATTTGTGATTAAGTTACATTTGCAAAGAAAATCAACACTCTCTACCTTCTCTCTAGAAATCACGGTTCATCAGAATCTCTCCCAGTCTTACCATCAAATTCAAGAATCAAATGTAAGGAAATTATCAAAACAAGTTAAAGCATCAAATCCGCAAGATTGAAGGTAATTTCAAAGTTTAGCAACTCATTTAAGTATATATATGTATTACAATTTTTGGAAATTTATATAGGCTTCAAAAGATTTCAAATCATTAAATTGAAGATGTTTAGTGTTACAAACTCGAAATAGAGTTCACGCATGTATATGCTTGGTATTCAATTGATCATCTTAGCATTTTGAAGCTTTATTTCAAAAATTGAAATCAAAACTCTGAGACTTGATTTATGTTGTTATTCATGTCTTTGTAGGAGAAATACCGGAGAAATATTTTCTTATATTTCATGTATTGAAAGACAAGCCATTTTATAGGCAAACAAGACACAAAGATTCTGAAAATAGAAGAGCTAAAAAGACAGGAAATAAAGTCTCCTGTAACTGAACTAGATCAACACTCAACTAGATCAACACTCAACAGTCACAAAAATAACTATCAAAACAGTAGAAAATTCTGGAACATTTGAAGCATTAATTAACACTCCACCTTGCTTCAAATCTTGTCACACCCATTTGCTTCGTGAAGATCTCATGCTTCATGCTTGAAAGAGACTTAGTTAAAACATCAGCAATCTGTTGATTTGTACCACAATGTTTCAGCATAACCTCTCCTTTAGTTATTTGATCCCGAATGAAATGATAGCGTATATCAATATGTTTGGTCCTGCTATGAAAGGCTGGATTTTTCGACATTGCAATTGTTGCCTTGTTATCACAATACACTTCACTTGCACCTTCTTGAACTTGACCAAAATCAGCAAGCAATCTTCGCAACATACTCAGCCTCTGAGGATGACAAAGCAACTTTTGCTTGCTTCTTTGAACTCCAAGAAATTGCACCAAATCCAAGAGAAAAAATATATCCTGACGTGCTCTTCCGATAATCTAAGCATCCTGCCCAATCACTATCAGAATATCCATACAATCTCAATGTTGATGTCTTTGAGTACCAATCTCCATAATCTATAGTTCCAGCAACATAACGAAGAATCCTTTTTGTCGCTCCAAGATGATGCGTTGTTGGGTTGTGCATAAATCTAAAAATTACATTGACTAAGAATGCTATGTCTGGCCTTGTATGAGTCAAATAATTTAACCCGCCAACTATTCTCCTGTAATATCTTTCATTCGCCAAAACCTTACCCTCATTAGCTCTTAAGGACTCATTCACATTCATGGGTGTTTGTGTTGGATTACAGTCCGACATATTGAACCTTTTTAGCAAATCCATGGAATATTTCTGCTGTGAGATACAAATTCCATGTGGACCTTGGATCACCTCAAGTCCGAGAAAATAATGCAATAATCCCAAATCAGACATCTCAAAATTTCTCATCACCGAAGATTTAAAGTCAGCAACAACAACAGATGCACTTGATCCCGTATATATAATATCATCAACGTATAGACCAGAAAACTTGAACCTTGCCTTGTAGGCTCATTTTTGGATCGTTCAAACCCATCTTTTAAGAAATAAGAGTCGATTTTGGTGTACGAGGCACGTGGAACTTGTTTAAGGTCATATAAAGCCTTCTTTAGCTTGTAAACCTTATTCTCAGAATCACTTACTTCATAACCATGTGGTTGAGCAACATATACTTCTTCTGCAAGCTCTCCATTTAAAAATGTTGATTTGACATCGAGTTGGTACACGAAAGTGTGCAGCTAGAGCAAGGAACGTTCTTACGGTTTCAAAGTGAGCAACCGGAGAGAAAGTCTCATCGAAATCAACACCTTCTTCTTGTGCATACCCCTTAGCTACTAAACGCGCTTTATGCTTCTGAAAGACCACCATATTTGGTGCGATATACCTATTTCAACCCAATAACATTCTTTTCTTTCAGAAGACCTATTTCAACCCAATAACATTCTTTTCTTTCGGAAGATCAACTAATTCCCAAGTATTGTTTTTACGTATGGATGCCATCTCCTCATTCATAGCCTCCTGCCAAAGCTTACTTTCAACTGCTTATCAAAATACACAGGATCTGAAGTGTATAAAGCAAAATTGCTTGAGGCGTAAATATCGTTTAAAGATCTAAACCTTTTGGGAGTATGATCATAAAGACTCCCTCGTGTTGCTATTGGGGGATGACTGGGACGGAGCTGAATTTTCAACACCAGACTTGTTGGCACTAAATTTTCAACATCAAGAACATCTTGTGTAACATCAAAATCTTCAACTTCAGTTGATTTACAACATGTATTTGAAGAATTATTGGTTTCTAAAAACCAACTTTTTGATTCATTAAACTTCACGTCACGACTTATCAAAACTTTTCCCGTCAATGGGTTGTATAACTTGTATGCTTTGGACTAATGAGAATATCCAACAAAAATGCATTTATTTGATTTGACGTCTAATTTAGTACGAGACGTATCCAAAGCATATGCTACACATCCAAAAATTCAAATGACCCACTTTTGGCTTTCTTCCTTTCCAAGCTTCGTATGCGGTACGATTCATAAGTGCTTTGGTGGGTGAAATGTTTAGGAGATAAACTGGAGTTGCCACTCCTTATCCCCAAAACTTCTTAGGAAGATTATTCATTGCCATCATACTACGAGCCATCTCAACAATTGTTCGATTTTTTCTTTCCACCACTCCATTTTGTTGCGGCATGTGTGGCGATGATAGTTCCGTGTGAATGCCATGTTTCTCACAAAAAACAGAAAATTCGTTAGAAGTAAATTCACCGCCTCTATGTGTCCGAAGGGTTTTAATATTACAACCACTTTGATTTTCAACCATGACCTTAAACTTATTAAATCACTCAAATGTTTCAGATTTGTGCTTTAAGAAGTATACCCAACTCATTCGGCTATAATCATCAATAAATAACAAGAAATATCTACTTCCACCCAAGGACTCAACACTCATTGGACCACAAACATCGGCATGGACTAAAGAGAAACAGATGCCCTCCAAGACTTGTTTACAGGAAATGAAGTTCTGTTTTGCTTCCCATAAACACAACTTTCACAAAATTCAAGTTCCTTTATACGAGGCAATCCAACAACCATATTTTTCTTGCTTAACAAATCCAACCCTTTCACGTTTAGATGCTCATATCGTAGATGCCATAAGTTTGTTTCATTGTTTGCTTTAAGTACTAAAGCTTGACCCACTACTGTTGAACATCAAACATTCTATTGTGTGTCATGTGGACAGTGACTAAGGTTTGACCAGATGAAACTTTCATCATCTACAGAACATGCATTTTCAGCAAAAATAACCTTATATCCACTAGACATCAGTTGTCCAATACTCAACAGGTTATGGGCTAAGCTAGGCACATATTGCACATCATAAAGAAATTTAACATCACCTTGTATTGTTTTGATGGCGATGGTACCTTTTCCTTCAACTTGCATTTTTTTTGTTGTCTCGAAGTCGAACTTCACCTTTAACAGATTCATCTAGCTCCTTGAATAATGACTTTCTTCCAGACATGTGGTTAGAGCACCCACTATCTAGAAACCAAACACCATCGTGAGCATCTAGACATTGTGAATGGGCCATGAACAACCTGTTCTTTAGGCTTCCGTCTTTGCCGTCTTTGCTTTTGCTGTTCATCTCTCTGTTTTACCCAACATTCTATGTCTTTATGGCCAAATCTAGTGCAGTAACGACATTGAATAGAGCTTCTGAATTGTCGTTAATCATCAAATTGACCACGGTTTCTACCGGTTCCGCAAAACCTGCCTTGAAATCCTCCTCTATTCTTTCCACGACCACTTGAAAATCCTCCTATACTCTGTCCACGACCACCTGAACTTTCTGGTTTTTCCTTAAATGAAGGCTCCTCTTTCACCTGAAAAGCTTTTTCCTCTATTTTTTCAAAGGACGTGTTGAGACGATCTTCATGCGCTAATAAAGAACACATTAATTCATCAAAAGAAAATGATGAGAGTTCCTTAGATTCCTCTATCGCAGCAACATGATTGAAATCAGAAGTTAAACTCCTTAAAATTTTACTTACAATTGTCTCATCGGTTACCATTTCACCATACGACTTCATTTGATTCACTATTGCAGACACTCTAGCTAAATAATCTTGCACAGACTCTTTTTTTTCATAGCCAGTGTTTCAAAATTACGACGAAGTGATTGAAGTTTCACCGTAATTACCTTTTTGTTGCCCATATACTCCATTTTTAGAACTTCCCATGCCTCATGTGCAGTTAGTGCTCCTAAAATTCAAGGAAAAGTTTCATCATCCAGATTCGATGAGAAATAGTGCCTTGGCATCCTTCTTTCGATTCTCCCTTAGTAGTTGTTGGTTTGGTTGCTCTGGTGCTGGGTCTGGTTCTTCATAACCAATCTCTACCATTTCCCAAAGTTCCTGTGATTGAACATCGTCTTCATTTTGAGACTCCATAGATGATATTTATCTCCTTTAAATATTGGAATAAGGGATTGAGATATTAACGAAGAGTTGTTGTTTCGTGGACTTCTCAATATCTTCTCTTGCCTGTAGAGAATGAAAAACATAAAACAAAAATGGACAGCACCAGCTCTCATAGCAAAATTATTGGAGAAATACTGGAGAAATATTTTTCTTATATTTCATGTATTGAAAGACAAGCCATTTTATAGGCAAACAAGACACAAAGAAACTGAAAATAGAAGAGCTAAAAAGACAGGAAATAAAGTCTCCTGAACTAGATCAACACTCAACAGTCACAAAAATAACTATCAAAACCTGGAACATTTGAAGCATTAATAAACAGTCTTCATCTTTTTTGTTTTGAGATCGATTGAAGCCAAGAATGGCCATTGGCCTTCGGCCTTGTCTATTTAATTATTTTTTATGATTAACTGATCATTTAGATGCATAAAACATCAATAATCACTTGATATTGCAACTGAAAATTAGTTAAAACACAAAATATAAGAGTTGTGTGTGTGTTGTGCAGCACATTTGCAAGAAAAAGGTGAACTAAAGTCTCGGAGTGTTATGCATTTCATAGCCCACCATTCCTAACCATGGTACATATATAAATTAAGTATTAGTGAGTATGTGTTTACACGAAGTGAGGGACTCTTACACTTTAAAAGTCCTGAGTGTTGTGTGATTAAAAGACTCACACCAACATCAAATACACACACACACACATCAAGAAAAGCTAAGTGTTAGTGTAGGGAGAATGCATGATGACTCCGAGGCTTTTATGTCTCGGAGTGTAAAATGATTACAACAACATTAACAACAGTACGCACCACCACTACAAGAAAGTTGGTCTTTTGCGACGACAATTTCCAGTCTGCGACAACATATCTAAATATTTTTTTATATTTCATGTATTGAAAGACAAGCCATTTTATAGGCAAACAAGACACAAAGAAACTGAAAATAGAAGAGCTAAAAAGACACGAAATAAAGTCTCTTGAACTAGATCAACACTCAACAGTCACAAAAATAACTATCAAAATAGTAGAAAATTCTGGAACATTTGAAGCATTAATTAACAATCTTCATTTTTTTTGTTTTGAGATCGATTGAAGACCAAGAATGGCTTTGGCCTTCGGCCTTGTCTATTTAATTATTTTTTATGATTAATTGATCATTTAGATGCATAAAACATCAATAATCACCTGATATTGCTGCTGAAAATTAGTTAAAACAGAAAATATAAGAGATGTGTGTGTTGTGCAGCGCATTAGCAAGAAAAAGGTGAACTAAAGTCTCTGTTGGGTTTTTTAATCTTGATAGGTTGATTTTTATTAGTATTTGTTTGTTTAGTTAATTAATATAAATAGGAGTACATGAGTTTGAATGGGTAACAACACGTTGGGTGTTTGTTCCTGAAAAAGGGGCAAAATGGGTTTACTTTTTCTCTTTTGGATGAGCATGTACCGGCTATAAATAAAGCCACCTCCTCTATTGAAGAATAGCCACAAAAAGCATAATAAAAAAGGAGACTTTCTTCCTGCATTTTTCAAAGGGCTTCATACGTACGTACTGTTTGCTATATATATTTGTTGTACATATTTTTTATATTAAGCAGTGAGTTGTAGAGCATTAAACCTTCATTTGGTATCAGAGCGCCAGGTTCGTACCTGGTGCGTTGTAAGGAAAAGAGGGCCGATTGCATCGCTATGCAATCGAGACGTGAGGAAGAAAGCAAGTAGCAAGGTCGATCGCGCGGTTTGGTGATCGCAAGAAATCACAGCAGCAAGCAAGAATACAAAAGCAAGAAGCAGAGCAGTATTATGAAGCAGTAGCAAGAAGGCAGAGTAGTAGCAAGAAGCAGAAGCAGCGCAGTAGCAAGAAGCAGTAAAAAAAAATCGCTAGTAGCAAGAATCGCAGGAACGAAAGCAAGAGAAAGAACGGGTTTTCGGAACTCGAAAGGTTAGCAAGAACATGTCAGAAAAAGCAAGTGCATCAACACTTCGTGAGCAAGGTTGTGTCACACTTCAATGCCCAAAATTGACCGAAACCAATTACTCTACATGGTCAGTCTTGATTGAAACGGTGTTGAGAGCGCATGGGCTTTGGAAGACGGTAACCGGAGAAGATGAGGACGAGAAAAGGAACTATACCACAAAGGCTATAATCTATCCCACCCTTCCGGATGATATTCTTTTGCAAGTAGCCAAACACAAGGAGGCACAAGATGTTTGGGAGTTGATTCGGATTCGGTATTTAGGTACCGAAAGAGTGCAAAAGGCACGTTTGCAAACGCTACGTGGTGAGTTGGAAAAACTAAGGATGAAAGAGACCGAGACGATCGATAAGTTTTCCGGTAAGATAGGTGCTATAGTTGAGAAATTTAAAAGTCTTGGATCGAGTCTTGATGAAGAAGTGATCGTTAGAAAGTTTCTTAATTCCGTTCCAAAGAAGTATTTGCCAATTGTAGCTTCAATTGAACAATACTCCGATCTTGAAAGTATGCCATTGGAAGAAGCGGTAGGAAGGTTAAAAGCCTATGAAGATAGGCTCAAAGGCCATGATGAAAAGGAAGACGAGCAAGGTCAATTGATGTGGTCAA